>CM060951.1:161095948-161440948 GCA_030765055.1 Mantis religiosa | reverse complement strand
TACTACATACGGCACCGCAGGCGGTGACTTGCGTCCTGCGAACTGGTGAATTGTAATTCTGAGTGTTACGTAATTGTGAGTGTTACGTATGTGTGTGTGGTATGTAAGCTGCAAGTGTAATACGGTGGAAATAAAGAACATTTTGAGCTTGTGTAACTTGGCTTTTAATTCTTCGAACCCACAAAGTCTCAATATCTAAAACATATGGATGTTAAATGGAAATATTTTGAAAAACAGTAAAATAATTTTTTTTTTTTTTTTTTTTTGGCTTTCTAAAAATGTTCAGTTTCACTCTTCTACACAGGCATGTTAAACTTTGTCTAAAAATGATTTTTAAGGATTTAGGAGCCCCTAATACTGTTTTCTAGAAAATCTCGACATCAAATTCTTGGATGGAATGCAAGCCTTCCTCTACCTTTTATGCGTAGTAGAGAAGGTAAAAACGCTACCAAGTGCGCGGAAGCAGAGGACTAGCAGAGCATCCAGTTTCAATTAAAATGGCGTTGCACAGTCACATGTAAGTTTATAAACCTAAACGACATATGCATGAAACACAATGTTTGATTCTATAATGACATTTATAAACTTCAATTCACTGAAAATAGAAACACAACCTTCGCTTTCAAATCACTAAACGTTTCAGTCTGGTAAACACTTCTGTTCACTTCATGTAGCTTTGGATTCAAAATTCAATGAAACCCTGCAAATTTTAAAACGGCAGCTGCCGTCGAGGAGCCATATTACTTACTTCCTGCTTCCCTTCGCACCCGCCACCCTACAAACTGCACATCCTATTACTAAGTGATTAAGCCCCTTAGAAGGGCAGGTACACATTAACACACCTCGGACTGTCCTCAGTCTGTCAACACTCGCTATCTTAGTCAGTAGGTACACTAGTTTTGCAATACCAGTATCAATGTTTCCATTAGTTACATGACTTTAGTGAATACCGTCATCTCTCAAAATATGGTACATATTTTAATTCCAAATATGTTAGATAACTGTAATAAAACAAAAGTAGAAATTATAAATAATTAATTATGTCTAATATTTATACTGAAGTAAAAACAATATTCAATAAATTTGTAATGTATTTACCTCATTTAACAATACAAGCCAAAAAAGCCGATGATGTTATTTTAAAACTAAATATGCACACACCTGAATTTCTAGATCTAGACCTAGAAAAGCACAAGGCAGTAGTTACTTTAGAATTTAGACAAGCAAAACATATAAAATTAACTTCATTAACCTTAAAGAAATTTCTTCACGCTTCCTAGCAGTTAAAAACCAATCAAAATATATAAAACTGTAGTTGCACTTTCAACTACATTTTTATTTCGAAATATTCTTTGTAAACTATTATAAAGATGAGTGAAATGAATATGTTTGAAGTATCAATATGAAACCTAATTAAATTCCAATTAATATTTTAAGTTATGAGCCAATAACTGTAAACCATAAAAACTATTCTCTATTATGTAGAAATGTAGTCCTTAATGCGCATACTAGAAAACAAAGCTTTCATTGTTCTTTTAAAATGTCAAAAGTTAACATATTATCTTTAGTTTATTTAGTTCATACATGTTTATGTTATAAGAATTGAAAATTAACATTTATTTATCTTTAATATACTCTATTAATGTATTTATTCTGGTAATCCATGCATTTAGAATATTGACTCTTCAAAGAAATGAATGCTCACTAAACAGGTCCAGGCACAGTATTTAATACCTACCCACCAATCTGCCTGCCTGCCTGTAGTCGTAGCAATTAAAACTAAATATATTCATTGCACGCTTGTTTTAATCCCATGTCGCGTTAAAATTATACTTACAACATAAAAATGAAAACAAGTGACAGAACTTGGTACTGTCCGTTTAATTCTATTCAATCTTTTATTCGATAGTCTACAATGAATATACGGCAAACATGAACGTTTCATGTTGTTCGGTAACGGAATTTGGATGTTAATTGTTTATTCGTCAGTAAGTTCTCATATCTACGGTATAGGTAAAAGCGGCGATTGTGCACGAGTGTATATTACGGCGGCGGCCAGTTTAAGGTGGCAGGCTTCATAAGTCAACAGTGGGTCATATTTGAGTGGATTGACGAGTACAGTCGTTGTGTTGGGTCCTAGCGTCTCAGCCTTTAGGTCCTTAGGTCTTTTTAAGTATTTCTTCCGTCATGGTGTTCAAATCCTTGGGGCTGGCGTCAACCCTTTCTATGAAACGTTAAAGCGCTCTCCGACGTCCTCCTGGGGGGCTAAACCACTCCCCGAAGACCTCCTGAGCGTTAACACATTGGCCAAGTACTTTCATCTTCCTGTCCAGGTCTTTCGTATCTTTCTTTATCCGGTCAGTTGTTTGACAAAGTAATGCTAATATCCATCTTTACCTGGGACATTTCGGTCTACATCTTTCCCACTGTGGAATTAACTGTCATTATTTCGTATTCTAGGTTGGCCGTTCTGCAGTTTTCATCTTTTGTTTCATCTCGCATCTTCTCCATTCGAGATTCTTTTTCGCCTCCAATATGACTTCTATATCCCACTACTAACACCAATGTAACAAAAGAAAAATACCGGTTACTGCTTGACACAGCTCACAAGTCACAGTACTTACTACTGTCCACTCAATTCTGTTCAACCAACTGTCATAGTCAACTGGCTACTCTACGTCAGTAAGACCCTCCGATGAGGCTAGGTAACTCATCTAGATCCCAAATACAAAGGGAAAATTCTAGAAAAGGTATCTACTCGAAACTGCCAAAATGAAATTTCGGGACAGCAAAGCTGTACACAATGGTTATTGTTCAAAGGGAGAGTGGTCATTGGCTACAATGAGGTCAAGGTAGCCTAGCGGTCACGTACCAACCCCAAATGGCTGGCCGATGAACACAGCAGTGTAACGGATATAGTCTTGTGAGCATTCACAACAGATTTATTATGGAACTTCATTGTAACCCTTCGCAAGGTAAGTAGCAGCCCCATGTGATTTGTGCCACGATTGAACAGTTATTGCTTAGATAATTATTCAATACAGTTCTGATGTGTCGATCTGCTCGAATATGCACCCGATATTTCTTAAACCCAGCATTACATTACTAAATGAAGCAAAGACTATGCAAGTTTTGCTACTATAGGATTAAGTGATGAATTCCTATTAGACCTTTAGTCAGTACCTTAATTGCTTTGAAACGTTCTGAGCTGTGTGGCTAGGTATGAGTATTTCAACAGCTACATGTGTTCATTCAATTTCTTCCTCAGATACCATAAGCTTTGTTGTCCTAATGTTACACTTGAGATTATTTGTAAATCCTTGTTATTGTATGTATGACCAATGTTGCTTCATTATTGAATAATTTTTCTTTACAGAGAGAATTATCATCTTTCACTTTTTTGAAACTGTTCATTTTACTTCCCAGGTAATGAAGAGCCAAAAGATGAAAAGAAAGGGGAGGAACAAGATGATGAAAATGAAACACCAGCAGCAGCCGGTGAAGGAGATGGGACTGAAGCTAATGTAGGTGAAAAGGAGTCTGAAGAAGCTGAAGGTGAAACAGAGAGAGGTGATCAAGAGGCTTCTGAGACAGAAGCAGCAGCACAAGATGAGGACGTGAAAGACAGTGAAGAAAATGTTGGAGCTACTGATCATGAAAATGTACAGGCTGAAGATGCAGAAAATGCAGAAAGTGAAGAAGGAAAGGTAGCTACTGAAGGAGATGAAAACGCAGAGACAGAAAAGGAAGAACAAGGTGAAGAAGAAAAAGAGCAGGAAAAATCTGAAGAAAATGATAGTAGTGCAGAAGTAAATGAAGAAGAGGAAGAGAATGAATCTGAAAATGTAGCTGAAGAAGTAACGATAGAAGTAACGCAGGAAGTTAGTGAAGAGGACACTGAACAAGAAGGTGAAGACAAAGAGAAGGAACAAAATGAAGATACTCCAGAGGAAACTAATGAACATACAGAACAGGAGGATGAAGGAGAGAAAGAAAGTGAACAAGAAACAGATGAAAACGAAGGAAGTGGACAAGAAGGAAGCTTTGATAAAACACACAGTGTAGATAAAGAAGACAGTGCCTAAAATAAAATAAAAAATGAGACAAAAGGAACAAATAAAAGGGTCAGATTAAAAAAAATGAAGGAAGTGTGAAAATAAGACATTACTTCAAATATTTTTTGCATACAAGTACAATTAAGCTGCTAAAGCAACTTTCCAGGTCTTTCAAAATCAAACGTTTGAACTATGTTTGTTCTAACATAAGCTGTCTTGTGGGAAGATTCAGTATAAAATGTCTGTAATTATGTGTCTCCTAGAAAATAACTTATTATTAAATAATTTGTTACCACCATGCAAAGAATTCAGAACATTAAATGAATCAGTAAATGTTATAACATCTTTTGCAGAATTTCCTTAAATTTGCTGACAACCTGGTGTAATATCAAATATCATTTTTCTTTGCACTCTAAGGCAGAGGTTAGAAACCCCTAAGTGGAGAGATAACTTTGCCATCACTCCACTCCACTTTCTGTGCACATGGTTTATGGCTGTTTCATTTTCCCAGAGCCAGAGCTTGCTTCAGTTGAAGCAACAGTTGAATCTGGCAGCATTTACTGAAAACATGTAAAATTATTCCCCAAATAAGATTTATGTATATTACAAGTTTACCTTAAAAAATTCAAGCAAATTTTCATATGTTACTAATGAAAATGTAGCTGCCTAGGATACAGAAACAGTAATTAATAAGAGATTAATTTTAAGCTTCCTTAAAACTTCATTAATCCTTTCAAAATTGAAAATGCAATGAGTCACCGAGGTCTACTGATATTGATACAAAGTTGTATAGAATTAGGTACATTACGCTGCTCATTACATTCATTAGTATGCAAGCAGTTAATTGATGGAAATTAATCGTTCCTTCACATTAGCCATGTATAGACTAAGGTTTTGGATAGAGACAAACTGAAAAATTCAATGCCAGGGCTGGGATTTGAACCACGGATCTCCTGGTTTCCATCAAGTTGCTTTTAACCATTGAGCTACCATGGCCAACACGCCATCACATTAAATTCTCCAACTGACTCATATATTTTCCCAGTAAACCACAAGGGGCTCTCGTATTCAAGATAGACTGTTTGTGGTGACTTGAGTCCCAGGCTTCATCATTAAACTCGTATTATTTTAAGTTAATTGATGGAAATTAATCATTCCTTCACACTAGCCGTGTATAGGCTAAGGTTTTGGATAGATTGAGAAACTGAAAAATTCAATGCCATGGCCAGGATTTGAACCACAGATCTCCTGGTTTCCATCCAGTCGCTCTTAACCATTAACTTAAAATAATAAGAGTTTAATGATGAAGCCTGGGTCTCAAGTACTTACAATAGTAAGTTGCCACAAATGGTGTATCTCGAATACAAGAGCCCCTAGTGGTTTACCGGGAAAATATATGAGTCAATTGGAGAATTTAATGTCATGACGGCACATTGGCCAAGGTAGCTCAATGGTTAAGAGCGACTGGACGGAAACCAGGAGATCCGTGATTCAAATCCCGGCCATGGCACTGAGTTTTTCAGTTTGACTCTAAACAAGCAGTTTATTTGATGCAGCTTAACATTAACGAATAAGTTAATTCTGAAATGTATTAATATTTACTATTAAACAGTACCTGAAAATATACTTTTCATACTTCTCGATATGCTTTGTATTGAAGTGATGTCTGATGTTAAAATGAGTAATAAAATGAACAGGTACATCGCATAGAAAGCAGAACACCTGTCCATTCTGCTGAGTATATAAATAATTAAATTCTCATTCCTTACAGTGCCAAACCTCCAAATCTAAAGTAATACATAACACTGATTGTTTCCATATCCTTCCTCTTGCATAAAATGAGAGCAAAACAGTTTGAGTAAGCCAAGGTGGTAGAAGGGCAAATTGAGAGGAAATGTTTGATGTGCTCAATGAGTGCTCACTCTTAATGCCATGGTCCACAGTACTAAAAAGCATATAATATACAACAATTTTGGATTCCTTTTATTCTTATACTTCCAAATTTTATAAAGAAAGAGAAAGAATGAATATATTATGGAAATATTATATAGTATGATCTATCATTTAACAAGTGAAATATGAAGTCAAATACCCTATACATTGAAGTGAAAGCTTCTAAAAACTAGCTTTGCAGTCCACAAGTTTCCAGTCTCAAAGTGTTCCTGTAGGAATTTTGCATGCAAAACCTTATACTCATAAAATAAATGTTTGATTCAAGGTGGAAATACACAATTTTTAAATAATGCCGAAGGGTTAATAAACTATCAACTATGCATGCCAGTTCTTTTCTTTCTCTCTTTTTTTTCACCCTCTCCTAATTTCAGAATTTGTTGGCTAGCCTACCAGTCTTTTGCTACAAGCACTTACCTTGCTTTTTGTTTTTTCAGAAGTTTCTTTTTCTACAAAGGCCACCATTCCTCCCAATGGATATGATTTCTGTTATAAACTGTAATAATGTGCATGTGTTTACACCTTAAAATATTTTTGTGTTTAAAAAAATTAATATTCTAAGAGGGTCACTCTGAAAGTTTTTGCAGCAGCCACAAATATTTTTAGATTGAGTTACAACCTTTACACCATTTCAAAGTATTCTGCATTATGACAAATACACTTCTATTATTGTTCAAACCAATTTGAAATTGCATTCTTCTGGGACCTCACAAACTCTGTGTGAGCCCCAATATAGCATCTTCACGTGATGAGAAATGCGACCAGTTTTTATTTTGGGGAGAAGGAAAAAGTTACTTGAAGCCAAATCTGGAGAATACGATAAGAGGGATCAGGAAGGACTTTGACATTTTGACCAGTCAAATCATGGAGATTTCTGCCTGCCTCTGTAGTGTGGTGGTAGAGTGTCTGCCTCACGTTCAAGAGGTCCCGAGTTCGAATCTCGGTCAGGGTGAGTTACCTCGATAAGGTTTTTCCGGGGTTTTCCCTTATCCTGAAAGATGAATGTCAGGTAACTCTAAGCTCTATGGACCCTGGGATCATTTGAGCATCATTTCACCCATTCCATTCATCATATGGTATGACTTAACGTTGGAGAACGTAAAATTACAAAAATAGGAATGCTCTGGCAGTAATGTGTGTAGGACTGTCGTGGTGACACAGTACAAAAGCAGTCTTCAATGCTGGATGTTTGCTTTTCTCTGCTGCAATGATATGCATTCACATACCACTCTGCAGTAGAATTAACTGGAAAATTTAATATCATATCAGCATGTTGCCATCATAGCTCAGTGGCACAGCAGCTCTGCATAGAGCAAAAGACCCATGGTTCAAATCCCGACTATGTCATTTAACTTTTCCAATTTTATTCTAACCTTTAAAGTTTACCTACACACATTTTGTCATATTAGAACATTTCACCTATCGCTGATTGTCCTAATAAATGGAACACTAGAAGAAGCTACTTAAAAACTTATCAATTGTAGGTTGCCATTGTGGTTTGTGATCTCAATTTGAGATTTCCTCAGTAGTCTACTAGGAAGGTACAAATCAGCTGGAAAATTTAATGTCATATCAGCATGTTACTATGGTAGCTGAGTGGTAGGGCAGCTGTGTGTGGAGCACAAGATCTGTGGTTCAAATCCCAACTATGGGATTCAATTTTTTCAGTTTTTATTCTAATCTTCGAAGTTTACCTACAAACGGTTTGTTGTACTATAAAGCATTAGCTTCGTAAGCAGTCTTGACTTCAGCAACAATGTTTACATTTTTCATTCATATGTTTATCTTTTGGAGTTGAAAAGTATTTTATGCCATACTTTTCTTTTAATGGTATTTCACACCCTACACTATGCAATAACTCATTTTAAAATTGGAGCTCACACATACAACAAAAGAAAAGCTATTAGTTCTATATTGGAGACATCATCAGTAATAACAAATTGTTATCAAGAGTATTTTCAAGAAAAGTGATTTCACCTTCTCGCTAGGTTTTCCAGAGTTTAAGCCCAGAGGTTCCACCCCATTAGTCCTGAACCCGTAGGAACAGGACCCGGGCCTCTTGCTACCAGGGAGTTATCCGAGCTGTCCCAACGGGCGCTCGGCGTCCTCCATGGGTCTTTCCATAGGGCAAGACTGATACCTAACAAGCCCCCCCATCTGGTCCTATGGACTCAAGACGGGATGGAAGTGGATACGCCACTTATGCACGCCAACACCAAAGGTGAAGACTACCGAAAACCTCGGTGGGGCCGCCTGGTGATCTAGCACACCTTCTACTAGCTTTGCAGGCTAGTACCCGGGAGAATTAGTGGCTTCCCTCAACCCCGTCCGAAGACGTATCCGATTCCCACGGGTATCGGGAACACACTGCTCCCTCGAGTCCAACCCAATCCGAACAACTCCCGAAGGAGGGGCTCGGCTTTCCAGAGTGACAAAACTGACTTGATTATGTCAGTCACATTGGCAATGAGACATGCATAAATACAAAGATCCATATGTGCCAATGTTTATTAATGCCATGTGACCGTTGCCTGTGTTGTCTGGCTTGAAAGACAATACAAGATGTTTTTCAGCATGTGCAACATCCTGCCACATAATATAAGTGCTATTTAACTCGATGCACTTTTAGATTCTGTCACATATGTCACACAAATGAAATTGCATGCATAAATGTGACCTCAGATATAAAAAATTTAAGTGTCCTGTTCAGTTACAATGAATGTAATAAAGATGGAAAGGCAAGAATATATATTACTTCATATATAATGAAGTTGTGAATAGAGGTACAATAGTGAAATACGTAGATTATATGCAGTTGTTTGAGTTTAATGTACAGTAAAACATATATTGGTTTAAAGTTTCAAGATTGCAGAATAGAGAAAAATTGATAGCCTACTTGCTTTTCTAAGGAAATTTTCAGCACAAAATACAGTTACATATGAAGCAAAGCAAAAACTTACCATCAACGTCTTTCAGTAACAATAGTAGATATACAATAACTGGTATAGATTATCCAATAATAATAAATTTGTTCCATCACTATAGGAAACCCAAAGGATTTTGGTGCTGTGTGGTCAGTTCCCTTGGTAGTGCAAATACATAAAACTCACTACTCTTCACACCATACCCTTTTTCCCCCCAGATATATTACTTTCAACCCAAGTAACCCTTCCTAGCCAATTTTCTTTTAATTTTGAAACAAAGGTCACCATAAATAGACTTAATTCTGTGTAATTTACAACTTATGTTTTCTGTGCTGATGAAGTAAAAGTTCAATATACACAAACACTTGTTATTCAACATGTAATTTCCAAAAATGGAATTGACAGCATGATATCTGTAGGCAGGTCCAATACAGTTATCCATGAGAATAATTATGACAAGTAGCCTATATATCTCATACTGTGTAATATTCATTTCTGAGTCATACTTTTAGATCCCAATTTACCTTCTGAGCTCAGACCTTTGTACTTAACCCTTATGCACATTTGTTTCAATAACCACGCTAATAAATGTGCTGTACAAAACTTTGTGAAGAACTTCAAATGGTTAGCGTTATATTTAGTTACCATCATATTTAGTTTCAAAATTCTCTACAGGCATAAGCTGCTCTCTTGGCACAGCATAAATGATAAAAGTGTGTGTGGCTGGTTCGCAAAATGATGTCCAAATACTTCTCTTACCTCATTGAAGTTATTTCATACTATGTGATAGGTCAGATATAAACAAACAAAAAGCTTTAAAAGGCAAACTCAGTAGTTATAAGTCACCTGGTTTGCAGAGCACCGAATCATAGCAGTATTTTAAAGGAAAACTAATTCTTTTGGCAGCATAAATCTGAACTAAAAACATAAAATTCACTCCAAAATTAAAAAATATTTGCCATTTTGTAAATATATACAACTTTACTTATAATTACTGCATTTTGCATTTAGTATCCTTTAACTCGATTTTATTTCATCAAATACTATAAAATATGAGAGCAAAAATTTAAATTGTGGCCCATTTTAATACCTATATGATTACTACATATCAGGAATCAGTAAGTGAGAATTTCAAAGCATATGGCCATTGGATAATAGGTTCGAAACAGGCTCATAAGAAAGTGAAGTAACAGAATGCACTACTTCAGTGTGGTTGTTTTAGGGTTAGACAGTGGACGTTATGCTGAATGTGTTGTGCATAAAGCAGAAAAATAGGTGATCATTTTTCTCCTCATGGTATATTCCTGGCACATTTCTCCATACAGCTCAATTTAAAATTTAAAATTAAAATAACTTTTATCTATAGTTGAATAGGAACTGTGAAGGTGTCATTATAAAACGATAATAATGCAATTAGAAAATTATACTTTCCAGTTTTCTTACAAAGTACATAGAAACCTATATTGTTATGTTCAAAAACTCCGTGACCCAGTATAACAATATCAGAACAAAACTAACAGATATACGAGTAGCATTTGTACATAACATTAGGAACTGATTAAACAGCTTATGGAAGACAAGGATTAAAATTTTCCCTTTTTTTCTTTTCTCATGAAACATTCTAGCACCCACAGGGACATGGTTGGTCAACTATTTGACCAACAACTGCAACCGCTTCTATTTCAACCATAGCTCCCTAGAAACAAAAACGAAAATAAGCCTTACACAATGACAATAGTAACAATGTAAGCAAGAAGATAAACTTTTCTTTTTTCTTTTTATGCCTTACCTCCTGCCAGTGGTATAGCCAAAAAGGATACAATAAAATGAATTACAAATTCAACCAAAGAATATAAAATTAGTTCCATCTGTGGTCTACTTGATGATACAAAAAATAAATATATTTTTTTAAAGTTTTACTCACTCACATTTAATAAATAAACAATTTGTAATGTTCAGAAGGAACCAAATGTATGCCTGGACATAGAAACTTTAATACAAGATGAAGGAACTGAACACATTAATACATTGAGATCACAACATATTTTTATTACATCCTCAGGCTGTACTTACTTTCAGGCTGTACTTTCTTTTTTTCTTTCAGAATTATAATATATATATTTATTTTTAATTTACATATTTGTATATGCACACATGCACACAATCACAAACAGGCATACACATCAAACATTTAGCATGCAGCTTCTACCTAAAAAAGAAAAGAATTACAAGGATTTTAACAGGTGGGTTTAACATAGGTTATTTCAGAAATTTTCCATGCATGTCATTCATAGCTCCTGTATTTTAAATGGAACACAAGAGGCAGAATGCATCTAAAATATAATTCCTCTGTTGTCACATGTACACCAATTTACTACTCACAAAGGCAAGTGGGGCCTGAAAAGGTGAGTGGATTGAACTGTTTATCTGCTCTAGTAGTGGATCTATTTACTACGAAATCAGTGTATAAGAGTGCATCTGAGTCACCCATGCTGCCAGATCCAAAGCTCATTTCCATAAGTTGCAGTTGTAGGTATTATGCATGGGTGAGTTATGCGGCAACACTGTGCAGTTTAGATGAACCTAGCATCCTATCACATCCAGACAGTGAGCATAAACATCATGCAGTCAGAAAAAATGATGAAGTTACATATTCCTCTGCCTTGCCTTCTTGTGTTCGGTAGACAGTATGTTGTCTTCTGCTCAAGGATGCAGTAAGTTGTGTAACCTCCAGTTCATCTATATAGATTCCATGTTCAGCAGTAACAGTGGGAACTAACGTTCCATATTCTTAATGTTTAGTGTTAAATTCACTTTAACTGCTGCGAAGGATGCTTAAAGCTTCTGTTCATTCAGCAATTATATTTCCAACATTTCAACTAACCTTCCTGTTGTTACACAGTACTCAAAAATAGACCAACCTGTCCACCATAGCAAGATGATGCAGCCAATAGCCTGTGAAATTATGTTCTCAAAGTTTTTGAATGAGTGAAGCAGTAAGAGCCTGTTACATCATCTCACCTATCCTCTATTAATAGTGATTTGTGCTCACTTATACTGTTCTTAACAAAAATAAATGAAATATAAGTGGTGACCTAGAAAACAGAAATTCATATCTCTGAGGGCTGATCAACAAAGACTGAGACTGATTTTTTCTGTAATAGTTTCCTATCCATTACATAAATATATGAAAAGAGCTGTTTTTATGTATAATGTCTGCAGATGACAGCACTCTTGTATCATAGTTTGGTAGTAATACTCTATTTTGTAGATGCTATGTGCATTTTGCATACGCAAGAGGAGCAGTGCAGAACAATCCAATTCTATTTTCATTTAAACCATACCGCTCTTGAAACTTATGAAAAGCTGAAGCAAGCGGTGAAGATGCACTACTTTGTGCAACAGTACTTAGGATTTCAAAGAAGGCCGACTTGTCCATTCAGTGTTTCGGCTTCTGCTGTAACTGAAGTCAACATCATACAGCTCTTGAAACTTATGAAAAGCTGAAGCAAGCGGTGAAGATTCACTACTTTGTGCTACAGTACTTAGGATTTCAAAGAAGGCCGACTTGTCCATTCTGTGTTTGGCTTCTGCTGTGACTGAAGTCAACATCAACACAGCTGCTCTGATTGTCCGTGAGGATCGGCGGATAATATTACATAACATCAATGAAGCATTGAGAATTTCATATGGCAGTGTCTTTACGATTATGCACAATTGTCTCCATATGACCCAAGTTTGTGCCTGTTGGATGCAACGTTTTTGACTCTCTAATAAAAGTCTGTACGAAAGGAGATGTGCTGCATCTCTTTGCTGATGAAGGGCATGTGTTTTCGAAATCGATTATCACCAGTGATGAGTCATGGCTGCTTCTTTATAATCCTGAAGGAAAATAAGCCAGCACAGTGTGGAAACTGCCAGTTGTTCCAACAGCAAAATAGACAAAAGTTGTTCCATTTGCAGGGAAGGTGATGTTGATCACATTGTCTGCAATGGAATGATTTATCAGCATGCAGTTCCTCCTCACACTACTGTTACAGCAGCATACTACACATCAGTATTGCCTATACTGAGGAAGCACATTGCAAAGGAACAACCAGAGCTTTCTCGGACTGGGTGGCAACTTCATCATGACAATGCATGGCCTCACATCCCAAATCAAGTCAGGCAGTTACTGGCTCCATAATATTACCTATCTACTGTATCCACCTTATATCTCCGATCTTGCACCCTGTGATTTTTTTTATTCCCATCACTAAAGACAAAGCTTGGGGGCATTCGATTTGAGAACTCTAAAGCAGTGCTCAAGAAAAGTGAGGTAATTCTCAAGGACCTGACAAAGAATAATCTGCAACATGTGTTCAAGGACTGGTACCATAGGGGAGTGGATCCATCCTATTGAGCTGCCATGGTGCAAGTGCTGCGGATCCTTAGCACTCGTGGTACTTCTGACGTTATTAGAAGTATGTCAGATCTAACTATCTGTGCCCCTCCCGAAAGGAAATTGTTGGGATGGGTAGGCTTCGGCTGGGCAGTGGCTCACAAAAGCCATGGGTATTGGGATTGTCTGTCTGGTTCGCTAGCAGACAGAGTTATAAGATGCCTCAAGGTCTCTGGTACTGGCCTGGAGAGCTAGTACATGGTGTGCTAGATCACTGGCAGCCCAACTGAGGTTATCGGTAGTATTTCCAGATGGGTTGGCACACACAGTGGTATATCCACTTCATCCAGGGAAACAGGAAATGGCGGTTTTGTAACCTAGGTATCGTCCAACTGGAAAATCTTGCAGAGTTGCGTGTGGCTTCCCAGTTTTAAAGAGGGGACCTTGGTCCGTAGGAAGACCCCAACTACAAGTGTTCAAGGTCTGGCAGAGATGCTATAAAACAGCCACAGCCAACTCGCTTGCCGCAGTGCATGTGCTGGGCTACAAGCACCGTGTTGCCTCAGTGCGTGCTTCGCATGGTTTGTCTTCCCTAGCAGTGGCGGTTCGTACTTCAGTGTCAGTTTGATATGGAGGAGCACTCATTAAAGCGAAGGGTACCCATGCCAACACATTATTTTAATCTCGAATGGGAAACTGAGTACTTCTTCATGGAATGTAGCGGTGGTGCTATTTGTTTAATTTGCTAGAAAAGAATTTTACGTGCTGAAATGATTTAATCTTCAGCGACATTTTAAAAAATTGCTTGCTAATGATTATTCGGCTCTATAAAAAGAAGAACGCACTGCAGAGATACAAAAGCTCACAGAAAAGATCACATTGTCGGAAGAGGAACAGGAAGAAGGGGATGGTGGAATGGCAAAAAACTCTGTTTATGTGAGTTAAGAAATAGCACTAGAAATTGCCAGATTTTCTAGTAGTTTTTCGACATATGCTTATAGCTGCAAGTAAATTCACCCCTGTTAGTGATCACCAGTTTGAGTGTGTCAGTCTGTCACCTCATACTATTTCACACAGAATTCAAGATCTGGCAGACAACATTTACGTACAACTTATTGAAAAGGCATGAGAATTTGTTGCATTCTCTATTACCATTGATGAGAGCACTGACTTATCAGGTATGGCTCAATTATGTATTTTTATTCGTGGAGTAAATGAACATTTGGAAGTTGTGGAAGAAATGCTAAATCTGGTGCCAATAAAAGGCACAACAGGAATCACCTTTAAATGTGACACTGAGTTAGCTGACAGCTACAGAAACAGAGGGAGTTTGCTAGATTTCTACAGGAGATTTCCTAAATCAAGATTCCATTGATTACACAGACATGCCGCATCTATGATTGCAATGTCTGGTTCGACCTATGTATGTGAATCCTTATTTTCAGCTAAGCAACGCATTAAAACCCCTCAGAGAGCCAACGTCAATGATCATAACTTGAAGTGTGCATTAAGGGTCCAGAGTTGTGTTTCACTGTCTCCAAATGTGGCAAATATTGTGAAAACTAAAGGATGACAGAAGGCAAGAGTGTCTACCGAAAACTGAATGTATCAAATTCTTAATTGAAACCTGTATATTCATTTAATATGAAGTATTCTGTGTAATATTACCACTGTATAGTAAATATTACTTTGTTATTTGGTATTTTTCAATTGTCTTAGGATCAAAATTGTGCTAATTTCCACAAAGTACTGTTTCATTCTTATAATTAAAAATATCACTAACAAGATGTTACAAATAATTAGCAATTAAAGATATGGTATGCTGTTTACATAGTCTACTTGAATGAAAAATCAGAAAAATATGCATTGAAAGTTAGCATCAATCACTTATCAATTGTAGGCTCACAAAATTTTACATTTATCTGGTCTTTCAACAGCACATACAAAGTGGCCATATTTAGAGGTGGTGTTTAAGGGCTTATAAGTAAAAATGGTGATGCAAAATAAATTTAAATTCTGTGTATATGTATTTCAGACAGTAGAAGATGATAAAACACAAGATATCATCGAAATTGTTGCCTATGCAGATGACATTCTGATTATTACAGAGGCAAATAGTAGGATGGTGTTAGAGAGAAAAACGAATTCAACTTTAAAGAAATTTAACAACTGGTGTAATCAAGCCAAATTAAAAATATCAGCGAACAAATCTGCCTATGTACTAATGAAAGGAGCATTAATTAGGGACCCGACTATTAAGATAGATAATGAAAATATAAAAAGGGAAAAAGTAATTAAATATCTTGGAATACACCTGGATGAAAAGAGAAACTTTGAGCAACACATAAAGAAAACCAAAGAAAAAACTATAAAAATAATGATGAAATTGTCTACTTTAGCAACGAGAACATTTAAATTACCGCCAAAGGCTATAACTTCATACCACATGAGTTTTTTTGTGGGAATAACAGCATATGGAGCTGGGGTATGGGCTGATAGAGTTAATATAAAAAAGAATGTGAAGATGATACGATCCATACAGAGAACAGGATTATTGAAATGTATTGGAGCCGTTAAGACCACATCTACCATGGCACTATTAATTGCAGTGGGGACATGGCCATTGGACTTGATAATCAAACAGCGCGGAGCCAACTATTGGGCTAAAAAAGGGGACTTGAGTAAAGTAGAGAAAATATTAGGATATCCGTGCTCTACCAAAAAGGAAATAAATCAGAGACTTATAGAAGAATGGCAGCAAGAATGGAACAACATAGAGGAAGGTAGAAGAACGTACAATTTGTTTCCAAATATAAGAGAAAGATTACGCTTAAGACAAATACAGCCAAGAAGAGCAGGTATACAATTTCTAACTGGGCATGGACCATATCGGACTTATTTCAAAAGAATTGGAAGCTCAGATAGTGATATATGTGACAGCTGCAATATACAGGATACACCAGAACACACATTGTTTGAATGTAAAAAATATAAAGATTTGTTAGAACACCATAGAAGTATGCTACAAGGGAAATATATATATATATATAATATCGTCAGAGATCCTGTGGACTTTAGAACACTGGAAGAAATGGCCGAGATCATCTCTACGCGAGTCATGGAGGAATATATACAACAACAGATAGAAAGACGTGAAAGAGGAGAACCGCGGAGAAGGAGAGAGGAACAGGCAGCTGTAGAACCAAGGAGGTCAAAAAGGAATATACAAAGGGAACCAGAGGATGGAATAAGGCGAGAAAATGAAATGGAAGATTAACAGGAAGAACATATATGTGACCAGGAAATACCACAAAGGATCAACAGGAGATGCCAATACTGGACATCCATACACAGAATGGGAGCAGAAGCGACAAGCAGATTAGCGGTAGACTCAGAAGAAGAACGGAGTTAGCAGACATCTGCAATAGAATAATGTTTACGAAAGAAATCGGAACTGATGGACGAATTCTCTCCAAATGATGGTGGAAACACTACAAGTCTAACCGAGAGGAATATTACTACCAATAGTCGGATAGGAAATGACAGCAAATAAATGATAGAAAGTCTTATGTAGTAGACTTATGTAGTGAGTTAGTTTGAGGAATTGTAAAGCTACTGGTTTCCGGTAGCTAGTGGGACAGGACAATAGTGAATGTAAATATTAGAAAGTGGATATATGATATAGATAGGGTAGGTAGTTTTCATGAGTTCTAAAGCTGCTGGTTTCCAGTAGCAAGTAGGTTAGAGTTAGTTAGTAGGTTAGGATTATTTGGAAAGTTAGATTAGGGAATATCCGCAAAGATAAGTATTGTAAATGGAACTAATAAATAAGACAGGAGGATAAAGAATATAAATCTGTGAAGAGCTTTGCCCTGGTATAGCTTCAAGATGCCAGGGCATGTGTTGAGCAGATTTTATTTTTTTTTATTTTCTTATTTTTTTTATTTTTTTATTTTTTTTTTTATTTTATTTTTTTTTTTTTTTAGTAGAAGTTCTATTCTGAGAAGAAAAATATTGTTCCAAAACTTGCCATCAGGGGACAAAATGCCACTATATGGAATGGTGCAGATGGCAGCAATGTCAATAGGTATCATTTGACTTCGGACACAATCATTAGAATACACACACAATGCTGTGCTGTGCTTGCGTGATGGTGCTTTGCTTGACAAACCTTATTACCTAAATGAAGCAATGTTTTTGTTGAATTTCAGTTATTCCAAACAGCAAAAAAGCCACTGAGAGGTCCCATGACCATTACTAACTTCTAACGCCCTGGCTATTTACAAGTACAATCACGACCAGAACTGTGTTATACTATAAAAATGGAAAGTCTGTGGCTAGCAGTGGATAATATTAATCTGGGATAGAAAGCTACATATTAGCCATTGGCTATATATTGTAATGATGAAGGCCAAGCTAACTTAATACTGCTACAGTTTGTTTGTGGAAAACACCACCAACTTTTTTCCTTCATTTCAACTCTCAGGTCACCAGAAGACTGGATGGATGAAATTATGCCTGATAGTGGCCAACTTTGTGCTTCACAGATGGCTCCTGTATAGAGACACAATTGAATAAGGCCAAATGTGACCCATATCCAGGGAAAAACATTAGTTAAAACCTTGGGAAATGTTGCAGTTTTTCAGGCAGAAGTACTTGCTAGCCTGAGCAACGCTCTTACAGGACTTCAGAAAGGTAAAATCTCATCCTCACAGACTAAAATCAAAATGAATGAAAATGCATAAATGTCCTGATTGCTCTGTCATCTCACAACAGCTTACAAGTGTAATATAGGGCCCACGGCATTAAGTCAACTACAGAAATGAAAAAGGGGATCAGCTGGGTACCATATGTTCACCATGGACCACATGTAGTAATCACTACAGCACTGACAAAATCTGTGTAAAACAAGGATTAAAGAAAAACACTAATTTAGATGATGAACTTACCGTGGACAAAGACAACCCAGGAAACTGGTCCTAGGTCTTTCTAACACTATTTTGTCATAGTATACATACGTATACTGGCAGCTCCCTGTATATGTGCTACTGGGTTTCTGCAAATGTCCCTTTTTACGTATAATAAAGAATGTCTCCAGCTTAGAGATTCTACTCAATTTGACAGGAATGTTAAAAACCTCTCAACAATGGTACTATTTGACCATTATCACCCATGTATGATATTCGTCTGATCACATACCTCCAGATTGATTCTTATAGTAAGGAACTCCATCACTCACATGAGAACTTGCTGGTGCGAATATTGTGTACTTGTGATGTTTCTCATAACACTCCAGGTATCTCAAAAGGATAAAAGATGGATTTATTCAAAGATACTGACTCTTCATGGATGCTGGAGAGCTAACTTTCAACAATCTCTTTAGTACACTTTTCCAAGCATGAGCATCAAGTTTGATTTTTTTGTAACTTTTTCATTTTACTCTCAATATCCTTCATTTAGAGATCATGAGCAATGGTGGTAGTAGTAGTAGTAGCAGCAGCAGCAGCAGCAGCAGCTGCATGTTGGGTGAAATTTCAAAATTCATTGCATGTTCTTTCCTCTTTATGATGTTTACCGTCCTTAAATAACTTCAACAGTTTCACCACCAGAAAACCAAATGAATGCCACTTTAATGTTGCCAGTCAACCAAGGCTGAAGAAAGAAGCAATTCCTTGGAAGACATATTCCAAAAAGTAAATTAAAGTAATTAAAGTTTGTGTTACAAAATGACTCGGCAATCTGAAGTTTACAAACATAACTATATGTAATAAAAAACTTCACTTATCTTAAGAAAAATGATGTAAAATTTTTTTATTAGTTGAATTAGTTGAAGTTGAAATTGATTTCATGAAACCTTTTTCGCGTCCTCAGTCAACAACACATTCGTTGTTAAGGAAGTTACTATGTTATGTTTTTTCCAGTATTACCAAAATCTGAAAAACGAAACAAACTTAAGAACGGAATCAACTGCTGGTATTTCAAAATTCATTACGCGGTGTTTGTTTTTTAAAATAAATATATTTTCCCAAACCATTAAATCTATTGGACCATTTAATTGTTTTAATAATTTAACTTCAGGATTTATTTAATGGTTAAATGACCAAAAATGATCTGCTACGGCCGATTTATCAGTGTGTTTATACTTAATGTTACGAAAATGTTCTTTCCTTCTGGTTTCCAAATTACATTTCGTCTTACCAAAGTAAACCTGATCACAATCTAAACAATTAAATTGATAAATACCAGATTTTGTATTATTAGGAATTTCATCTTTTTTAGAGAAATGTAGTAAATTTTTAATACTATATTTATTTTGAGCAAGCAGAGTTATACCAAAATCTTTAGAAAATTTTTGAAATTGTTTATTAAACCAAGGACAGTAAGTACATTTTTTAAAATTAAAATCGTCTTTTATTTTTTTAAGGGTAGAAATATCATTAACAGTTTTCTGATATTTACATTTTTCAATCTTCTTTTGTATAAAGTCTTTATAAAAACCCATTAATTAAAGCCATATTAATAATATGAAGTTATTGTTTCAGTTTTTGTTCCTAACTTCTAATTTTCAAATTAATTAATTAATTAATTGGTTTTCTTTATTCTTTTGTTGGACCATACATGTTCTTCACTTGTACTCCAAATAATTATATATTTGGTTTGCCTTCTTTGTTATGGCAAAGTTTCCTCCAATATGAGAAGTTTTGGTTTCCTCTGCTTTCTTTTCTTTTCTGTTTATTTTTTATTTGTTGCACCTACCACTTTATCTTAGAAAATTACTCTCCTTTATATGCATATCATTGTGTCTTAATTTCCGCACAATGTGCAAATAGGTGAATTACTTATTATTATGTAGTACTTATTATGTATTCCTTATCACTTTTGTATTTATCTTTCATTAATAAGTGACACATTTGTTTCTCTTTCACTTTCCTTAATTTTTATTCTGATCCAGGAGAACAAGATCATAAGTTTGATAACCTCTATCCTTTCTTTAACATCACAGTTTTGCATTCATGGACACAGCTTGGTGCACTTAACCCTTTTAGTTTACTCTATTAAACTTAACAATGCTGATCAGCGCATGAAATTCATTGTGCCTATTGTCATGATACATAACAACTACAGATTAGAACAAGAAATGAAAGAAAGAAAAAGAAAGGATTAGCCTATTGTGACTTGAACTTCACACCTGATCAACTATACATACACAATTGTGAGATCTGTAATCTTGCCACTTGACCATACAGTCATTCATTTCGGATACCCCTCTGTAGTTCCTGAAAGTTTAGTTGGCTAATTCTGTAACACTGTTTATATATGCATCTTTCCTACACCATGACACAGTGGCCTAAAGCATGGAATTCCAATTCCCACCCATGAGATTGTGAATTTTAGTTCCAAATATAGGACCAAGGCCCACTCAGACTGTAAGAACCAGAATCCTGGCCATAAAAAGATAACATTTCAGCCGGGGAATGCATAATGCCAGCCACAATGATTATTATTGGTTGGATGATCATCCAAATGGGATGACATTTCTCCTTGAATGCTACTAGGCCAGCAACCAATCGGAGTCCTGCCATGTTGTCATATTGCATTCCGATAAATGGGATGTGACTAGGTCAAAGTGAATCCATCTCTAATAAATACTATTTGCACTAAGACAATAATACAAATTTTGCAAAAAGTGATCCACTATACCTTGTTTCACGTAAGCTTGCCCAGTATCTCTTAACGGTCACGTGACCTAATCACCTCTCATTGGTTGCTGTTGTGGTAATGACTGTCGTGCGGTAAAAATTAGTTCGTTGTTTAACATGGTGATATATCATTATATGTTGGAAGAGAATTGTCAAATTTATATTTTTGTAACTGTTTTAATTAAATATATTATGCAACAGAGTTGATTTATCTGAAATGCATGTTAATTCTTAAACGAAGTAAAGAGGAGGTTCCTTTGCTCTCAAGCACATGGCACGATAGCACGTGATTTAGCGGTAGTGGTGACATTTGTTTATATGACTTTTATCACTGACCTTGTTTTGAACTGGATTAGTCATGCATCGCCATTGGATAGTGCAGGAGCTAAATTATTTTATTGATCGTTTATTGCGCATGTATTTATTATATGTATAATGGCAGAGTCTACCGCCAGTTTTTCGCTGAAGTATCGCAAGGATAATTATTTACAAACAGGCGAAAAAAGAATTGTGTTGCATGTGTTTAATGCACTAACAGAGAAGAATCCGTCTTTGTCAGTGAGAGAAGTCGAACAGCTGTGCTCTGAGTTACAGGTGTGAGTGTTAGATCCGTAGGAACATCGCGACATGAAATTGAGGAAACAGGAAAACTTACCACTCCAGGCAAAAGCAGGAATAAACGAAAGTGCGTGCTCGGAGAAAATACGTGAAAAGTGTTGTGCGTCGTCATGTGTGTAGTTTTTCTTTAGAAACGAACTCCCTAACATAAGTAACATTTCGTCTGCTGTAAATGAGGATACAGGTTTACCAAATTTCAGGAGATTGCTTATACAGCTGGGATTTGTGAATGAAAAAAGAGGCAAGAAAAATGTGCTAAAAGACAGAGGCGATATTGCTGTGTGGCGAAGACGCTATTTTAAGGACAACCACACTGCACCGAGATACAAATCGCTAAATATACACAAAGAACACACGAAAAGTAAAGTATGGTGTGACACGACTTTTAAGACTGAAAGACAAGCATTTTTGAAAGGTATGTGTTCTGCTTTAAAAATCTCAGTGGAAAAGGCCAAAGGCCTTTCATTATAAACTCTTTCAGTTTCATTGCTCAGTCATTCTGTTTCAATTTGCTCAGTTCATTATAAACTTGTATTTTTGCATGCCTTCATATCCTTATTTGTATGATTTTTGTATGATTTTATTTATCTTCCCGGCAATTATTACGAAATGTGACGGGAAGGCACCGCCTATGGCCTATGACGCGAAAGCACTAGCCAATTAGGGGGAGGGTTGTTGAACGCGGAGTGATACATTTCAGCGGGGCAAGGTTATATGAAACAGATATTAGGAAGGTAGGAAGTAATGTTTCTAACATAACCGTGAATACCCCATATTTTCAGCTCAAATAGTTTTTCTAATACAAATAAATAAAATACCATTATATTATAGCAATGCATCATGATGTAAGCACTGTAATGAACATTATTGGTTGGCATGTATGCATGTACGTATATTTGAAATTCTTCATGACGTGTTAAAATAATTACGTAAAACTTTGTTAATCTGGACCTTTTTAAGCTGGACCAAAAAAAATGTGTAACATAGTAAATGAACACTTGTTTTCAGACAATATATTGCTATTCTCAGTAGGTACATTGCTCAAATTCTCTCGCCAGTGGGCAAATTCATATTACTCACCCCACCTGCTTGGAATCAGGTTGGAAGAGAAACTTTGACAAAGTCAAAAGTTGTGGCCTGGTGTGTGTGACTTGTCAGAAAACAAGATTGAAGAAGAAAAAGTAAGTGTGCAAGAAGATTTTATAGACATTTTTAAAAATATTGATTGCTGTTCCTATGTTGATGAAGACCACATTGACAACTGGTTACAAATCAACAATGATGGAGGTTATAAACTGATTAGAGAGGAAGGCATTATTGCATCATGCAGCATTGCTGAAAATGAAGAGTATTCAGATTCAGACAGTGTAGATGAACCAGCTGTGGTTGTGAGCCATGCATAAGCAGTAGCAAACATAGAGAAATTGATGATTTATTTCAAGTCAAGCCAAAACATTGCCAAATGAACTTCTAATGTTAAAGTGGATACAAGATCGCACTGCTAAACTGAGACAGAGAAGTTCACTGCCTTTTTTTACTACCAACTAGTTTGTAGCTAAATTGTATACAGTGCAAATACTCGTACACAGGGTATTGTAGTACATATAGTATATTTTAAGTGAAAGTATGCCGATAGTAATATCTAACTCCAGTAAAAATATTTTGGTGATGATATACATGTTTTTTATTGTTTTTCCGTCACTCTCCAGATAACATGGATTTTCGTTAAATCAGATCAGCCCTGGTCCCAGTTGATCCAGTTAAACAATTTTCTACTGTACTTCAAATAAGCCAAGATTGTTAAATTCGAGTGAGCAAACACTTCTTCCTAGTGGCCTTTAGAATGCTGCATCTGCAGAACACAAGTTGTCATATTATATGTTTGTTTATGAATGGTTCGTAATCTAAATTTACTCTAGAGAGCTCAAATAAGCATTATTTAGTTGTTATTCCATTTAAAAACCAGAGAAAAGTGTATTAGCTGGATCAACTTGCAACTGAAATGAGACACTGGTGGTGGCGGTGGCGGTGACAGTAGTAGGGTTTAGCTGAGGTTATTAGCGCCCGGAGACACGAGGAAATCTGCCTTCCCCCTTAGTACTGTTAGTACAATCCAATTGAGTTAATGTGGGGGGCTCAAATTATGTTGCAAACAGAAATAATACTTTTAAACTGACTGACGTTGAGCAACTTATTCACAAAGAAATTGACAATGTAACACAAGACTGGAAAACCTGTGTGATACATGGAGATAAAACTACAAGATGACACTTTTGGAAAGAAAAAGCAAGTGACGAGAATTGGTGCCTATCATCATAAATGTGCAATATTCGAATGAAGACAGTGATGATGACAACTTGTCTCTTGACATAAGTGACATTCACAGCTACGTGAATGAGCCATTGGCAGTTTTGCTGGATTAGAAAAATAGGCAATTCATAAACTATAATTAGAATTATAGCATTTAAAACATTTGCATAATATGTGAATATTCATGTTGCAATTGTGATTTCAACAACTGCATTATTATAATAGTTTGGAAAATTCATTTTAAATTCCCTTACATTTAGCGCCAAGGATAGTGTATGAGAGGGAAACATGAAAAGAGAAGGGTTAACAAGGTGGCAACACTGAGCACACTAAAGCATTCGATTCACCATTGTTGAGAACTCTTCTCATTTGAAAAGCATAATAGGATCTAAATGCTACAATGCATCATTGGATGTATATTTTTTCTTTTCTTTCTTCCATCCATTGTTTCTTTCTTTCTTTATTTTAATGATAAATTTTGTTAACAATATTTAACAAGTTTTGGAAATAGTTAACTTAAGTATTTATTCAGGACTTACCACAGGAAGCTTTCCTACTTGAAAAGCTGTTCTAGCAGGGAATGGCTCATCAAAAACTGTGAAAGAAAATAACAGTCCTAATTATTATGTAAAAAATGAAGCTAGCTACAGTGAAGCAATAAATATTACACAAATACAACTATTTGCAACAAAAACTTCACTGATCTTAAGAAAATGATGTGAATTTTTCTTATTAATTGATGAGATCGATTTCATGAACATTCGTCCGCATCCTCAGTCATCAAACTTCGTCAAGGATACTATCACAAGTTACTAAATTTTTTCCAGTATTACCAAAATCTGAAAATGAAACAAACCTAAAAACAGAATCAACTGCTGGTATTTAAAAATTCGTTATGCAAAGTTTATTTTCTAAAATAAATATCTTTTTCCCAAACCATTAAAATCTATCGGACCATTTAATCGTTTTAATAATTTAACTTCAGGATTTATTTCATGGTTAAATGACCAAAAATGATCTGCTACGGCCGATTGATCAGTTTGTTTATACTTCATATTATGAAAATGTTCTTTCGTTCTGGTTTCCAAATTATGTTTCATCTTTTCAATATAAACCTGATCACAATCTAAACAATTAGATTGATAAAACCAGATTTTTTATTATTGGGAATTTTATCCTTTTTAGAGGAATGTAGTAAATTTTTATTATAATATTTATTTTGAAGTACTAAAGTTATACCAAAACCTTTTAAAATTTTATGAAAATGTATATTAACCCAAGGAGGGTAAGTAAAGTTTTTAAAATTATAATCATCTTTTATTTTTTTAAGGGTAGAAATATCACTGACAGTTTTTTGAAATTTAAATCTTTTTTTTAACTTTAGATTGTGATCAGGTTTATATTGGAATGACGAAACAATTTGGAAACCAGAACAAAAGAACATTTTCGTAACATTAAGTATAAACAAACTGATTAATCGGCTGTAGCAGATCATTTTTGGTCATTTAACCAAGAAATAAATCCTGAAGTTAAATTATTAAAACAATTAAATGGTCCGATAGATTTTAAAAAATAAACATCATGTAATGAATTTTGAAATACCAGCAGTTGATTCTGCTTTTAGGTATGTTTCATTTTCAGATTTTTGTAATACTGGAAAAAACATAGCAACCTGTGATAGTATTCTTGACGATGAAGTTTGATGACTGAGGATGCGAACGACTGTTCATGAAATCGATCTCATCAATTAATAAGAAAAATTTACATCATTTTCTTAAGATCAGTGAAGTTTTTGTTGCAAATAGTGGTACTTGTGTAACAGTCCTAATTATTTATATTAAAATTAAAATTAAGCATAACTCCAAAGCACCTCAAGTGTATCTGAACTTACATTGTTTGTAAACTTCATTAATGGCTCCAAAGTCATTTATGTCATTCATTAACACTGTTGTCTTCACAACTGTAAAAGAGAAGAATTAAGTTTGGTTAGTTTTAAGTGAAGAATAAAATGCAACTGTGTTGTCATTTAATAACACAAATTGTTTAGCTGTCTAAAGTTTAAAAGGATTTAGGAATGGTATATCTTAGTACTAACGTCCCTTATGTAGTGATAAGAAGGATGCTGAATATACGAGGGTCGTTCAAGTCAATCCAGGACATTTCTTTTTTTCAGGTTTAAATGAATACCTAGGCTGGAGGTTTTGTATCCAGTAGACAGTGGCACCTGTGTCCTTTTACTGGTAGATGGTACTCATTTCCTGTGCTTCTGGATAGACCATTATTCATGAGGCTGGCAACACTGAACGTCCACACGGAACAGCATGTAGTGATGAAGTATTTAGTGAATGAGGCCATAAAACCTGCTGAAATTTACAGAAGACTTCAGGCTCAGTACAGTGATGAGACACTCATTCGCAGTAAGACATTTGAATGGTGTAAGTGCTTCAAAGATGGCTATATCTCAATCACTGACGATCCTGGTCATGGTTGATCACAGCCCATGGTAGTCATTCCTGAGAACATTCAGCACGTGGAGCAACTGAACTTCCTAATCTGTTGTTAGAAACACTGAGCACAATAATTCATGATCATTTGTTGTTCTGAAAAGTAAGTGCATGCTGGGTCCCAAAGCAGCTGTCTGCTTTTGACAGACACAAGAGAACTGAAGGACTGCTATGAAAGGGTAGGCCAGGATTTTCTGAATCACATTATTACATATGACAAAACATGGGTTCCCCATTTCACCCTTGAATCCAGAATAGCAGATGCAGTGTAAGCATCCAGACTCGCCATCTCCTAAGAAATTTCAAAAAGTTGCATCTGTTGGTAAAGTGATGGCAACTGTATTCTGGGATAAACATGGTATTATTCACGTTGAGTTTCTACCCCATGGTGTCACTATCAACAGTGAGTATTACTTTCATGTTCTACATGATGTGCATAAGAGTTTCCAGAAGAAACATCTGGGTTTGATTACAAAGGGTTCTCTTTTTGCAAGACAATGTACGACCATATTCCGCTCAATGCACATTCCAAACAATCGTGGAACTCAGCTGGGAGATCTTGCCACACCCCACTGTAGTCCTGACCTAGCGCCATGTGATTTGGACCCCTGAAGGAATTCCTTGGAGGAAAACATTTCAACAATGATGATGAAGTGAAGCATGATGTCCCACAATGGTTCTGTCAATATTCCAAATCTTTCTATGCCGAAGCGTTTCAGGCATTAGTCAAATGCTGGGATGAGCAAATAACTTTAGCTGGAGATTATGTGGAAAAATAAATCCACTTTCCACACTTTGAAATATGTTCTTCTATTTGTTTTTAAAAAAGTCCTGGATTGACTTGAATGACCCTAGTATATTTGAATTTAAAGGGATGGACATGAGAACAGCATTTCTATCTGAAAATGGTTAAAAATCAGCAGTGAATCTCCATCCTTATAAACTCTAACTCCATCAATGGAAAAACCTATCTTATGTTATATTTTGTGTATGCCAAGGTTGTGGAATGGAGCAGCGAAAACTTATAATGAACATTTAAAACTATAGTCAACCTGAAAAATTCAATGCCATGGCCAGGATTTGAACCATGGATCTCCTGGATCTCTAGAGTGACATCCAGCCGCTCTTACCCATTGAGCTACCATGGCCAACATGCCGTCCTGACATTAAATTCTCCAATTGACTCATATATTTTCCCGTTAAACCACTAGGGGCTCTTGTATTCGAGATACACTGCTTGTCTGAATCCCAGGCTTATCCATTAAACTCTTATTATTTAAGCTAATTAGTGGAAATTAATCATTTCTTCACACTAGCCATATATAGGCTAAGGTTTTGGATAGAGTCAATCTGAAAAATCAATGCCATGGCCAAGATTTGAACCATGGATCTCCTGGTTTCCATCCAGTCACTCTTACCCATTGAACTACCATGGCCAACATGCCTTCCTGACATTAAATTCTCCAACTTACTCATATTTTCCCGTTAAACCACTAGGGGCTCTCGTATTCAAGATACACTGCTTGTGGCAACTTACTGTTGTAAGAGAACAAACATTGCAGCACATATGGGTTTACAAGGTGAGAAAACTTTGCCATCCATGTGCAATACATCCCAATACACTTTTTTCTGATGACATAAACCTGTGCCCCAAATGTAGATCTTAAGCATTTATGATAGAACAGCATGATCAGTAAAAGCAGGTGATGGAGAGCAAACAGCCTGTAAAACAAACCAACATCTTTGGTGTTTCCAACTGGATCTTATATTTATTGACTTTCCTGAAGTGATAAAAAGTCCAAAAACTGCAAGAGACTTAGAATAATTTTCTGTAGTACCAGAAAAGTTTGCCTCACTACAAAGTTTTTTGCCTAAATTTTCCATCATTTGCTTATGATAGAAATAAAGCTTAGTGGTACTTGATATTTATTACCCAACATGTTTTTACACAAATTATTCAAGTCTACTATATTTCTTTCAAGGAAAGCAAGATTGAAGTTTTGTTACTCGAAAGATACTGGGAAGAGTACATTGCCTTTTAAGTTTAGAGCTAATTTCTGATCTTTATCCTTTTCTAATGCAAGTTTTTCTTTCAAGTGAAAGAAAATTCACTTTCTTTAGCAAACCACTTTCAAAATCAAGGAAAATAAATAACAGCATTCATTAAAAAACTTATAAGTGGAGAAAAGTGTATACATGGTTGACTCATTTGCCTTTTTAGTAACAATGGCACTCCTCTTTCTGAAATACTTCTTTTTTATGCTATATAAAATAACAGAAAGTTATCTTCTTTCTGGTTTAATACTGCTTCTTATTCATTTCACTTAACGACCAGCATCAAACAAATTTTTGCTTGGAACTGAAAGGATTGTGATGCTCGTTTATAAACTGCAGTTACATAATGTTAAACATTTTTTTGTTTACATGACTGAAATGAAACAACTATGGAACCTGCTTGTGTTAACAGCTTGGTAATTCTGTTTGTACACCAAGATGATTTATGGAATTAAAGTTTGCTGCACAGAACAGTGCTACAAAGGCTTTCTCAGAAGAAAGCAGGAAACTGCGCACGAATACTTGTACTGTACTCAAAGATGTGCAACATTTTATCACCCCTGTAACTTAAACTTGGAGAAATTTGTATCTCATTTAAGTGCATTAACTTCTCAAGCTCAAGGAATAGACTTTTCTGAAAGATATTGTGCATGTAAGTTGGTCAGTCCAGACTTTTCTGTTCCTAAATCTAGTATTAATATTCTGGGGCACAATCAGTTTGGAAGCATCTGGATATTGCTGTCTCTTAACTACTTGTATGCAGGTGGACTTACTAAGAACTTTGAACAAGAGTGTTAGGAGTACATTTTGGTTTGACTTATAAACAAACTTATTTGAAAATGAATTAGCATTTTCACACTCATACATAAGAGGTGAGGTTTGAATCCATTTGTCTATAATTTAGAAAGTAATTGGAAAGGAAGAGCAACACTGAAAAATTCAATGGCATAAACAGGATTTGAACCACGGATCTCCCACTCTTCATCCGGTTGCTCTTAACCATTGAGCTACTATGGCCAACATGACACTAAGCTCTGCAACTGACTTGCATTTTTTATGGTATGTAAATAGGGGTTCTAATATAAATAAGAGAAAATTAACTTAATGGAGACTTACAATGAGTAAGTACTTTAAGTCCTGGGCTTAAGTTGCCCGCCTCAGTAGCGTAGATGGTAGCGTGTCTCCTTACGTTCAAGAAGTCCCGAGTTCGAATCTTGGTTAGGTTGAGTTACCTGGATAAGGTTTTTCCGGGGTTTACCCTTATCCTGATACACAAAGGTCAGGTAACTCTAAGATCCAAGGACCCCTGACTCATTTGAGCATCACTTCACCCATTTCATTCATCGTCCGATATGGGCTTAAGTTACTGTATTACATATAATTTCCCTCCTATAATATTGATATCTTGTCACTTTGTTTCTCTCTATTGAATCATCACTGTAGGTAGAACGTAAGGTTTTGCAAAGAAATCACACAGACCACTGTTTCACTTATGTTCAACTGTTATTCTAAGCAAGTTTTTGTGTTCGGTTCCGAACATTCGAGATCAAAGTTGTTCCTTGTAAGCAGAAAATAAAGGAATCCAAGAAAATAAAAAGTCAAAATGTTCAACAAAGAATGTTAAGAGTAACTAATACATGTGGAAGATAAAAATTACACTGTTGTTACTAAATCAAAGAGGCACTTGATATGGATAAGATACAGTGAAGCAGAAATTATGCAATGTACATATATCCCCAGTTTTATTTTATGACAATTATGATGGATATGATTATGATAGATACAAAATCCTTTAAATAAATATATACCATAAAAAATACAAGTCAGTTGCATACTCATTTTTATGTGAGCAGTATTTATAATATTTAAATGTAACGTATGTGTATTTTCTTTATTGTATGCAACACTTCACATGTTCATGTGGACATAGGTGAATAGTGCATCAGAAAGGAGACAGGAAAACGAGAGACACATAATTATCTCTTTCATTCTTCAAGTCAATCAGCCTTTCTATAAAAATCACATTAAGATCTATGTTGGTCTAGGTGGCTCAAATGGTTAGGCACTGGCCTCCTGGCTGCACCATGGCTGTGTCGTTAGACTGCTCAACTCTCACGAAGTTAGCCCCGGTTCAATCCCAGGTGTCTGCAAAGTGAGATGGTGAACAACATGGTGCTGGGGTGGGTTTCCTCCAGGATCTCCTGTCCCCCCATCTCATTCCACCAGTGCCACATCTTCATCTCATGTACCATCAGTGTCACCGCCTGTGGTGCCACATGTAGTAAAAACAGGCATTAAACACAACACATTTCATTTCACTGGCCTCCTTATCCCACAGTTGTGGGCTCAAACCATCCAGAACTGAGATTTGAAAATATACTTAAACTCAACAACCCTAAATCAGTAGATTTACTGGCACTTAAAAGAACTGGAAAACAGAATTCCAGCACACCGGCAGTGCTCACATGATTCTGGCAATTGATAGTGCTGTTAAAAAATAAAATATTACTGTATATTCATAAAATATTGCAATATTCATAAAATACCTTGCCAAGTTAGATATTTGAGAACAGTTCCACATTATCAAGCACTAGAAAGAAGTGTTCTACCTTTAACATACACATTTATCACCACAAAATATTTAAATAATTGAATACCATTTTGCATTGACGAACCAGCGGCCTCCACAACAGCCTTCAGATTTATTAAAGCCTGTTTGGCTTCAGCAGCAGCACCTCCCTCCACAAGCTTTGATGTGCTCACATCTAAACCAAGACATCCAGACACGTACACCGTGTTGTCAACAACCACTGCCTGGCTGGATAAAAATTATTTTTATTTATACTTTTTTTCACCTCATCAATGCAAAGATATAATATATCAGTGTAACTTAATTGTTCATGATGAAAATACAATTATAAACATAACAAGAAATACTATACACAACACACAGCGACATATGTCAACATCATTCAGAATTTACAATAGAATGAAATGTGCCAATTTTGGATGTGGAAATGCACTTGCATATCCAGCATAAGTTGGCTGGCTAATTAACGCACTGACAAACATCCTTTCAACATGAAATAACTAAACTAATGGCTCTGATACAAGCACAAGAACTTCTCAGACAAGGTTCGTTTCAACAGTAATACATCTGCATTCACCCATAAAAAGCAAAAACTTTATGAAAGAAATTTGTCAAAAATGTGGACTTAGTGCCTTTCAACAACAAATCATTCCAATATTTATTTGCAAATACAAGATAACTCTTCACAAACATATTCTAAACTTTAGTGATAAAAAGGAATAGTGTTTTTTTTTATTATTATTTATTTATGACCTTCAACATTGTCATATAGGATGAAGTTTGAAATGGGAAATGATGCTCAAATGAGCCCAGGGTTCATGGAGTTTAGAGTTACTCAGCATTCATCTTTCAGTATAATTGAAAACCTCAAAAAAAAACTGTATCCAGATAACTTACCCTAACCAAGATTCAAACTTGGGACCTCTTGAATGTGAGAGAGACGTGCTACCACTATGCTACAAAGTGTTATTAGTAGATGTTTAAGCAGGGACTTGTAGCTGCAGTGTGAACAACACTAAATGTATGTACATCCATACCTTTCACTTGAAGTATCATTATTAACAATGTTCCTACATATCCAGTTCAACTACACAGGTGTTTAGGTCACCTAACTCATAGTTTCAGAAAGCAGTAGGGGGTAAAGCTTTTCTGAACATGGAGACTTGGTTTATCTCAACAGCATTCGTATTCTTTCCTTACCACTATGCCAGATCTGCTCTAAGAAACATACTTTTGTTTTACTTCATACAATACGTCAACAACATAATCTTTTTAAAATCTTAATTTTATGAATCATGGGAGGTTAAGGTAGATGTAGACTTATATTTCTTATAAGATAAGTGAAGGTTTAAATTACAAATTTTTATATTTGTATATATTTGTTTGCTTCATATTTTACGTATTTAGATGTAGACTATATATATATATATATATATATATATATATATATATATATATATATATATACTTAAATTTTTTATTCATACTATTTTCATTTCACTTCCCACTTATTTAATCTAATTGCAAACACTTCTGTTTCCATAATTCCTTCAAGTTCAGAACTTTTCTTTTCAAAGTAGGCAACAACATTACACATCGAAAGGCACTAAGTCCCATCTACAGTGAATGGTACTATTTGTGCTCATAAGTTATTAATTAATGTGTTACCCTATATTTTTTCTATAATCTGATATGTTCAAAATTATGTATTTTGCTTTCTACAGATAAATAAATGATTGATATTTCTGATATGATTACCTTGCCATAAATATTCCTATTTATTAAAATGCAACTTAATTATGAACATAGAATCTTTCAAAATATTGATTAGGTTACTAAAGGTTCTCATAGTTTAAGTATTATGAAAGGTCCAAAATCAAATACTCTTTTAATATACGAAAGAATGTTTTATGTATTTTAATCAAGAACTTCATTCACAAGTGTATCTTCATAATAATTCCACTTAGTCCAGTATTATTTAACCTTTATATCGATGGTATTTTAGAGGAGATATCATGTTGTACGGTACATTCACCAGTTATTTATAATAAAGGAATCCCGGGCTACTGTTTGCAGACAACCTAATAGTTGGGTCTATATCAAGTGGAGGGCTGAGAAGAGCAATCGAGGCAGCCAATTCTTATTGCAATAAATGGGGTTTGAAAGTGAAAACAAAACCAAGATTATGGTCTTCAAAGAAAGGATGCAGGTTGCGTAAGGATGAGAAATGGACAGTTAATAGAAGAGAAACAGAGGTAGTAAGGAGATTTGATTTGGGGACAAGGTTGAGTTCAGATGGTAGCTGGAAAGAACAAAAAAAGATGTCTGTGATAAAAGGTAAAATGGCCATGAGAGTAATAAGATAATGCTACAGTAAACTGCCAGATATAAATGGCAAATGGTTGGAGAGGATTTATACGGCAGTGGTAGAAAATAGAATGTTACATGGATCAGAGGTATGAGGAGTAGATGAGGCTTGGAGAGACACTGATAGAGTGCATAGATCCTTTTGTAAATATATATGGGATTACTGATAGCTTCACCTAATGGCACAACACAATTGGAACTGGGCAGGCATTCTACTAAAATTAAAATCTTGTCAAGGGCAATGAAATATTTATACAGAATCGCTAACCTGGAAGATGGCAATATTATTAAAGAATGTTTTCATATTTAAAGGAGAAGTAACTGGGGTGGATCTTGGGCACATAAAATGAATGATGTGTTAAAGCAGATAGGTTGAAGTAGATTGGATAAATGCAGAGTATGGGTATAGGGCGGGGCTTCTGAAAAGAAGTTAAGCTAAGATTAGAAGATATTGACAGACAAGACATTTTTGCCAATACAAGTGACAAAAGCTCACTGAGGTTACATAGACAAGTAAAAATAACCTGGAGGAGGGAAGGATATATAGACATACATATGTAATAAGTTAGGGGAAGAAGGTTTTGCTTGGGCGAGAACAGGAGTGAGAAACCTGAAAGATATAGGTCAAGAGAAGGAGCTAGATAAATGTCCATTGTGTGGAGAAGAGAATGCAGATTTCCACTGTATATTATAGTGTAGTCAAACAAAGATATGGAGAGAGCAGGCCTGGCTACATAAATGGGATAATTTGGGGGGTGAATTAGAATTAGAAGAACTTTGTCAGTAAAAGGGAAAAAGAACAGGAGAAATATAGGGAATTATTTAGGGAAAGTTAAAGAGAGATGGCTAAGAACAATTAAGAGAAAATGTGGAGTAGGACAGGTGAAATGGCAAAAGTGTAAAAAGGAGTAGAGGGCCTCCAATACACAAAAACTTAGGGTTAGGTGTATGCGGACCGAATTATTATTCAATGGCAGGCAACATGGTAGGATTTTCAGAATTTAGAAATATATGGCATTTTCCAGTATGGAGTTTATAATTGTAATCTTGATTTTGTATTTCCTTTGACGACGTAAAAGGAAAGATGAGAAATAAAAATTACAAATTACAAAATAATAATTCCAAGGTTCCAATAACAACTGATATTACTGCAATGCAGGTTTACCATTTACCCTGCAAATTGTTTTATATATAGGTCTGTTATCTGAAATAAGTGTACATGTTCTTTAATGGTCTTCCACCCCTTATGCAATTTTAGGCGTCGGATGAGGGAGCCACTACTATGGATAATAGAAAGAAATCCAGGGATGGGTGATCAGCCTGGTCCCCAGAATGAGAGTGAGGGAAGTAGATGAACGGAATGGGGGAAGTGGATGAAAGGAACAATAATAATGGAGCAATTGGTGGAATCATGGCAGAGAAAACCAGATACCTGGAGAAAATCGGGCCCAGCGCCATGTTGTCTACAAATCTCCCTTTGCGGTTGCCTGGGATCAAACCTGGGACGCCTTGGTGAGAGTCAAGCAGTTTTACTGCTCAGCCATGGCATGGCCTACTATTAGTCATTCTACCTTTATTTTCTGTGATTCTATGGAAATATGTTACAAAATAAATTTAACAAAAGAGCACAATTATATTACTATTATTTAAGCAATACTTTATCTTAGTGAAACAGGATTCTGGTCATTTTTTTGATTCTTTACTTTTCTTTTAAGACATATAACAGAACTTTAGAAATTTTACTAGCAAGCTTAACAAATAAAAGAAACTGGAATTTGGATTCTCATTAACATTGTAGATATATGCAGAGAAGAATATTTTAGATAAGAAAATTCATATCCTTTATGGGTATATTTCTTCAAAGACTGCAAACTGACAAAATCTCTTTCTAGAATTCCTAGAGGAACAAGAAAATTAAATGCATTCATCTATATTAATATACTGATGGCTGTAGGACTACATTTAATATTTTGTTCCCCAAATGCAAATACAGCTACATATGTTAAACTTTAACCTAAGTGTAATGTTCACATTGAATAAATAAATAAATAAATAATGTACCTATTTCCTCGACAGGAATAAAATGTGACCACATCCATAGGATATATTTCAATATTAGGTATACACTTCTGTTAAGTAAAACTAGTCTCAATGTGGAGATAATAAACCCTTTAGTTTTAATTACATTCCTTTATTATTTCAGGTGTTGTGAAATGCAACTCTTGTAAGGTCCATTTCATTAGTGAGTTAACAAGTTACCAATCCCTTGCCTTTTTATTACTTTATTTTAAAGTAATTAAGTATTGAGGAACTTCAATTTAAAATCATTGGAACCTTTAACACAGCAAAGCAAACAATTAAAATATGAAAAATTAGTTGACATTAAGCATAAATTATATTTCTCCAGTCAGTGCATATCTCCGTGCAATTTGTTTATCCAATTGTTATAAAGAAACGGTGGGACCTCTTCTTACATTGAGAGGACAAGTCATCCAATTCGGTATGCAACAACTGGGATTATTACTTAAAAACTGAGCTCATGAGTTGAGGTTAATGGACAAATTGCCTATTTTGAATCAAAACTATTGCCTTGCAGAAAACAACGAATAACTTCCTGCAAAAATTGTACTCAATACTAACACACACTGAGAATTCATTCATAGTTATCGAATCAGAATAGCAATGGCATATTAAGCCGCTATTATGCAGGATAACCCTCAAATTCAAACTATTTATATTTGACTTACTTGTAAGGAGCTACAGGCCTTGGTGCTAAAGGTGTGCTTATGATTCTTCTTATGACCGTGGACATGTTAAACTGTTCTTGCAATTTACTTGTTATGGAACACCTAAAGGTTGAAGAATGTTGAACAAACTAGATTTATATTTTACTGCCTCTTCTAGAATTCCTTACGTCGACCGTTATCACTGAGCAAGGTTCAGTCTGAAAAAGCACTTTGTTTTCTTTCTTTTATCACTAACTAGCTTGTGTCTGGTAACAACCATCACCGTTTCATGTAATATTTACAGCAGTGATTAGTATATCAAAGAAAAATGAAACAACTACAACCAGATAAGAACCGGCATTGAATGTTGAAGGTCAGCATACAGCAACCGATTGACCTTGCCTTAGCTCAGCGTGGCTCAGCGTAATTATCCACAGAATAATTGGACTGGAGTCAAGTGAACGAGATGCAAGTTGAACCCTTTGAGTTTATACTTCTACAGTAATTTTGAAATCAGCTGTCCACTACAGCAGAGCATATCAAGATTCGTTCTGCGATCTGCTGGCAATGACATTTGCTACAATCTCGCTGTTTCGAGGAAAGGTTTCGTCTGCTGATGACAATTTTGCGATCGTAACAGGTAGGTATAATAGGAGCATGTGTTCCGTGATATAACCAAGTAATAATTTGCTTCTTTTTTGTTACTATAACAACTCCCCCACTACTTCTTCTTCTTCACTATTTATAAACGCACTTGAAGGTTCAAACCATCTTCATTGAGCTTCTGCTGACTGTAAATTTGTACTAGGTTTACATTAATTACCTTTTATTTGGGATTTTTTATTACTTATTGCATTTTCATTTTGTATTTTTTAATATATTGCATAATGTTTTTAAAAATGAATTTAGGGTTGTAATTTACAATATTAGTAATTTCAATAGGTCCATAATAATTGTAATAACTTGTCATTTTATTTCTTATTAATATTGCAACCAATTAACACATGCTCTGTTAATTAAAGAAGATTTGCACACAAATGTGTATGCTAATGTTTCTTCGCAGTGTACCATAATGCTTTATGGATTCTGTTTTATTCTTGCACACTTGAATATATCTATCACATCTCAGATCACATAGGCTACACACAGTTCTCCCCTGGCTCGTGGTAAAATTGCGGAGGAAGCTGGAAAAGACCCTTTAATAACAACAAAGTACAAACTTCAACAATCAATGCAAGAAGTACAAAAGATCAAATGGAAACATCACTTCAGAGCGATATTACAAGACAGGCCAATAAATACACCCGAAATTCCACCAGAAATAACGGAACATATCACAATTTCAAGAGCAAAAGCCAACAAAGGGCCAGAAGGCATATACTATGAACATATAAAAGAATCACAAGACATCACCATAGATATACTGACGGAATTATGTAAGAAATGTCTCGAAACAGGTAGAACACCTAAACAATGGAAAGAAGCAGTAATAAAAGTGCTATATAAAGGGAAAGAAGATCCGAAAGACCCAAATATATACAGAGGAGTAGCACTTGAAAATACAATGTGTACAATTTAACGGAGATAATAAATAACAAATTAATGGAAACTATTAACCCAAAAATTCCAGAAAACCAAATGGAATTTAGACCACACTCCTGCACTATCAACACATGCTCTATGTTACCTATTTCTGTACGGCTACAATATGGATCATCTTTTTTTTTTTTTTTTTTTTCATTTTATGCAGCAGAAAGGGAGTTAAGGTTGTTCGTAATCTCATTTTTAAAATGCCTTCTATATCTTCCCTAACAAAAGACTTTTTTTAAAAACTATGGAGTTTTATTCCTTTCATTTATCCAAAGATCTAGATGATGTTCTCTTTTTAGATCTTTCTTTAATTTGGCACACATATTTTGACAAGCTAGTTGAATATTCACCAATTTACCCTCATTTCTTGCCTCCTTTGCCTATAAATCCACTCTATTGTTGTTATGTCAGGGATCCAAATTAATTTGATATGCATTCGTTCCTAACTAGCCTGTAAATTTTATGTTTTATTTCCATTTCTATCATACTAAAATTTTCTTTATAGGTGGTTCCTTTTAATGTACTCAAAACACTATAAGAATTAGAAAATAAATAATTTTATTGATTTCGTTGTTTATAATATATAATATAGCTTTTTGAATAACGATAAGTTTGACCGAGTGTGTGTATATATATACATATATACACACATATATATATATATATGTTTAATTCTATATATGCTTCAAACATAATAATATTCCAATTTAAACAGTATTGCTAAGTTAGACAAAACATACTTCTCCAACATTTTATTGTATTTTTCCCAAGTGACAAAGGTAAAAAGTGTTCTTTATAATATAGTATTTTATTTGTATAGTCTTCTCTGGTCATTTCACTGAATATATTAATAAAGTTGCCCATAAAATAACTCTCACATGTGCTAAGAATTTGCATGAAAGCAATTGTTGTCGTAATCTAAATGTTATAACATTAAATTCGTTTAGAGTTAAATTTTTTAGGGTAACCACTCAAAATTGCCCTAGGAATTACTCCTATTGACATTAGAATAACCAAGTAGCTTTATATTCTGAGTGTTGCAAAGTGTCTTTGTATATCAAGCAACACGATTTTTAAAATAAGGAGTATAATTTGTTTGAATCAATGTAGGTTACATAACTTATTATAATTCTACTTTGTATGGATTCTTTAACAGTAGACAAATGGAATACATATTCTCTTAGCAATAATTATTTTACAACTAACCGTTTTTATGTCTGATATTATAAGTGAGTTTTAAACCACAGAACATAGCCCGCCTCGGTAGCGTAGATGGTAGCATGTCTGCCTCACGTTCAAGAGGTCCCGAGTTCGAATCTCGGTCAGGGTGAGTTACCTGTATAAGGCTTTTTTCGGGATTTTCCCTTATCCTTCAAGACGAATGTCGGGTAACTCTAAGCTCCATGGACCCTGGACTCATTTGAGCATCATTTCACCCAATTCATTCACCGTCCGATATAACTTAACGTTGGGGCGGACGTAAATTTAAAAAAAAAAAAAAAAACACATTGTGTTATAAGCGTTAATATTCAGTTTAACTTTACTGCTATTAGGATATACGTAATTATACTAGAATGAATAACATCGTTAAATTACATTCACAATTTGTTTAATGCTATAAAAACGAAACGAAAAGCATTTGAAATAAAAGTAGTAGTAGTAGTAGTAGTAGTAGTAGTAGTAGTAGTAGTAGTAGTAGTAGTTTTCCCTTATGCTAAAAGATGAATGCCCAGTATCTAAGCTCTGTGGATCCTGGGCGCATTTGAGTATTATTTCACACATTCTGTTCATCGTTCGATATGACTTACGTTGGAGGACATAAATTTAACAATAAAAAATACTGTGACTAAGGAGGGTTACTGTACGATTTGGAGTTGCATAGAAATGGTATTCTGAAACATGACTGACATTGTATAGATCATGATAAATCTCTATTTTTGTGCGAATTTAACGAGCATTTTATTTGATTGTTTAAAGTGAAGAATCTCTTCGCACCGTAGCCTAACGCTCGCCACACACTTCCGCCCCCCCCCCCCCCCAGCCCCCAGTGGCAGTATTCACAAATCTTTTAGGGACGATGGCATATCCGGATGAGTAGTTTGGGTTGGTAGTCCATAATGTTGGTGTCATTCCCTAATCCTAGAAGTGTCTTAAGATGCAAATGGAAGAAGTGGAATATTATGTGTGATATAGGATTATTCAAACATATGGTCGTGTAGAATATCTAGAAAACATAACCAAATTCTTGAACATAGAGCTAAAATGAAAAGAAAATAGTGTAGGCAAGAATCAGATACAATCTACGTGGTTCCTACGTTAAAAATCATACATCACATACAATAACTTCACAACGAGCCTTCGTACACACATATAGTGCTGTAAGTTATAGAAATTCTTTCTATGACCACCCTCGAACTCGTTTAACAGCCCTCCTCTGTCGACTATCTCTTTTGTTATTCCATAGATTATGCATGATTGCCGTCCTGAGCATTAGTCCCTGGGCTCGATCTCTTCTATAATACATATTATTTTCATTTCAGTCAAAGGAACTTAAATACATTTTTGAGAGTCGTGTTTATAACACCGCAACGATACGTAGGTACACAAGTTGCCAGCATAGTAATTTCTCCATTCTCTATATTTTGTCACAGTCTCTCTACATTCCAGTAGGCACGCCAGAGGTATAGAATTTTACTGTAAGGACCTCTTTCCATCTAAAGTGTCCCAATCTTGTTTTACTTCTTGTAACTCTTCTTCCCGTAGATCCTTCTGCAACATCCAAGATACTCCTCAACCCAGTGATGACATTATGCTCAGTTCATTGCTGTTTGCTATACACATCCATGCCCTTCGCTAATCTCTGATTCTCAAAACCCCGCGGAGTATCTCTTCCATCACGCTATGACGTTCTTCACTCCTTTCTCTGTGTTCGACGTCATTTGATACATCATGAACAACGTCACTGTACTCCCCACCATTTGGTCCTTCCCCTCTTCAACTGTTGGTGCCACTTAGCACTTGCTTTCTTTTTCTTACCGCCAATTCATAGAATGTGTTCCCTCACAAAAGTTCTCTTGTCATGCTCTTTGGATTTTCTCATTTATAATGATGCACGTCTTATTTCTCTCTCTTTTTCCCCCCTCGTAATATGTTCCATATGTTAACCTTGTTCCCTTGCATTTATATCAATTCAACATTTTCCACTTGAAATTAACTGTGGTCAATTTTACTAGTATAGGCCGATGTTTTCTTCTCTCCCGATTCTGAAGAAATCCACAATCATATATCCCTGCAGATTTCTCCTTTAAGATTTCTTCTACCTATTATTATTATTTCCTTGCTCCTCTTACTTTTTCTTATGTAAATGTATGATTAAGTTTCTTTTTCTGCTCATCTGCTCCACTTTTCCCAGATGTCACTCTCTTAACACCCATAAGCTCTTCCCTTGTTTCTCTTTCAGATTTCTTAAGCATCTTTTTAATGTCTACTGTAGTATGCGCCATCCCGAATATTATTCTCTTTTCAAACTTCTGACGTGCACCATATCCTCTGCTAAAGTTTTCAACTTCATAAATTCATTCATCTTCGGCCCCGGATTAATTTAAACTCCGTTAATTACCGGGGTCAAGCAATATTCTTTGACCCTCCGATTCTTCCATTTTTGGTCCCTTTGAACCATTGAGCAAATCGATTTCCACAAGGAACACTTCGGTTATAACACTACGGACTCCCTTCAGTGCATCTTACGCCTACATACCCAGCTTTTAAGCAACTTTTATATATTCGGGACATTTAGCAATGCGTATGGATTGGTAATGCAGTTATCGTGTTCATATAGTTCACTGTTTAGCCAGAGAATGTTTAACGAAGTTTCTCCGTTGGCTGCAAATTAATAAACGCAATGCTATCTGCCCTGAGCAATAATAACGAAGTATGCCATATGCTTCCAGCTCATTAGTGAAGGGCATCTTACCAGATTTCATTGGATGCATGCTATTATAAAACTGGTTGCCAATCTAGAAAGTGATTGACATTTCGTCCGGAGAGAGAGGCGACGTTGCCACTTATTACTGCCACGTGGAGAGCGCGATAGCATTACGCGTGCGAGGGTGATTCAGTTGCGACTGCAATGGGTATTTTTTTTTTGTTTATTATTATTATTATTATTATTATTATTATTATTATTATTATTATTATTATTATTATTATTATTATTATTATTATTATTATTATTATTATTATTATTATTATTATTATTATTATTATTATTATTATTATTATTATTATTATTATTATTATTATTATTATTATTATTATTATTATTATTATTATTATTATTATTATTATTATTATTATTATTATTATTATTATTATTATTATTATTATTATTATTATTATTATTATTATTATTATTATTATTATTATTATTATTATTATTATTATTATTATTATTATTATTATTATTATTATTATTATTATTTATAATGATGTACACAAAGACAATAGTGCAGTCGTGGATCTACATGCAAACGCTAGAGCATGCAAGAACACATAAATGTAAAGATAATCGTAACAAAAGAGACATACCTGTGACATTTTGATGCTTATTGAAGTGGGAAAATGCCACTTACATAATTTTTCCCGGGAGTTTCTAATTTATACCCCAATGTCTAACTTTCTTCTTTAAAATACTTTTCTTTCCCAGTCTTAACCTTAATGCCCTTACTGATACCTACGCACGTGAAGTCCTATTAAGCACCTTAGAGAATGGAATACTAGACTCCACTTTCAATTTCACCTCTTCGAAGTATTCTCTCACAGAGCTGCGGCAGTACTACCTCTCTGCCTCCCGGCTGCACGTACGTGGGTCGACATCGGGACTCCTTCCTCGGTCTCCACGTCGTCGTCGGCTGCTTGCTGTATCCTGGGCTCTAGCGGCTTCTCCTGCATGGATTCTTTTTGGGTTCTCAGGGGTTACGATTGAGACAACACAAACCAACGATACTCTCTTAACTGCTTTTATTCGTCCTTGCATTCGTGGAACCCGGGCACTTGATTAACTGCACTTCCGGCGGACATTTTACAGTACATTTTATTAGACGCGGTACTTCGTCGAACACACCTGACGGATGTATATAATACTGCAATCAGCAATACCACCCTCTTATATACACGCAGCACCGCGTCACTAGCAAAAACTAAGGGTGTATTGACCTGTATAACGGTACGTAAAATAGCTAGCATACCATTCTATTGTCCAAACATCCGCTCGTTCTAGGCTGTCGTCCGGGAGTGCAGGGTTTCTCACGTATGTCTGCCCAGGTCTATCACAATGTTTCTTCAAGTCTACAATTTTGTTTTAACTAGCATAATTATTTACAATTCTTAAATTTATGAGTTATTATTAAACATATTAGTAAATAAATAATTGATCCAAGGACCAAAGTTCCTGGTTCAGAGCATATTATTTCCCGTGTATGTCCTTTATTTGGAATACCTTTACCAAATACAGTTTTATGTGGCTCCAGAGCACGTTCAAGATTTCGCTTGTCACTATACTTAGACATAATTAAACATTCATTAAACACAATTGCAAACGATCACAACACGCGCACAGATACACATGTAAACCAAGGCAAATTGCCACAAATAAAATGTAAAGTAACTTGCCAGTACAGGATCTCTAACTGTGAGAACATTCTGTTTATGCAGCGTTATCAGAAGAGAAATAAAAACCTAGGTATTGTATTTACTGCAGCGTTTGCGTAATTCGCTCGCCCGCAAGTCATGCTAAGCACGTGTTAGAATGTCGGCAACCAAGGTTTAGCGTCTAACGTTGTCATAGAAACGTCTCCACTCTAATTGGTCATTTTAATCGTTACTATGACAACCGTTATGACGTACTCATCCCCTCCCATTTATTTAGACTGTTATTCCACGTGGTTACTAACTGTCAATCACATTCTAGTTTGGCGACCAGTAACTTATTTGTTGCTGTCGCAAACCCATTATTTACGAAAGCGCGGTGCGGGAGCGATAAGGGACGGATGGAGCCGGGTGGAGATAAACAGCTTCCATAAGCAGATAAACATAGCGCGAGATAAAAAGCATGCCAAAACAGAAAAAGTTAGAACATTTTAGTGAAATCTTGATTGTCTTACAGAACATTCGATTTCTTGTCTGTTCCAGAAATATCTGGTAACATGAGTCGTGGTATAAAAGGAAGCTTCGACTCGCTAAGTAGAAAACACTCACAGAGAGTTGTAATTGAAGCTGGTGTGTGATGAAAGTGATCGCCTTTGTTTGTAGTCAACGACCTTGGTAGATTGTAATTGTGTATGTGACGTATTCTGCTACCGTAAGAATTGAACAGTGTATTTATACGAAAGTAAAGAACATTTAGAATTTCTGCAAATTGTACTTTTAATTCTACGAGCCCACAAAGTCACATTGTATTACTTTATGCTAAAGTCGAAGATAAAAAGCTACTGGTACTAAGACAATTCTGTACGGCGGACCCGTGACAACGCTTAACCATAAAGTTTCAGACAACCAAGATTTTTGGGACTTGGGCAGAGCGACCCCCTAAAGATAAAAGCGGGATAACGATGGTTTCATTAGCACGATTTATACCTATTTTGTCAATATTATAGAAGGCTGTGGATTGTGGTTTCCGTAGTTATTCCCAGTTAGCCAAATGCTAAAGTGAAATAGTAAATTTTATTATTTACAGGAGTTTATAGTGTTGATGTTGGTTCTGCTTCAGGCGTTTAGCACTTTAAATTATTGTCTGAATTGTTTAAACACAAAAGTAACCCGATATGAGAAGGTAAGAGAACAACAAAGCGCGATGCAGTGAAACATAGATACAGTTGATAACACTGGAATGCGCATGGACAACGATCCTCAGTTGTTTGTCAAAAGACAGGCCTTCGTGACAGGCCATACCTAGAGTATGGACAACGTTCCTCAGTTATTTGACAAAGCATAGACCGAATGGCACAGACCTCCACCCGTAGCGATAGATCTCAGGACTCAAGATAAAGCGTGCAAGTAGTATTTCCGGGACGCTTGTAGGTTTCCCCGGAGTCAAAGTAAGACAAGAATGGTAACAATTACAATGACCAAGACAAATGTATGACACTATATAGTTATACAGGACAGGTATCTTAAAAGCAATGAATGTCCATGACGTACCTAACACTTGACGTGTCCCCTGAGTAGCACTTCTAAAACATTCAAATTCCTTTAGACTGGTCACACTGTTTCTCTGTACTGTGATATCGTACAAAACTTCAATAAATGGGCAATAATATGAAACAAATTAAACCTTTGGGATTTCTCCCCCCCCCTCCTCCAATACTCTTTCTAAGTTTAAGAGTTTGTTCAGGTCAAATGAAAAGTATATTGATTTTTTTTTTTTTTTTTTCGGAATAGCTCCTAAACTCCTCTTCATTTTGAATTTGCAAAATTGGTAAACCACAAAAGATAATCTAAATCTTACTGCATTAAAAGTATAAAGCCGTAAAAGCAGACAGTTAATGTGAAATACTAGTTTTGATGGAATCAAACAAAAACCGAGATATTCCTTGTTATCGTTTTGAAATTTGAAATACTTATACTTTTCTTAAGAAGAAAATAGCTGATTTCTCCCCCCCTCTCTCTCTCTCTCCCTCCCTCTCTCTCTCTCTCTCTCTCTCTCTCTCTCTCTCTCTCTCTCTCTCTCTCTCTCTCTCTCTCTCTCTCTCTCTCTCTCTCTCTCTCTCTCTCTCTCTCTTGTCACGCAAACAAATGGACTATCAAACCCTTAAATATACAAAGCGACTCGCTGTTAAAATATTTGGCTATCACTTTAAGTCTATTAAAGTTTCTATTTTCGTTCATCTATTAGGTACATACAAGAAAATTCACATTAACACAGTTTCTGAAAATTCAATAGATTGAAATGAAGTAGAAAAATAACCGTCTATAATTATACTTTTTAATAATGTACAGATAAAATCATGTGAATATAACAGTTCAGTAACTTTGTGCATACATTTCTTAAATTATATTAATTTAATTTAATAAAATATCCATTTACACGTATCCCAGCGAGTTAAAGCAAGGCTTGTCATGTTATATTTAAAAGTTGCATCTTCGTAACCTCGCCTTAAAGGTATATTAACACATTTTTTCCTTCCTTTTCTTTTCAATAATCGTCGAAAAGTCTGATATTCCAGAGGGCATTATTCATATTTTGTGTTCATATATATATATATATATCCATATGTGAGAAAAATACAATTTTAAGATATGCTATAAAGAAAACAGATCAACCAGAGTAATTAACAATATTAGGTTGACAATCTTCACGAGGTATCAACTAAAGTCGTCATCCCAATAGTAAAAGTTTCCAGCAATTTCTTTCCCTAAGATTATTTCGTTGCTCTAGGATTTTCAATGTCCACACCGCATGTGGTGCCAATTGGTAAGAACAGACGTACGCATCATAAGTTGCCATGGAAACTTTTACGGGCTACAAGACCTTTAAAAGCTCATTTTGTTCAGTGAAACGGTGCATAAGAAAACAGACAACCGCTTTTGCCAGAAACGTGACTAATGGGACGCGTATTTTGACTTGAAATCACTTGAAACGGAATGAATTTTGTATAAAATTTTGCCAGATCTCCAGAAGGTGCCCAGTGTGCGGTTTGCAATGTGTCCGGCCAACTTATACCTCCGAGGAAATTGATTTTCAGTTGAAATGTTAAAAGAAGGTTATTAATTGAGAGAAGAGGAAGGGTTGCAGGAAATAAGGATGGAAATAAAAGCCAAAGAAATGAAAGGGCAGGAACGAAATGATGGAGATGAGTGGAGAAGAAAATCAGAACTTAAGGAACAGAAATATATACACAGTGTATATATAAAATGTATATACAGGTACATGCACATTTTATTTATATTATTTAAAATAACGATAACAATAAAGTGGTGTACATGATGAAAACTGATTACCCATGAGTCTGAAATTCAGCCCGCTTCTCTTTTTGCAGTCTGTGGTGTATGAGTGAGTGAGTGAGTGAGTGAGTATGTGGTGTTTTAGGGCCCGTCGACAACAAGGTCATTTGGGCCCGACTGTGGTGTATGTGGTAAAGCGAACCACTTTTTCAAGATTTACCATCGCTTTCCTTGTATCCGCTGTTGTGCATATAATTTAAAAAAATTCTGCAATCGTTTGTGTAGCTAACATAATAATGCCCGATTTCACCAACAGATGTTAAAATCGACGTTAACAAATGTAACGTAGCAATTGCCACAGCGCTAACACTAATGTTAAATTTCTTGCATTTCACCAGCCTGTTTTCTGAAAATGTTAACAAACCTATGTTAATGACAAGAAACTTGTAAATATCTCAGCTATAGAAGGCTATAGATGAGTTGTATTATTTTCTGAAAGTTCTGCGATGCGCTTTTGTTTTCATTTTCGTCCGCACAAGCTGAAAAATGGCGGATGAACAAAATCATAAATAAAGCCGTGAGACATCTTTCTCATCGTTGGAGAAAGAATTGTTAATTGAATTGGTGATGAAGTTTGAGGATACCGTGGAAAATAAGAGGACGGATGCAGTGAATGTAAAAGAGAAAGATGTCACGGGGGAAATATTGGAAACTAATTTAATTCAAATGCATGTGTCACTACTACAAGCACCAAACAACTTGTCAGTATTGCGTAAATTTAAAACGAGGTGCGAAGGACAAGTGCCTTAAACTTTTCAAGACGGGAGGTGGACATTGTATTATCTACATAATTCAGTGAATTACAAAATCGCAAAGTTATTAATACTTGAAGCAAAGGCGAGATCGGCATATTCATTTCGATGAATATTCTAACTCGTTATTACGTAAATTTAAAACGAGGTGCGAAGGACAAGTGACTTGAACGTTTCAAGACGACAGGTGAACAGTGTATTATCCACATAATTCAGTGAATTATAAAATTGCAAAGTTATTAGTACTTGAAGCTATGGCGAGATCGTCATATTCCTTTCGATGCATGTGCTAATTCAGTATTATGTAAATTTAAAACGAGAAGCGAAGAAGGGCAAGTGACTTGAACGTTTCAAGACGACAGGTGAACAATGTATTATCCACACAATTCAGTGAATTATAAAATCGCAAGGTTATTAATATTTGAAGCAAAGGCGAGATCGGCATATTCCTTTCGATGCATGCTCTAACCTCTGTTGTACTTCCGCAGTAACCTTCATAGCAACATGTTTCGACAGTCTATACCTCCGTAAAAATTTTTCTTCTGATAGCTCCTCAAAATCATTTCTCCTCATAGGCCGTACTCTATTACGAATGCCATTCACACGGTCTTAAACATACCAAATCGACATCAACAGCCGAGTTCATGCTCGCCATCTTGACTATTTACAATTGTTAAGGACTTAACATCAGAAATTTGGCTTATTAGTTTGATACCGAAATTAAGGTTTGCCAGAAGTAAAGAATCATGATGGATGTCAAAGGAATGTTGGTTCTTTGTTGCGACAAGGGCAAGGCCAGTTGAGTTGTGGGGAAAGTGTTATAACAAAAGCAATGTAAGAAACAGCGTCCTGAGAAGATTTCTAAAGGGGCTCACTTGACTTATATGAATAGGAAATTCTTTGGGTCATTTAGAATGGCATGACAAAATAGCCACAAAGGGATTTTCCTGAGAGTGAAAGTTACATATACACACGCGCAGCTGTGGTCATTGAGCACTCTTCGGCGTGGAGCCGATGTGGCCAGTTCGTGGCTAGGAAGCCATCAGGACAGTCTTCGGCGTGAGGCCGATTAGAGCGGTCCGAGGCGTGAAGACTATTAGGGCAGTCCTCTGGTTCCGTGTTGAATATTTGTCGGTTCATATATATATGAGGAACGAATAAATTTATCGAGTAATAAACATTCTGCAGTCAGTAACTCTAAACAGAGATCGGTAACCCTTGGTCGGCAACTTTCATTTCGATGTTTTAAAAGAAGCAGTAAATAAATAAGTTGGAAACGGGCATTCCAGTGTTATTAAAAATCTCCTTCTCACACACATCCACGCATACCCTGAGAGAAACCTCATTGCTCGCCGACTTATTTGCTCGCCATTAAATTATTGCCTCAAGTTGGCGTCCACAACGTGGAATTGTGTGCACCCAGAAACGTTTTAGTTACAAGTTTAACAAGAGATTTAAGACGAGTGTTACGCTAACACTTGTTGGTGAAATGCAATTTTTGTTTTAACTATTGCTAAACTCGTGTTAAGTCTTAACATCTGTTGGTGAAACCGGGCATAAGTGAAGCCCATGGCACTACATTCCTGAAGGGATTAGATCTGCCAACCCGACTGTCAACCTCACTCCACTTACCTGTGCATGGCAGAAGTACGCGAACACCCACCCAACACGGGGAGGTAATGTAAACATCATCAGACAAGGACTGCGGCCTATCGTAGCTACTTACTTTCCTCACAATGCTGCGCTCATTTTCCACACACCCAGGACTTACAATCCGCATCCCCATGGGTGGACTTAAATGCGAACGAATTCCGTAGTGGGAACCGGAACTGCAAGTTGTAGCCCAAAGGGCCACTTCTTAACATTAAGTATGTCGATAAGCTTTCTGCTTTCTCTACCACGTACATAATAGGTATAGAAGGTACTGTATTCCACCTGAAAATTTGATACCGGTATTTTATGGAAATAAACATTCCTGTAACCAAAAATCTTTTTAGAAAAAGGTCAATGTGTATGTGTGTGTGTTTATGGAACAGCATGAGTCAAAAACGAAAAACCTGTTAAAAACCAAATTTATTATTATATGTAAGAATTTTCGTAGTCCCAGAGAGCAAATTATGTTAAATATATTAATGACTAGACATTTTGGCTTCAAAATGGCTAAATGACTTGCTATTTCGGCTTTAGGGAAAAGCATTACGGTAACTAATATGAAACAGTAAAGCTTAAGAAACTTAATTTTTGGATTTTTCTGCCATGTCTGTTTTCTAAAAACGTAGAGCGAAACAACCATTTCAGGCTCGAGCTTGGTTAATGCATGGTGTCTACGTACTGATAAAAAAAAAAAAACAGGTTCAGGTTTAAAACAGAAAATTTCCGGGCAATTAAAATAAACCTCTCGTATCACCATGTCACGTCATATCAATTACGCGAAAACATGTGCGCTCTCAACGGGGAGGAACCGAACTAATGTCAAATTCCGCAATGACTCGTTTGCATTTTAAGCAGCTTTAAATTATGTTACATAAGCGGACGATATAATGCACAAGGAAATTAGTTTAATTTTGCGAGCAACGAATTGGTTAGCTGTAGCTCTTACAGCGAAGTGCTGGTAGTGAGTGATAACAGCTTTAGTGTCAGAAAGCTGAGTAGCAGTTAACTCTTGGGCAACTCTCCGCTCTAACTATGTAAGCTTTAACATTTTATTACTCTATTAAATTACACGAAGGATTTCAGTAAATCCCCAACTGAAATTATGCTTTACACTAAATCTTTTTTTTTTTTTTTGCTTTTTATTTATTTAATTACTTACTTATTTACTTATTTAACTATTTACTTATTTACCTGTTTACTTATTTACTAATTTACTTACTTACTTACTTACTTACTTACTTACTTACTTACTTACTTACTTACTTACTTACTTACTTACTTACTTACTTACTTACTTACTTACTTACTTACTTACTTACTTACTTACTTACTTACTTACTTACTTACTTACTTACTTACTTACTTACTTACTTACTTACTTACTTACTTACTTACTTACTTACTTACTTACTTACTTACTTACTTACTTACTTACTTACTTACTTACTTACTTACTTACTTACTTACTTACTTACTTACTTACTTACTTACTTACTTACTTACTTACTTACTTACTTACTTACTTACTTACTTACTTACTTACTTACTTACTTACTTACTTACTTACTTACTTACTTACTTACTTACTTACTTACTTACTTACTTACTTACTTACTTACTTACTTACTTACTTACTTACTTACTTACTTACTTACTTACTTACTTACTTACTTACTTACTTACTTACTTACTTACTTACTTACTTACTTACTTACTTACTTACTTACTTACTTACTTACTTACTTACTTACTTACTTACTTACTTACTTACTTACTTACTTACTTACTTACTTACTTACTTACTTACTTACTTACTTACTTACTTACTTACTTACTTACTTACTTACTTACTTACTTACTTACTTACTTACTTACTTACTTACTTACTTATCTATCTATCTATTTATCTATTTATCTATTCATATATTTAACTATTTATTTATATATTTATTTATTCATTTATTCATTTTTTTTCTTTCCTCAATCATGACTCCAAACTTTCTGTTTAAAATCCCGCATATTGGAGCTATTTGTATGATAAATGAAATACATTTATTGAATGATATGAAAATAGCCCGTGAAGTTCACTTTTTTCTAAATGACTTCTGTAACTGGTAAACCTTAAGAGATAGACATAATCTTACTATACAGAAAATAGATCGTATTAAAGCACATACTTTTTGTCAAACACCATTTTTAAGATATTCTTTGTTATTGCCTTGCGTTTTAAGTAATCTGGCTTATAGAAGTGCTAATCCGCTAATATTTTGCTTATGCACGTAAATGCTTAACGAACCGCTTATCAGAAACACTAATGCCCGATTTCACCAACAAATGTTAGGACTTAACAGGAGCTTAGCAATAGTTCAAACAAAAATTGTATTTCACCAACAAGTGTTAGCGTAACAGTCGTGTTAAATCTCTTGTTAAACTGATAAGCCAAATTTCTGATGTTAAGTCCTTAACAAATGTAAATAGTCAAGATGGTGAGCATGAACTCAGCTGTTGATGTCGATTTGGTATATTTAAGACCGTCTAAATGGCCTACGTAATAGAGTACGACCTATGAGGAGAAATTATTTTGAGGAGCTATCCGAAGAAAAATTTTTTGGAGGTATAGACTGTCGAAACAAGTTGCTATGAAGGTTACAGCGGAAATACAAGAGAGGTTAGAACATGCATCGAAAGGAATATGACGATCTCGCCTTTGCTTCAAGTATTAATAACTGCGATTTTATAATTCAATGAATTAGGTGGATAATACACTGTTCACCTGCCGTCTTGAAACGTTCAAGTCACTTGTCCTTCTTTGCACCTCGTTTTAAATTTACGTAATAATGAGTTAGAATATTCATCGAAAGGAATATGCCGATCTAGCCTTTGCTTCAAGTATTAATAACTGCGATTTTATAATTCAATGAATTAGGTGGATAATACACTGTCCACCTGCCGTCTTGAAACGTTCAAGTCACTTGTCCTTCTTTGCACCTCGTTTTAAATTTACGTAATAATGAGTTAGAATATTCATCGAAAGGAATATGCCGATCTAGCCTTTGCTTCAAGTATTAATAACTTTGCGATTTTATAATTCACTGAATTATGTGGATAATACACTGTCCACCTGCCGTCTTGAAACGTTCAAGTCACTTGTCCTTCTTTGCACCTCGTTTTAAATTTACCTAATAATGAGTTAGAATATTCATCGAAAGGAATATGCCGATCTAGCCTTTGCTTCAAGTATTAATAAGTTTGCGATTTTATAATTCACTGAATTATGTGGATAATACACTTTCCACCTCCCGTCTTGAAACGTTTAAGGCAGTTGTCCTTCTTCGCATCTCGTTTTAAATTTACGTAATACTGACAAGTTGTTTGGTGCTTGTAGTAGTGACACATGCATTTGAATTAAATTCGTTTCCAATATTTTCCCCGTGACATCTTTCTCTTTTACATTCACCGCACCCGTCCTCTTATTTTCTACGGTATCCTTACACTTCATCACCAATTCAATTAACAATTCCTTCTCCATCGATGGGAAATTTGTTTCACGGCTTTATTTATGATTTTCTTCATCAGCCATTTTTCAGATTGTGCAGACGAAAATAAAAACAAAATCCCATTGCAGTACGTTCAGAAAATAATACGACTCATCCATAGCCTTCTATAGCTGTAATATTTACAAGTTTCTTGGCGTTAACACAGGTTTGTTAACATTTTCAGAAAACAGGTTGGTGAAATGCAAGAAATTTAACATTAGTGTTAGCGCTGTGACAATTGTTACGTTACATTTGTTAACGTCGAGTTTAATACCATTTGGTGAAATTGGGCATAATAGAATGCTTGGCCTATGGTGTATTTCGTACTCTACAACAAATGTATAAACGTTTAATATAAATTTAACTCGAATAACAAGTAGTAGTCAGAAAAATAAGCTTTTAGGTAAGTTAATAGAAGATCGAGTAGAGAAAATCACGTGAATTTAGTGAATACGATTTTTACTGAGGGTAATATTAGAATTATTTATTAACGTATATAATTTATAAGTTTATATAGAAATGATACAAGGCAAATAAATAATTGCAGTAAAATTACAGTAATTAGCTAGGCAATTTAAGATTTTGTCGCATAATGGGCGTCATTAGCGAGCAGTTAAGGACGATAGGTGGAAGGAATCAGTAGCGGCTAGTGCAGAAAAATATCAAGGTGCTGCGGGAAAAAGTTTTGAAAAATAAAGTCTATGCGCCGATGTTTCTTCATGATATAAACAGAATTTATATTTCCTTTCCCTTTTTTGCTCAATTTTTAGATCGGGTATTGGTCGCCCTAACATTTTTATACTAACCCTTTCTTCTAATGCTTGCCATGAAAAGGCAGTTTTCAGAAGTTCATTAACCGTGTTAATTTATTTATTGGTTAAATTTTCCGCAATAGTAAATTACTCATACACCGAATAAAGTGAATTTATAACACGTTTCACACTGACACACAAAGCATTCTGTACAAACAAATAAATGTTTCCAGTGATTTCATTGGGCTTTAATTTTTACAATTTCTGTTACAGGGGAGTTTGTTAAATATTATTGAAGGAATTTAGTTCACATAATAATGCACCGTCATTGTTGCAGTCAGTATCACCATTTAAAGTTATGGTTGTTTAATCCTCTTCAGTAATTTGTTGAATCATTTAAACCATTTGAGAGAATTGATGTGTGGCGTTGGCCGTAGAATTTCTACATAGTATTGAGGACTATGTCAGGTTATGCATGGGTTTTACCTTACAGTTGCTTCACTAAATATGACATGATGTAAGGATGTGATTGTAAATATCGTTGTTGTGTTGGGGTGCTTTAAACCTAGTAATGCCCGCCTTGGTAGAGTGGTGGTAGCATGTCTGCCTCACGTTCACGAGGTCCCGAGTTCGAACCTCGGTCAGGGTGAGTTACCTGGATAAGGTTTTTTCCGGGTTTTTCCCTTATCCTGTAATACGAATGTCGGGTAACTCTAAGTTCCATGGACCCCGGACTCATTTGAGCATAATTTCATCCATTCCATTCATCGTCCGAATGACTTAACGTTGGAGGACGTAAATTAAAAAAAAAAACTAGTAAATGAGAGCATCTTGAATTTTTTCCATCGTATTTTCTATAAATTGCTGCATGATTATTTTTTACAGACACAAACAATTTTCAGATTATAGACCTTGATGAAATTGTTTGTTTGCGTCTTGAGATTATCTGAGAGCCAAAGTTGTGATGTTGACTTGTTTATTATCCGAAGTGCTGTTTTAATGTTTACTTCACACCGACTGCTTTTGAAGGTTTAGAAAATCTTTTACCTTATTTACTGAAGCAAAATGCCTCTAATGCAATTAGTGATATACAAGATGTATTCTGACCTCTTTTACATGCAAATTGGATGGTTTTCAATAGGAGCAGTGGTTTGTCGCATGGTGCAGCCAACCTTTCTGTACGAACTTGTTTTCTTGTAGATTTATAAGTAATAAAGTAACAAATTTAATGTACAACTTCTTGTATTAGCATTTTAAATTATTGTACCAAACACATTTAAATTATACTAATTTAAATCATACAGTATTCCCTAACGTTTCTAGATTTAATTCAATATTTTGACATACAAGTGATATAAAAATGTTAAATATTCATAAAATACGACAAAATGGTTAGTGTTAATGAAATACATTAACGAAGCAAATTGTGAATTAACCTATTCATAACAATGATAGTTTTGTTAATGTCGTATGAGATCTGGATTTCTAGTTATGTTCCATTTGACGTCAGGCGTCCCTCACACTTTCGGTCAGCTCGATAAGATCTTATTAACTTGGTTGTGACATAGATTTTGTTCTGCTGGCACTAGAATGCTTCTAAATGGCGTTGCTAATTTGGTGCCTACCACATGTTTTAATTGTATTAATCCATTGGTTATCCGTAGGGGGAGGGTTTCTGATCCCTTCAGCTGCTGTGGTACTTCTGACCGAACATTTGTGCCCTTCCTGTAGGGAAGTTGTTCGGATTGGCTTGGTTTCAACTGGGCAGTAGTTCCCAACACCCATGAGTACTGGGGACGTTTAGCTAGCTTTGCCGCCCGGACAGGGTTGAGAGACGCGTGGAAGATTCTCCTGTAACATGGAGTGGTAAATCACCAGCTGCCCCACGATGTTATCGGTAGTCCTTTTGGATGGGTGACCGCGTAAGCGGCGTATGCACTTCCACTCGAAAGGGGGCGAGGGAGACGTTTTAGGCTGAACGTATTGCCCTAATTCAAAGCCCCACAGATTCTGCTTCGGTAGCTCCCTGTTTTTAGTACCTACCTCAATTAATTAAACAAATTCCAACTTTGTTAGCCTACGTGCTGCGAGTATCGTTGACAAATATGCCCGATTTCACCAACAGATGTAAGACTTAACACGACTGTCAGTCTGTTTAGCAACAATTATAGCCCGCCTCGGTAGCGTAGATGGTAGCATGTCTGCCTCAAGTCCAAGAGGACCCGAGTTCGAATCTTGGTCAGGGTGAGTTACCTGGATAAGATTTTTCCCGGGGTTTTCCCTTATCCTAAAAGACGAATGTCGGGTAACTCTAAGCTCCATGGACACTGGGCTCATTTGAGCATCATTTCACCCGTTCCATTCATTGTCCGATATGACTTTAAAAAAGTTAAAGGACGTAAATTATATAAAAAATAGTTATAAGAAAAATTGCATTACACCAACATATATATTAAAAGCAGAAGCATTATTAACAGTGAAGTATTCTTCATATTTAAGTTTGATTTATGAGTCACTATGTTTACACTCAAACTTCACTTACTTGTTGTATAATTGAAACGTTTTCAAGATCATTCCATCTCATCCTCAGCTGTTTGGTGACTAAATGAACCTTCCTCTTCTTCCACTACTACGGAGCTCCGATCACTCTGCCATTTGGTGTTAGGGGCACTAAGTTTTAATACTTCATTTAATGCCGGGATTTCAAAATTTATAACTTTATCACGGTTTTTGTTTATAAATATTTTTCCCCAAATATCCAATTCTATGGGTGTACTTAAAGATTTTAACAGTTTAATGTTGTGACCAATGTTGTGGTTTTCTGTCCAAAAATGGTGTGAAACTGCATATTTTTCTGTTTGTTTCAACTTAATGTTCCTCTGGTGTTCTTTTTGCCTGGTTAACAAGTTTCTCTTAGTTTTTCCTATGTAGTTTTTTTCACAGGTTTCACAATTAATCTGATAAATTCCTGATTTCAAATTGTTGGGGATTGTATTTTTCAGTGGTTTATTTAGCAGGTTCCTCAGACTTAATTTGTTTTGGGGTGCTAGTTTTAAGTTTAGTCTTTTGAAGATTCGTTCAAATTTTCTAAAAGCCCATGGATGGTAGGTGAATTTTCTATATTGCCAATTTGTGTTTTTAAGTGGTGTGAGAGTGATATTTATTGATAATGTATTTGAATGTTCAAGTGAATAATGGGAATGAAAATACCAATAAATACCACTCTCACACCACTTAAAAACACAAATTGGCAATATAGAAAATTCACCTACCATCCATGGGCTTTTAGAAAATTTGAACGAATCTTCAAAAGACTAAACTTAAAACTAGCACCCCAAAACAAATTCAGTCTGAGGAACCTGCTAAATAAACCACTGAAAAATACAATCCCCAACAGTTTGAAATCAGGAATTTATGAGATTAATTGTGAAACCTGTGAAAAAAGCTACATAGGAAAAACTAAGAGAAACTTGTTAACCAGGCAAAAAGAACACCAGAGGAACATTAATTTGAAACTAACAGAAAAATCTGCAGTTTCACACCATTTTTGGACAGAAAACCACAACATTGGTCACAACATTAAACTGTTAAAATCTTTAAGTACACCCATAGAATTGGATATTTGGGAAAAAAATATCCATAAACAAAAACCGTGATAAAGTTATAAATTTTGAAATCCCGGCATTAAATGAAATATGAAAACTTAGTGACCCTAACACCAGATGGCAGAGTGATCGGAGCTCCGTAGTAGTGGAAGAAGAGGAATGTTCATTTAGTCACCAAACAGCTGAGGATGAGATGGAATGATCTTGAAAACGTTTCAATTATATAACAACAAGTAAGTGAAGATTGAGTGTAAACATAGTGACTCATAAATCAAACTTAAACACCAACATATGTTAGCTTAAACCTTGTGTTAAATCTCTTGTTAAACTAACAAACCATATTTCTGCTGTTAAATTGTTAACAATTGTAAAACTGTCAAGATGGCAGGCGTGAACATAGCTTTTGATGTCGATGTGCTACATTTAGACGGTATAAATGGCTCACTTTCTTCTCGGGCGACAAGCCAGGTGAAAAGACGATTAGATATCGACGTTTCAGGAGTTTGCATTGCTCCCTTCATCAGGATATTTATAAAATGTTATCACCACAAACGAAACACTGGATATAATACCAATATAAACAAAGACAAAACACTATCAAAATTCGCATTATGAATTACGAAATTACGAATTCGAATTACCAAAGTAATTCGTAAAATTTGTGGTTATAACATTTTATAAATATCCTGATGATGGGAGTGATGCACACTTCCGAAAAGTCGATATCTAATCGTCTTTTCACCTGGCTTGTTGCCCGAGAAGAAAGTGAGCATTTTCGTCGCCAGGAAAGCTTCAGACCTTATGGTCTAAATGGCATTCGTAATAAAGTACGGCCTAAGAGGAGAAATGATGTTTAGGAGCTATCACAAGAAGATATTCTACGAGGCATGTTTTTTTAAGTCATTGCCGTTTTGGAATTAAAAAAGACGTGCATAGATATCGCAATAATTTTATTTTTACATGAAAGCCTGTACCTTAATCTACTTTTCTACATAATCTCCGTGAATATTGAGGCACTTGTCATAACGTGGCACCAGTTTTTGAATACCCTCCTCATAAAGTTCTGCCGCCTGATGTGTTAACCACTGTATCACAACTGTTTTGACTTCGTTATCGACTTGAAGACTGATACCGAAATTATGGTTTTCCAGAAGCAAAGAATAATGATAGACGTAAAAGGAATGTTGGTTCTTTGTGACGACCAAGGGCAAGGTCAGTTAAGTTGGGGAAAGTGTTCTAACAAAGCCATGAATGAAAGGAGCAGTGTCCTTAGAAGGTTTCTAAAGGAATTGTCACTTGACGTATATGAATAGGGAATTCTTTGGATCATTTACAATGGCGACCAAAACAGCCACAAAGGGAATTTGTTTAAAAGAGTTTGAAAAGGGAAAGTTAGAGATATATACACGCACGCAGTTGTGGTTAAAGCAGTCGTCGGTGTGTAGCCGATATGGCTATATCGCGGCTAGGAAGCCATTATAAACATTTATCGGCGTGTAGCCGATATGAGAGAGGAGTCTGAGACGTCAAGCATATTAGAGCGGTCAACTTGTTCTGTCTTGAATATTTGTCGGGTCATCAAAATTTATCGAGAAATATAATTAGCATTCAGTCACTATAAACTGAGATTGGTAACCCTAGGTCGGCAGCTTCCATTTTGAGGTTAAAAAAAGAAGCAGTGAATAAATAATTTGGAGACGGGCATTCCAGTGTTGTAAAATTTCCTTCTCACACACATCCACGCATACCCTGAGAGAAACCTCATTGCTCACCGACTTCTGTGTTCGCCATTATATTATATTTGCATCAAACTGGCGCACAACGTGGAGCTGTGGTAACCTGTGATCACCACCATCATATTTGCTTCAAGACGCTGACCGCCCAGAAGTTTCTTCAAGTGCAGGAATAAATGGTAGTCGCTGGGCGCCAGATCAGGGCTGTGTGGAGGATGATCTAGAGTTTCAAATTGAAAAGATTTGATGAGATCTTTGGTCCGATTAGCCACATGTGGACGGGCATTGTCATGCAGCAAAACGATACCCTTGCTCAACTTGCCACGTCTTTTGTTCTGGATTACACGGCGCAGATTGTTCAATTTCTCACAATAAGACGCTGCATTGATTGTGTCATTACGAGGCAGAAACTCCACTAGCAATACTCCTTTTCTGTCCCAAAAAACTGTGCACATGATTTTCCGGGCAGAAATTGTTTGCTTAAACTTCACTTTTGTGGGTGATGATGAATGTCGCAATTCCATGGATTGTTGTTTCGATTCTGGTGTGACGTAGGCCACCCATGTTTCGTCACCAGTAACAATTTGGTCTAAAAAATGTTCACCTTCATTGTGATACCACTCAAGGAAAGTAAATGTACTGCCTAAACGTTGGGTTTTGTGCAAATCCGTCAACATTTTCGGAATCCAACGTGAACACAATTTCCGGAACTTCAAGTTCTCGGTCACAATGCGATACAAAACACTGCGGGAATATTGAGGAAAATAGTCGCACAATGATGAAATTGTAAAGCGTCTGTTTTCTCTCACCTTTTCGTTCACTTTATGCACCAAATCTTCAGTAACGACCGAAGGACGCCCACTCCGTTCTTCATCATGCACATTTGTGCGGCCATCTTTAAATGCTCTCACCCATTTCCTTACCATTCCATCACTCATAATGTTTTGTCCGTAAATTTCACAGATCTCACGATGAATATCGATCGGTTTTACGCCTTTAGCACTAAGAAATCGTATAACAGCCCGTACTTCACAATTGGCGGGACTCACGATTGCGGAGGCATCTTAAACACTCAGTAACCGACGTATACAATGAAGAATCATACTGTAATGGTGTCAGTGCGTAGACAAGAGATGTGGGTAACCAGCGCGCATGCGCGGAACGCCGACTGTAGCGCTGCGGCGGCGGAATCGCAAAACGTTACTGACTTAAAAAAAATATGCGTCGTACAAAGGTATAAACTATCGAAACAAATTGTTATGAAGGTTACTGCAGAAGTACAGGAGAGGTTAGAACATGCATTGAATAGGAATGTGCCAATCTCGATTTTGCTGCAAGTATTAATGACTTTGCGATTTTATAGTTCACTGAATTATGTGGATAATACTGTCCACCTCCCGTCTTGAAACGTTCAAGTCACTCGTCAGTTCTGTCCTTCGCACCTCGTTTTAAACTCACATAATACTGACGAAGTTGTTTCCTGCTTCTTGTAGTGAACACATGCATTTGAATTAAACTCGTTTCCTATGTTTTCCCACATCACATCTTTCTCTTTTACATTCACCACATCCGTCCTATTATTTTCCATGATATCCTTATACTTCATCAACAATTCAATTAACAATTCTTTCTCAATCGATGAGAAATTTGTCTCACGACTTTTGTTTACGATTTTGTTCACCCGCTATTTTTTCAGCTGTGTGCAGACGAAAATGAAAACAAAAGCGCATCGCAGTACGTTCAGAAAATAATACGACTCATCCATAGCCTTCTATAGCTGTGATATTTGCAACTTTCTTGGCGTTAATACAGGGTTGTCAATATTTTCAGAAAACAGGTTGGTGAAGTGCAAGAAATTTAACAAGTCGAAACAAGTTGTTATGAAGATTACACCGGAAGTACAAGAGAGGTTAGAACATGCATGGAATAGGAATATTCCGGTCTCGGCTTTGCTTCAAGTGTTAATAACTTTGCGGTTTTATAGTTCACTTGAATTCTATGGATAATACACGTTCAAGTCACTCGTCACTTCTGTCCTTCTTCACACCTCATTTTAAATTAACGTAATACTGATGAAGTTGCTTCGTACTTCTGGTTGTGACATTTGCATTCGAATTAGACTCATTTCCAATCTTTTCCCATGTCACATATTTTTCTTTCACATTTACCGCATCGGTCCTCTTATTTTTCACAAACTCCTTATGTCGTATTTACTTACTTATTCAACAAACAATTCTCTCTCCATTGCTGAGCAATTTTTCCACGGCTTCTCTTATGATTTTGTTCACTCGCCATTTTTTCAGCTATGTGTAAATGTAAACAAAAATAAAGCGCATCGCAGTGCGTTCAGAAAATATTAAGATTCATCCATAACCTTCTGTGTCTGAAATATTTACAAGTCTCTCGGTGTTAACACATGTTTGTTAACATTTTCAGAAAACAAATTGGTGAAATACAAGAATTTTAACACTTTTGTTAACTCTGTAACAACTGTTAGGCAACAACAGAATTGCTATGGTAATGTTCTTTCTGCGTCTTACAATCCCTCATAACTGTGCAAAAGTAATACAATGGAAAATTATGATCTTAAACAGCATTACAAGTAAGAATTGTGCACAGCTGACTTAGCCATGCACAAAAGTACAGTTAAGTGTAGAGATTATACTCGCATTAGTCCTGGACCCGTAGGACCAAGGACCCGGGCCTCCTTCGACCAGGGAGTTACCGAGCTGTCCCAAAAGGGCGCCCGGCGACTCCGAGGCTCTTTCCATAGGGCAAGACGTAGAGACTAACCAGCCCCCCCCCCCATCTGATCCTGTGGACTCAAGACGGGATGGAAGTGGATACGCCACTTACGCGTGCCAACTCCAAAATGGAAAGGCTACCGGAATGACCTCGGTAGGGCCGCCAGGTGATCTGGCACACCTTCTACTAACTATGCTGGCTAGTACGCGGGAATATGACTTCCCTCAACCCCGTCCGAAGACGTACCCGATCACCCACGGGTATCGGGAACCATTGTCCCATCGAGTCCAACCCAATCCGAACAACTTCCATTCAAGGAGGGGCTCGGATGTTTGGCCCGAGGTTCCTCTAGTAACGTCAGAGGTACCACGAGTGCTAGGGGTCCGTAGCGCCCGCACCAGGGCAGCTGAAGGGGACGGATCCCCTCCCCTACGGGATGCACAAAATTACAGTACGGACGACGGTTCTGTGCCGGTGGAGACCGTGTGCGAAGTCGTTTAGAATCCAGTTGCTGAGCCTACACTCTCGGTCATGCGCAGTACACTGAAATGGCCAGTATCGTGGATTTCTAACGCTTCGGTGCCGTCACGTTAAGATTTTAAGCTTTTAGAAATTGTGATTATTAATCGCACTGGTGATTAGCGTTTTGTCTGTGTGTATGTGTGTGCGTTTATATATTTTCTTATTTAGATTAAAATGCCTCCAATTCAAAGCAAACTTGGTGGAAAAACACTTCACAGCCAAACCGCAAAGTTATTAATAATGCTAATCTATTCTGAAACGGGAAGCAGTTTCTGTCGATATGCTAATAAAATGCAAGGGAGGGTGAATGCAGCAACAAAAGTAGCTGACAGAAATTTCGTAAAATAATTAAAGAAGGGTAGAAATATGAGGCACAAGTGACCTCCTTTGAAACATCTGGAAAGTACATCGTGTACCAGAAACAATCACTGTCATTGATGAGTTGGATAGGTGTGTAATTCGCCAAACAATTTATAATTTGTATATTCAGGAGAAAACTATGCCCACTGTCAAACTTTGGGACACCTGAAACATCAAGATTCCATTAACTTTAAAGACTATCTTATGGGGCATAGGTTTCAAGAGGAAGAAAACAACGAACAACAAGGTCTTGTTGGCTAGTCCCGTAGCTCAGTCGGTAGAGCACCTACCTGCCGTGCAAGGGGTCCCGGGCTCGATTCCCGGCGGTGGGGGAGTTAATTCCCCATCTTCCCCAGAGTCTGGAAGTATGAATGAGAGCGTGAATCTGTCTGTGATCTAATGATAAAAAACCCAACGAATACGAGTTAACACCTTCGGTATGTTCCAAAGGAGAATGGCCGCCGATATGACCACTGTAGTTAAAGGGAGGGTATAAATGGAACAAGTAAAAAAAAAGTCTTGTTATAGAAAAGGTATATGAGAAATTGGCGAGTGTCATATTTACGTCCCATAAAAAGGCTTAGAGACGAAGGAAGGTCAGTTATCTATGCGCTACAAGCCACAAAGGCATCACCCCAGATTTTTATTTTTCTGTAAATTAAAACATTTGTGGAAGCAAAGAAGTACAACAGTAAAGAAGATCTATGGTTTCTCAGTGGCTAAGATGAGGAAGTGCCCTCTTCTGCCCCACTTTTCTTGTGGTGGACAGACAGTAGTTAGACTTGCACACTCTTTCCCAATGCTGTAATAGACGTTCATTTAGCGTTTGTCTTTGTACTTGTTTGTTCAGTTGGCAACACTGTTTTATTATGTGGATTGAACATGCTTGTGATTTACTTTTTTATAAATAAAATACAAGTAAATACTCAAACGGAATACTTTGGGATTCGAAAGAGCACTTTCTGTTACAAAATAATTACTTTAGCAGCGTCAAGTGGAACCAGATCAAAAAATGCATAACTAATTATGCTTACTCTAGGAATTAGATGCACCTAGAATCGGTCACCTCACTGAATACAGAAAATAACGCTAAGTATGTATTTACTTTCCACTAGTGTAGCATGCTTGACAATAGCTGTTATTTTTGATCAGCCACAAGCAATCCTTCGAGGTGCTCCCGTTTAGAAACTCCGTCTCGCTGCCGAGAGATGGCTCCAGGAGTGTTATCTTATCGTAGTGAAGGTTATTAGTAATTATTTATGACATTCTAAAAGAAAACTTGTCACATTATTTAAATATACCTTATATTTAATTGGTTTTTACTTCCTAGAAGTAAAAAGTACCGTTTGTCTCCACTCAGATAGTATTAATACAATAAATATTTATGTATGAGAACAAAATACTTCAATAATAAATATATTTAGAAATTCGCAACTATTGGTTTGTGTCATAAATTCCTTCGATTCTCGCTGCGTGTTTACGCAAAAGAACGCCTGCACTGTAAGCCCACATCACAACTACGGCAACGAATTTGCCTAATTATCTAGGGGTAATCTGTTTACATACGCAAGGTCATCGAAAGTAAACAAGGCAATGAACTTTCCAAACAAGCTTTATTTTATGCAGTATGCACCATTATTATCAATAATATATCTCCATTTCTCAGGAAGCTTATAAATTTCATTTTTCCAAAATCTTGCAGTTTTCTGGTTGACGAACTCTTCTACGGCGAGTCTGCAATCCTCCAAGGAAGGAGGCCGTTTGCCAATAAGGAAGTTTTGCAGGGATCGGAATAAATGATAGCCGGATGGGGCAATGTCTGGAGATTAAGGCGGGTGAGGTAACATATCCCAGTCGAAATCCCGTAATTTCTGACGAGTTACCATAGAAGTGTGTGGTTTGGCATTGTCTTGATAAAAGACGACTCCACCATTAGATGCTAATTCTGGCCTTTTCTCTTCTGGGACAACCTTCAGACGATCCAACTGAGAACAGTATTTATCTGAATTGATGGTCTCCCCAGGAGGAAGAAATTCGTAATAAATAATTCCTTTCCAGTCCCACCAAATGCACAGCATAGTCTTCTCAGGATGAAGCCCTGGTTTAGGAATTGACACTGGTGGTTCCCCTTTCTTACGCCATGACTTTCTCTTTCGGATGTTGTTGTACACAATCCACTTTTCGTCTCCTGTAACCAGCTGTTTCAGAAAAGGGGTAGTTTCATTGCGCCTTATCAATGCGCCACAGATGGAAACGCGCTGAACTAAATTTTGTTCACTCAGTTCGTGCGGAACCCATACATCCCGAAGATTTACGTAACCAAGTTTCTTTAGGTGCCTGGCTCTAGTTGCATGAGATAAGTTTAGCTCCTGACCTACCTCCCGAGTTGTTATTTTGGGGTGTTCGTAAGCATGTCCTTTATCCTTTCCTCATCCGTAACCACAGGTCGTCCAGAACGAGGTTTGTCTTTCACAGAGAAGTTCCCAGCTCGAAATCGAGTAAATCATTTTTAACATGCCCGATTCGTCACTGCATCTTCTCCGTAAACAGCACAAATTTTCCGTTTCCTTTGTGAGGGGGTTTTACCTTTACGGTAATAAAACAGCATTAAATGTCCATATCAACATTAACATCCATATTAGCATTCACAGGTTACAACTCCACACTGTTGCATCCACAAACTGGAACTGAAGTTTGGTTACCAATTCTTACATAAGTTTACCTATTTACCTTTGGCCGTGAGGTCCCTGTGGTTTGAGTTCATAGCATTCTTTTCAACTATTGTATTTGTAAACAAACCCCATATTGTTAGGCAACTTCTTTGAAGTAAAAGTAATGGGGGCATGCAGTGTTCTCAGGAGTTCTTAGTCGTAAACACGTAACAAGAATCGAACGAATTTATGAGACAACCCGATACAATTAATGTAATTGCTTGTATCATTTGTCATCTGTTTTTTTATTAAATTGCATAAATAAATGAGTATTTATTTGAAAGCAGTGGTTGTCTGACAGATTTTGAGCTACTTTTTGCCACGTTATTTCGACCGACTTCGCGTCTGGATATCAAAGAGAACGTGCCTATATGGCGTTCCGTTTCTTAAACTTCTTAAATTTTCAATTTATGAATATATTCGTTTCATAACAAGTGACGAAAGTCACTTGCCAACGAGAGTCGTTTGATAATATCGAGAAAAAAAAACATGAAAATATATATATATTTTTCCTGAACATCTCACGTTAGTTCTCGATATACTCTCCATTGATGATTATATGAACACTTGGTCCAGTGATGTTCCAGCTTGTTTATCACGTAGGAAAAGTTTCCGTCAAAGTCTGCAAAATACTTGTTGACGATGACTATCACTTCATCATTTGATGAAAATTTCCAAGCGCTAAGTCAAATTTTCAAGTTTGCAAACAGGAAGAAATCACATGGGGCTAAGTCTGGTGAATAAAGTGGATGAGGAACTAATTCAAAGACCCATACCCAAAACCCATACAGTTTCGCCATTGCGGTTGCTGATTATTTTTCTGGTGAAAGAGCATCCTTTGCGTTTCAATCTCGGTTCCTTTTCAGTCAACTCATGTTGCAAAAGATCCAACGATGAAGCATAATAGGCTCCAGTTATGCTTCTGCCTTTTTCCAAGTAGTCTATGAAGATTATTCCTTGAGAATTAATAAAATGGTCATCACCTTACCGCAGACAAAATGGTCCTTGGATATATAGAGTCAAAAGGAAAAATTCAACGACATGGCCGGGTTTTGAACCTTGGATCTCCTGATTTCCGTCCAGGCACTCTTACCCATTGAGCTACCATGGCCAACGTCCCGTCCTGATATTAAATTCTCCAATTGACTCATATACTTTCCCGGTAAATTACTAGGGGATCTCACATCCGAGATACAGCGCTTGTGGCAACTTACTGTTGTAAGTACTTGAACCCCAGGCTTCACCATTAAACTCTTATTATTTAAGTTAATTGGTGGAAATAAATAATTTCTTCACACTGGCCGTACATATGCTATGGGTTTGGAAATATAGAGTCAAGCTGAGTTATGGCACGTTGGCCATGGTAGCTGAATGGGTAAGAGCGACTGGACAGAAACCAGGAGATCCGTGGTTGAAATCCCGACCATGGCATTGAATTTTTTAGGCTTACTCTATATATCCAAAACCTTAGCCTATATGAGGATAGTGATTAAATTCCACCAATTAACTTAAATAATAAGAGCTTAATGGTGAAGCCTGGGATACAACTAAGATGCCACAAGCGGTGTATCTCGCATACGATAGCCCCTAGTGGTTCATCGACAAAATATCTGAGTCAATTGGAGAATTTAACGTCAGGACGGCACGCTGGCCATGGTAGCTCAATGGGCAAGAGCGACTAGACGGAAACCAGAAGATCCATGTTTCAAATACCGGCCATGGCTTTGAATTTTTCAGGTTGACTCTATATATCCAAAACCTTAGCTGATATATGCCCAGTGTGAAGAAATGATTAATTTCCACCAATTAATGTAAATAATAAGAGTTTAATGGTGAAGCCTGGAATTCAAATACTTACAACAGTAAGTTGCCACATGCGGTGTATCTCGAATACGAGAGCCCCTAGTGGTTTACCGGGAAAATATTAGTCAGTTGGAGAATTTAATGTCAGGACGGCAGTTGGCTATGGTAGCTCAATGAGTAAGAGTGACTGGACGGAAACCAGAAGATCTTGGTTAGAATCCCGGCTATGGCATTGATTTTTTTAGTTTTATTAGTTAGTTTAGTTATCCAAAACCTTAGCCTATATATGGCTAGTGCGAAGAAATAATTAATTTCCACCAATTACCTTTAAAATTGCCCTTACCTGCTGTGGAGTACCTAACCAGCCTTTGTCCATTGTTTTGGGTTGCTGTTTTGACTCTGGTGTGTAATGATGGAACCAAGTTCCATCCACGGTCACAAATCGGCGCAGAAGGTCCTGCAGATTGCGATTAAATTTCGCCAGACACTCGGTAGAAATGTTCTTTCAGATGTGCTTTTGGTCGACTGTGAGCAACGCGGCACCCATCTTGCACACAGCTTTTTCATTGCCTATTTTACATGCAGGATATTGTTCGCTCACTCAGTTGAGATGCCTACAGCCTAAGAAATCTCTCGAATTTTGATTCGGGGGTCTTGCATAACTAAATCGTAGATTTTTTTTATGGTGTCCTGTGTGGTGACTTCAATTGGGCGACCAGAGCGCGATTCATCTTCGGTGCTTCTACGTCCACGTTTAAATTCATTGATGCAAATGTAAATGATAAGGTCCATGATGTGTACTATAATCGTGTCAAATGGTTTCAGTGGTGTCACCATAAAGTCATTGGTAAGTTCTTGATTTCATAGGAACTTTATTTCCTGGGTTTCCATGGGCTTTGCAGTTAAACCTGATTACTTTAAATGCGGTTCTGCGCCGTGGCGCAGTGGGCTAGAGTGCTGTGCTGTGGTTCCCTGCCACGGAAAGCTCCTGGGATCACTCAGCATCGTGAGGAAATTTAGGAGCTACGCTAGGTGGTGAACCCTGCTCTAGAGAACCAACTATCCGGCTGGAGGTGCCGTGACTACATCTTCCTCTATCGGTGGGATGGTCTCTTTTTGGGCAGAAGGTATCGGTGGGATTCTGGTCTCTGCATGGTAGGATGATAAGCTCCTGTAAATACTTCCCCCTGCGATAGGAAAGTCAGGAGTAAAGCCCTGCGCTTGTTTTGACTCACGACCTTGGAATTCAGAGGTTAGGATGCTACCCCTAGAACTCGGTGGAACGGTGAACCCCTAGATTCTTTTTTTTTTTAATTTACGTCCTCCAGCGTTAAGGAATATCGAACGATGAATGGAATGGGTGGAATGATGCTAAAAGGAGCCCGGGGTCCATAAGGCTTAGAGTTACCTGACATTCGTCTATCAGGATAAGGAAAACCCCAAGAATAAACCTTATACAGGTAACACACCCTGACCGAGATTCGAACTTGGGACCCCTTGAACATGAGGCAGACACGCTACCATATATGGTACCGAGCCGTGCAAATGGTTCCTTTAACATGCACATGGATTGGTCCCGAATTTAAGTGTTTTTATACACTATGTGTCCGCAGGTGAACAATATAGTTCAAAAACTACATGTAGGTCAAATTGCAGTTTTTGTATATAACTCCAGTGTATTGCAGTGAATGATGCGACACTTATGTATGTACTTAGGCGTTCACAGCCGGAGTCCATTTGTAGTAAATGTTCTTCCGGGCTCATTGGCCTTCGAGGCCTTTGAGAATGCTCAACGCAGTCTTGAGCGAAACGTCAGGCAAAATTCGCACTGTTAGACCACGGCCACGGCCACACTCCTCTGGGCAGGCTCTTCGAGACATGGCGTCTGCGTTACCGTGGCTCTTCTCTCTACGATGTTCCGAGGTGAAGTCGTACTCCTGCAGCCTCTGGACCCAACGTGCTGTCTGGCCTTCCAAGTTCTTAAAGCTCAATAGCCAGGTTAGGGCGGAATGGTCAGTCCTGAGGTGGAATGGCTGACCGTACAGGTACTTGTGGAAGTGCTGCAAGGTCTTTACTACCGGCATAATTCTCACCGGGTGACGCAGTAGTTCTTCTCTGCCTTGGATAGCGTCTTGCTGTAGTAGGCTATCACCCGCTCGTGGCCGTCCTGAATTTGCGATAGGACGCCTCCTATGCAATGATCGCTGGCGTCGGTGTCCACAATGAAACAGCCGCCTGGTTGTGGAAATCCCGAAATATGAGAACTGCACAGTGTCTTCTTCAGGTGCTGGAAAGCGTGTTCAGCGTCCTCCGTCCACACATAGGGTCGTTGTTCCTCTGCCATGCGGGTAAGGGGTTTGGCGATGTTGGAGAACCCCTTTATGAAACGGCGGTAATAACTGCACAACCCCAGCAAATTGCGCAACTCTCGCTTAGCCTTTGGTCGAGGCCAATCTCTCACATCCTGGGTTTTTCTCCGGGTCAGTGGCCACTCCGGTTGGTGAGAATATGTGGCCCAAGTAGTTAACTTCTCAGCGGAAAAGCTGTCACTTCTTCGCGTTCAGCTTCAAGTTGGTTGCCTGCAGTCTCTGTAACACTTTGCTCAGGTTCTCCAGATGGTCTTCGAAAGTCTTGCCGACGATGATGATGTCGCCCAGGTATAGCAGGCAGGCATCGTAAGTCAACCCTCTCATCACTGACTCCATAAGGCGTTGGAACGTAGCTGGCGCGTTGCAGAGGCCTAAGGGCATAACTGTGAACTGCCAAAGCCCTTGGCCTGTCGAGAATGCAGTCTTCTCCTTGTGCCTCTTGTCTAGAGCCACCTGCCAGTAACCCGACGTCAGGTACAGGGACGAGAACCACTGTGCACCAGCTAGCGTGTCCAGGGTATCGTCAATCCGGGGTAAGGGGAAACAGTCCTTCCGGGTGACAGCGTTCAGCTTCCTGTAGACCATGCTGAAGCGTAGCTCGCCGTTCTTCTTTGTCACCAGAACCACAGGGGAACACCAAGGTCTGTCAGACTCTTCAATCATGCCCCTGTATTTCATGTCATCTAGCATATCCCGTCTCAACAAGGTGGCCCGGGTTCGATCCCAGGCGACTGCAAAGTGAGATTTGTGGTGACAACACGGCTCTGGGGCGGGTTTTCTCCGGGACCTCCGGTTTCCCCCGGCATATCATTCCACCGGTGCTCCATCTTCATCTCATGTATCATCCATGTCACCGCCTGCGGTGCCGTATGTATTAAAAGCGGGCGTTAAACACTACACATTTCATTTTAGCATATCCCGTACCGCCGCTTGTTTCGCCAACGGAACGCGTCTAGGTGGTTGCCGAATAGGCCGGGAGTCTCCGGTGTCGATGCGGTGAAGCACTTTATCCGTGCGGCCGTAGTCACTGTCGCCTTGGCTGAAGACGCGCTGGTATCGCCTCCGTAGTTGTCGAACTTTCTCCAGCTGTTCTGCGGTCAGGTGGTCGGCCGCCCTCTCCAATAAGCCTTCCAGCCGGGGCCCCAGGTGTTGCGTCGGCACCGGATCCTGCGTCTTGTCAATATCTGTCACGCTGACTACGGGCTGGCACGTCCCCAGTTCCGTTCTGGCCTGGACGTCGTGATCGGTGTCTTCCAGGTTGAGCAGCCTCACTGGCACCTCCTCTCGGCACGGCAATAATTTCCTGGCTACACAGAGTCCGTGCAAGGCGTCATCTGTTCCAGCATCATGTTCTTCGTCCGCTGACCTTCCAGTCGCGCCGTCACCACTACCTCGCTCCTCGCGAGGACCACCACGTCTTCCTTCAAGATGACCCTGCAGATTCAAAGGCGCTCGTTGGGTTGCCGGAGTATCACCTCTTCTCCATTGAGACGCAGGACCTTCCTGCCAACGTCGACCGTTGCCTCGTGTCTCCTGAGTGCATCCAATCCCAGTATCACCTCCTCAGCCACCTTCGCGACGAACACCCACAGACGTACGGCAATCCGTCCCAAGGTCAACTTCAATAGGGCCTTCTTCTCCACAGGCAAGGTGTCGCCCGATGCCGTCACAAGCTGGTATGGTCGGCTCGGCTTCCTGAATGATAAACCCTTGGCTATGTCGGGTCTGATGATTGTCACGGCTGCCCTGGTGTCCACCAGCACACGGCACGGCTTCCCTCTCACCCAACCGTCCGCGATGAGGCTGTCATCCATACGCCGGCCGACGGTGCGCAGTGTCACTGGAGGGGATGGTGGTGATGGTGCCGTCGGGCCCCTCTCCACGACGGCCCTTACTCGTTTTCCGGCTGCTCCTCCTGGTGTGGGCAGTCTCTCTCCAGGTGTCCGGGATGTCCATACCCCCAACACAGGCCACTAGGTCTTCGCCGGCGTCCCTCGGCTGGTCTTCTGTCTCCGGTATAGCGCACACTCCTCGTTCTCAACGTCGGGATAGCTGTTTCCTTGGCCGCCTCCATCCTTAATGCTGTCGTTAGCGCCTCTTGGATGGTTTTATAATCGCCGAGCATTAGCCGCTGACGAATCTCCGTGTCTCTTACCCCGTAAACGAATGTGTAGGCAGCTTCCCGGGATATGAACTCTGGTGGGAGGTCGACTAGGGCCTTGCTAGCCAGTTGCTCAACTGCCAGGGAGAACTGCTGCAGCGTCTCCCCTGGCTGATGTGACCTTGCTTTCAGCTAGCTGATGTACGCTGCGGCTAAGCGGTGGTTTCCGAAACGATTCTCCAGGGCGTCCCAGATGTCCTTGGGCGCCGCCGTTCTCGGTAGCGCGTTCAGGACTTCCGCGGCCCCTCCCTGGAGGCTGGCTATTAACTATGTGGTCTCTTCCTCTGGTGACCTTTTGTTGTGCTTGGCCACTGCGTCGAACTGGCGGCGGAAGACTTCGAAAGTTGTCGCGCCTTCATATTTAGGAGGTTAAACGCGCGCAGATGTTGTGTCGCGTCCCGGCGCTTCGACTTTTAAATCCTTTAACCTCCTGCTGACGACATCCTCCACCATGGCGTTCAGGGACTTTGTGCTGTTGTCGGCCTTTCCCTCCAGTTCGTTTACTCGCCTCGCCAAGTCTTCGATGCACTCGTCCACTTGACCCATGCGCTTGCCCAGCTCCGTGACGTCATCCCTTACACTGGACAACTGCTCTTCAAACTTTGCGGCGAGGGCCTCGTTTGCTGCTTTCATCTCCGTCAACTTCCCGGCCAGGCTATCGTTCGCCGTTCTCATTTCCTTCTTTTCCGCGGCCAGGTTGCTGTTTGCTGTTTCCGTCTTCGCTGTTAGTTCCGTGGCCAGGTTATTATTTGCCGCTTTCATTTCCGAAATTAGTTCGGCTTTCATTTCCATCATCTTCTCCAGAATCTTTTCCAATGCCGCGTCCATGGCTGTAATGTTCGGTGATGTTGTCGTCCCGCTTCCTGACACCAAATGTGACTTTGTGGGCTCGTGGAATTAAAAGGTCAAGTTGCAGAAACTAAAAATCTCCTTTATTTTCCTAGAAATACTCTTTCAGATTACAGCAGCATTACGTTACGTACACCATCAGTTTACCGAGGTCGATGGCAATAACAGTGACAGCAGATTACATCATTAGCTCTCGTTACAATAACATTCTTTTTACACAAATACTGCTTGTTTACAACAACTGTCACAACTGACTCATCACTGGTCATGGCTTCTTTTTATACACATATTCTGAATTCCAGACTGTTATCGAATTTTCTCTAAAATGTCAGCAGATAAAACACGAATGTTCTAGAATGTAACTATATCGGTGTCGGCAAGTCTTTCACCTCTGTGATAAACTATCCGTCTTCTGTTTATCGCCGCTATCGTTAATTGCTTATGCAAGCTCCTTATTACCATGAAACTTTATCCGCCGACTGTTTTCTTTGTGTGCGCAAGCCGCCTTATCGCGATCAGGTGCGCGACAATAGTCTTCTACCCCAAAAGTCTTGCTTGCAATTATCAATTATCATTACTTGTATAAAAACGACACTCTAATCTGTTGAAGTTGCTTGCCCTTCACCAAGCTGGAGGAGGAAGTCACAAGATGTACAACAGATTTAAATGACTTTATTTTTGTGGGTTCTATACTTTTTATTACTTTATCTTGAAGAATTTGCCTGACAGATTCTATGTAACATTCCACACATTTGGAGGATCAGAGCGCTGTGTTCTAGAATACGGGATACATCGGCATGGGGTGGCAACTATCTGGTGTAACAAATCTAAAAACTTATATATCAGCTTTAAAAAAGCGTTAAGTTCCTTTAACTCGTCTACCTATTTAGCACTAGCGTCGAAGTAACTGCAGCTATCCTTCACATCTTCAGTTGCTCTAGAGAGATTCGTCCAACCATATGAAGAACACAACATCATTAGAAATAGGCTCTCTTTAATTAGAATTCACAAATATTTCCAATTTCTATCACAAAATTGTCTCAAGACCAATTAAAGACTCCTAATAGCGTATTGCATCATGTGACATGTACTTGGCCTGGCATAAACACTCCTTTCCAATGCTGTAATAGGTTTTAATTTAGCGTTTTTCTTTTGTTTGTTCAGTTAGCAAATCTGTTTTTATTATGTAGATTTTAAGAGCTTAGAGGATCTACTCAAAAGTCCGAAGATCCTGGCCTCCTTCTGCCCGGGAGTGATGGAAGCCCCGGGGCTCTTTCCATAGGGCAGTACCTCATTTCTTGAAAAGCCCCCCCTCCCATCGACAACAACGTCAAGACGGGATGGAAGTGGATACGCCACTTACGCGCGTCAACCATCAGGGAAGACTACCGAAAACCTCGGTGGGGCCGCCTGGTGATCAAGCACACCTTCTACTACCTCTGCAGGCTAGTACCCGGGAGTTCTTAGACAACCCTCTACCCCCTCCGGGCGGCCGAGGCCGGAGGTACCCTATTTCCCGCGGGTATCGGAAACACACTGCCCCCTCGAGTCCAACCCAATCCGGATAACTCCCCAACGGGAGGGGCTCGGCAGTTCGGCCCGAGGTTCCTCTAGTAACGTCAGAGGTACCACGAGTGCTAAGGATCCGCAGCGTCCGCACCACGGCAGCTGAAGGGGACAGATCCCATCCCCTACGGGAATTATGTAGATTCAACAAGCTTGTGATTTAATTTTTTATCGATAAAATTCAAGTAAATTCTCAAACAAATCTACATCTGGTGAACCTGACGTGATGATCCTGTAGTATTGTGAGTATTTAATAATTGGCACTGCAATTATATACACACACCATGTCAGTATGTGGCAGCAGGTGACATATACTCTCTGCCTACTACAAGAACGCAAGGTACATCAATGTGTAACGTAATCACTTTGACTTGTTTAGACTCGCTTTCCGGTTATGATAAGTATGCTATGTTCGTGTAAAATACACAGTGTTGTCACATAACTCTGTAAATACCTATCACTGCAGTTACTGCAAGAGCATTAGATTTGGCAGCCTTGGTGACTCAGAAGCTCCTCATACGCTCATTTCGTAGAAAACAGATCACTGCCAGAGCAGATAAATTGCCCAAATTCCTCTCCCCCTTCTGCCCCACTTGCCTTCTTGTGTGGTGGACAGACAGTACTTAGGCTTGCACACTCTTTCCCAATGCTGTAATAGACGTTCATTTAGCATTTGTCTTTGTACTTGTTTGTTCAGTTGGCAACATTATTTTATTATGTGGATTGAACATGCTTGTGGTATACTTTTTTATAAATAAAATAAAGTAAATTCTCAAACGGAATACTTTGGGATTCAAAAGAGCACTTTCTGGTACAAAATAATTACTTTAGCAGCGCCAAGATCAAAAAATGCATAACTAATTATGCTTACTCTAGGAATTAGGTACATCTAGTATCGCTCACCTCACTGAATACAGAAAATAACGCTAAGAATGTATTTACTTTCCACTGCTGTAGCATGCTTGACAATAGCTGTTATTTTTGATCAGCCACAAGCAGTCCTTAGAGGTGTTCCGGTTTAAAAACTCCGTCTCGCTGTCGAGAGATGGCTCCAGGTGTGTTATCTTATGGTAGTGAAGGTTATTAGTAATTATTTATATAATTTTAAAGGAAAACTTGTTGCATTATTTCAATATACCTTATATTTAATTGGCTTTTTATTTCCTAGAAATAAACAGTACCTTTTGTCTCCACTGAGATAGTATTAATAAAATAAATATTTATGTATGAGAACAAAATACTTCAATAATAAATATATTTAGAAATTCGCAACTACAATTATCGTTGGTTTTTTATAAATTGTGAAGTCTCCATGTCACATTTGTTACAAGAGTACACTGCCATTACCAAAATATCTGAAACTTAGAGAGTTCTAGCAATAAAAGAAGCAGAAAGAATACAAAATTATTTTGTTAAATGCAGAGTACTTTGCCATGTCTGTGATATGTTGCAGAATTATATTGGAGGATTCAATTTTCTCTGATGCTAAGTATTAAATTGTCGACAGAAATTTCTCTTGTAAACTCTCTGTAGTGTCTCTAGTATCCATTCATTCTACAATTTGCAGTGATGTCCTTGTTAATAGCCCCAAACCATCCGATACTGAAATTAATTGAGAAAAAAGAAGTTAAAAGATAATAAATAAATGAGTATTTATTTGAAAGGAGTGGTTGTCTGACAAATTTTGAACTAAAGCACCGAACCTTTGGCCACGTTACTTCAACTGACTTCGCATCTGGCTAGCAAAGAGAACGGACCTATGTGGAGTTCCGTTTCTTAAACTTCTTAAATTTTCAATTTATGAATATATTCGTTTCATAACAATTGACGAAAGTCACTTGCCGAAGAGGATCGTTATATAATCTTGTAAAAAAACTATATATATTCGTGAAAATTTCACGTTAGTTCTCGATATACTCTCCATTGATGATTATGTTCAAGAGGTCCCGAGTTCGAATCTCGGTCAGGGTGAGTTACCTCGATAAGGTTTTTTCCGGAGTTTTCCCTTATCCTTAAAGACGAATGTCGGGTAGCTCTAAGCTCCATGGACTCTGGACACATTTGAGCATCATATCACCCATTTCATTCACCCTCCGATATTACTTAACGTTGGAGGACGTAAAATTACAACAAAAAAAGAGATGATTATATGTACACTTGGTCTAGCGATGTTCCAGCTTGTTTATCACGTAGGAAAAGGTTCCCTCAAGGTCTGCAAAATACTTGTTGACGATGACTATCACTTCTTCATTTGATGAAAATGTCTAAGCACCAGGGAACAGGAAGAAGTCACATGGGGCTAAGTCTGGTGAATAAAGTAGATGCGGAACTAATTCAAAGCCCTTATCCAACCCATACAGTTTCGCCATTGCGGTTGCTGATTACTTTCCTGGTGAAAGAGCATCCTTTTTACCTTTTAATCTCGGTCCCTTTCAATCAACTCATGTTGCAAACGATCCAACAATGAAGCATAATAGGCTCTAGTTATGTTTCTGCCTTTTTCCAAGTAGACTATGAATATAATTTATTGAGAATAAAAAAAAATAATAAAAACAGTGTCCATCACCTTACCGCAGACAAAATGGCCCTTGGATATATAGAGTCAAACTGAATAATTCAATGCCATGGCCGGGATTTGAACCTCGGATCTCCTGGTTTCCGTCCAGTCACCCTTACTCATTGAGCTAACATGGCCATCATGCCGTCCTGACATTAAATTCGCCAATTGACTCATATATTTTCCCGGTAAACCACTAGGGGATCTCGCATCCCAGATACACTGTTTGTGGCGACTTACTGTTGTAAGTACTTGAACCCCAGGCTTCATCATTAAACTCTTATTATTTAAGTTAATTGGTTGAAATAAATAATTTCTTCGCAATAGCCGTACATAGGCTAAGGTTTTGGATATATAGAGTCAACCTAAGTTATTGCACGTTGGCCATGGTAGCTCAATGGGTAAGAGCGACTGGACGGAAACTATGAGATCCGTGGTTCAAATCCCGGCCATGGCATTGAATTTTTTAGTTTGAGTCTATATATCCAAAACCTTAGCCTATATCACGCTAGTGATTAATTTCCACCAATTAACTTAAATAATAAGAGTTTAGTGTGAAGCTTGGGATTCAACTAAGTCGCCACAAGCGGTGTATCTCGCATACGAGAGCCCCTAGTGGTTCACCGGGATAATATATGAGTCAATTGGAGAATTTAATGTCAGAACGGCACATTGTCCATGGTAGCTCAATGGGTAAGAGCGACTGGACGGAAACCAGAAGATTCGTGGTTCAAATCCCGGCTATGGCATTGAAGTTTTTAGTTTGAGTCTATATATCCAAAACCTTAGCCTATATATGGCTAGTGTGAAGAAATGATTAATTTCCACCAATTAACTTAAATAATAAGAGTTTAATGGTGAAGCCTGGGACTCAAGTACTTACAATAGTAAGTCACCACAAACGGTGTATCTCGGATACGAGAGGCCCTAGTGGGGACACTTAACACGAGTGTTATACTAACACTTGTTTGTGAAAAGCAATTTTTTTATAACTATTGGTAAACTTTTGTTAAGTCTTAACATCTGTTGGTGAAATCGGGCATAAGATGCTAAACATTACATCCATATAGAACTCCTATTGACGAGTAGCTATTAGCAAATGTTGAAGTTGGAGCTAAACAAATTTTCAGAAAAGCAAAATGCTGTTGTAAGTATTTATTTTGAGCAAAACAATGTTTAGCAGGGTTTCTCAAAAAGAGATGCAAATTGTGTCATGAAGCTGCAAAGTTAAATTAAAAATTGTCACTCAAGCAAGATACCAATTGGAATGGGCGAAGTAGTGGCCGCGATATCCCCTTTCTTCTTTCTTACACCAAAGGGGGAAAAATACTTTGATTGCCTTAGATATAAAATTAATGCTTTCTCTTTTCTATAGTTCTACTTGCCACAGCAAAATATCAAATAAAAGCCGAAAGGTTTGTTCAACATCCTGGAGGAGCGCCGAAGTGTGGTAATACTCTTACAAGGAGGATAATGGAACTTCGTGCACAGACTTACTTAATATACACGACATTAAAAGGGGATTTTATGACATTCTGAGAAGAAATAGAATGTGATACTGTAGCAAAGGTGAAAGGGGACAACTTAAGGCACACCTAATATCTTCCAATTTATGTTACGAAAGCGATTTCACAGCACTCTAATCCTTGTTTCACATAAGCTTTGAAACAGTTATTTTATGTTGTCCCCAAAGAGTTTCAAATATTGTATTATGTGAGGTTATGTAGAGTGAGTCACGCACAGAGAAGCTATGTAAGTGGAAATGACGTCACAAAAGTGTGGAATAACAAACTTATTTGTGATTGGTGTGACGCGTATATCGTAAAACGTGGACCAATCAGATATAGAAGATTTTACGTTGCCATGGAGGATATTCAATATTCCTCTAGAGGGATTGAACTATTAGCGAAATGCTAATGTGTAGAAGAAGCGGAACCGGTCATTCTTCTCCTAACAGTCGCCGTGAACGGATGTAAGGTTCTCTTCTTAAACGCCGTTGTGTGCGGAAGAGTATAAGTTTATTCTCGTAACCATCATCGATTATAACTAGATAATCTTTACATTAAATATCATCGCTAGAAGACACACAATTTAATTATTATACACGGTAGTAAAAAAACGTATAAAACTTTTGATTCTTGCACGCATCCAGATAAACGCGTCACATCAAGTGAATCTTGTGTAAGAATAGTGTTATAAATGTTGTATCATACATCTTGTTCGAACTGGTGTTAATTGAAGTAAGGAAATAAAAGTTTCTACATTATTTAATACAGAGGAAAATGATTACTCATTTTACGTAAAATTTCCTTCCGCCGTACCACCCCTGTAAAAAGAAGATATCTAGCTCAACCGACTGAAGCCACGCCGAGGTAAGCTGGGACTTCAAGAATCATCAATTCCAACCCTGTTCCAAATGATCACCTCAACGAGGGGCATAATTCGTCATCCATCAATACGATTCGACATAAATCCAGTTCCAAAATGGCGCCCAACGTGGGGCTCGAATAGGCAGAAGGAGGATTACACCACAGGAGAATAAATAGTGTAATGGACAGGTAACTTCGAATCAAGAAAGAAGAAAGAAGAAAAGTGAGTACGGAAAATCTTAATAGATAATTAATAGAAAAAGTGACAAAATTATAATTTTCATTTTTTTTATGTTATTAAGAAAGGGAAAAATATTACCTAAAATGGAAGGTAAAAAATTAACAGACAATAAGAATAAAAATGTTGGGGAAGGAGTGGAAAAACTAGTTAGTGATAAGAGAGCAGAAATACAAGAAGTCAGGGAAGTAGTGGAAGGAATGATTAGTGATGATGCAGGAACAAGTAGAACAGAAATTATGCAGAGTAAAGTTAATGAAATGATAATAGACAGGTTAGAGAAAATGATGAGTAATTTTGATGCTAAAATGGATAATTTAAGACAGGATATGAATCAAAATTCAGAAAATTTAAATAGTTTTAGACAGGAAATAAGACAGGAAATAAAACAGAATTCAGAAAAGGCAGATCAAAATTTAAGGCAGGAAATGAGTAATTTAAATGCTAAGGTAGATCAAAATTCAGAAAAGGCAGATCAAAATTTAAGGCAGGAAATGAGTAATTTAAATGCTAAGGTAGATCAAAATTCAGAAAAGGTAGATCAAAATTCAGAGAAGTTAGAAGCTAGGATAGATCAAGGTTTAGGTAACCTAAGAAATGAAATTGAGAAAGGAAGAGAAGAGTGTAGAGAAGGCATAAAATCTTTAAAACAGAAAATAGAATCTCATGATGGAGAAATGTCTAAGTTAAAAGAGATGTTTCAGGAAATGAAAATAAGTCAGGAAAATGTAGTAAAAGATATAAGAAGTGAATTGGCTAAGGAGTCAGAAATCCTTAAGCAACAACAAGTAGAATTTGTAGAAAAACAAAAAGTAGAAATAGGGGAATTAGAGAATAGAATAAGACAATAAATAGATGTAGTCTTATTAGATAATTCACGGAAATACCATGAGGAAAATATTGAAATACAGAATAATTTTGTAAGAGAGGTAAATAGTATCAGAAATGGTGTTAAACTAATTGCTACTGAGGTGCAAACACAACAAGATGAACTAAAAGTTAAATATGATGAAGTCAGTAAGTTGAATAGTGAAATGATTACAAGAATAGATTTGGCACAGGAAAGTTTTGAGAGAGAGAAAGAAAACATTAGCAAGCTGAATCAAGTTGTGGTTGCATTACAGGCAAGCAAAATTTCTGAGAACCAGAGGGTAATAAAATCTAAGAATATTACATGTATTGACTCACCTGGTAATTCAGGTAATATTGTACAAAACTTAGAGAATTATTTGGAGAGTGACGATACAGAATCTTTGTCACCTGATTGTGAAGTAAATGGTAATGGACAAATACAAAACATGCACACACATACACAGTTACACAGTCAAGGTAACACAAATTGTACAAATTATTTGTTGCATGACATAAGTCCACCTACTTTCGAAGAAGAATCGGGAGACAATCCCAAAATATTTCTAAAGGAATTAGAAGAATATTTTAAAATTAAAAAGATTCCAAATGAATTTAGGATGATGATTGTTAAAAGGTGTTTGAAGAAAAATGCTTTAGAATGGCTGAGGTTAACACTAGCATCACATGAAACGTATAGTATGTTTAGGAATGTGTTTATAAATAGGTTCTGGGGTCCAGAAAGACAGAGAAGAATTAAAGTCGAACTGGCCACTGGTAAATTCGAGTTCAAGAAGGGTGTGTCCATGACAGAATATTTCCTAAAACTTGCTAACAAAAGTAAACTTGTGAATCCAGATATGTCAGAAACCGAGATCGTGAATATGCTAATACGACATTATCCACCGCACATTAGAAACCACCTAATTGTGGCTAAGCCCGTCGACTTTACTGATATGATTGAGTTATTATCAGAATTTGAGGCTCATAACCTTAATTCTGATTCTACTCATAGTCAAGTTGATCCTGACAAGACTCATATAGAACAAAAGCAAGTAAATAGACAGGAAGTAAGACCAACATTCAGGGAAAATCACAACCATACTAACCAAAACCAAAATAGTTTTAACCAAAATTGGGGCGGGGCACGTTCAAGAGACAACTATGAACGAAGAGAGTACAACCCCAGAAATACATATGAATCGGTAGTGCCAGGTATAGGAAGGAGAATTCCAAATACTCCTAGGAGGAATTATAATAATGACCAACCTGTGGGAAATGTGAGGAGTAATCAGGTGAATCAACTGAGGTTTTACAGGGGAAATAACTTAAGAACGGGTTATCAAAGTAGAGGAAGGGGAACTAGCATCGAAGACTCTTCATTAAGAGATTTTGGGGGTCCTAGGTTTGAAAGGGCAGACAATAACCTAGAAAGGACACGGACTCAGGGAATAGAAGGAGAAATAAATAACGGTAGTACCAACCCAACTGCTAGTGTAACTACCGACCGCACTAATGCGGAAAACTGAGTACCAAATCATTTTGTGCCTTGGAAAGTGGTTCGGTAAAAATGACACAGGGCAAAATCAAAATTCAAAATTTACCAGAAGATAAGCTCACTCTCTCCAGAAGTAAAGATCGGGAATTAGTAAATCCACCTCAGATTAACCTTCGTATAGGCGATAGCGAATATAAAGTATTGATAGACACAGGAGCTAGTTCATCAGTAATAAGTGAGAACTTATTCAAGGAATTACTATCCAAGTTTAGGATTGAATATTTAAACGTGTGTAATGTATACTGTAGCACAGCTATTGGGAAAAAGAAAGATAAAGTTAAATATCAAGCGTTAATTCCTGCGCGAATAGATGATTTGAATTTCAATTTTATCGTATTGGTAATACCAAACTTAGCTCGTGATATTATTATTGGCAATGATGTATTGTATGGTTGGCAAAGTGTGATAGATTTCGAAAAACATGAAATGAAGGTCAAAGGAGATAATGAAGTAATCAAAATAAATTTGTTAGAAGAAATTATATTAAAAGAAGATGAGAAGGATAGTATAAATAATGATAGGTTTTTTGTAGAAAATATAATATTATACGAAGAAGATATAATAAATAATGAAGAAGATGATAGTGGTAAAGAAAATTTACTTTTAAATAATAAAGAAAATGAGACGTTTGACCTTGGAGATCATTGTTGCCAAATAAACACATTAAATACCGACACCGAGCGAAAACAAGAAGAGGAAGAAATGATATTCCAAAGAACTTTGAAAGAAAAGTTAGGGAAAACATACAATTTAAATCACGCGCAAAGAGAACAGTTGAGGTTATGTATACTAAAGAACAGGAACGTTTTTAGTACGAAACCTGGATTGTGTAATAAGTACATACATACATTTAAGGTGAACGACATTGCTCCTTATACTCATAAAAGTAGATCTGTGCCTATCGCTATCAGACAACGCAACGGTTCACCGGAGTAAATTGTTTACTTCAGAGATGAAGAACAATAATATTAAGATGTATTACTCTTCAGCATATTTTCCCCAAGGAAATCCTTGCGAGAGAGTGATGCGTGATTTAGGCTTGTATTTCAGAATTCTGTGTCATTCTAACCACCGAGGCTGGTACAAATACTGCCATATTATTGAGAAAATCATTAACAATACCCCAAACTCTACTACCAAATTTTCACCAATCGAATTAATGACTGGACTACAACCTGAACCTCTAGTAATAAAAGCACCAACAACCTTAAAAGTAGATGAAATGGAATTGAATGAAGAAGAAACGTGTGCTGAAGCATTTCGAAGAATAAAAGAAAAAGCAGAGAAAAGATTATCAAAGATACAAAGAAAAGGAGCGAAATGGAATCCTGAAATAAATGATAAAGTTCTCGTAAAGACATTTAATATCTCCAGTTCTAAAATCAAATCCTATTGGAGAATGAATTTGTTATATAAAGGTCCATATAAAATAGTAAGAAAATTTGGGGATCATACGTACGAATTAAGAGACGATGATAATAAAATGATAGGAAAATATCACAAAACACTTTTAAAACCATTCAAAAGCCTTGACACTCACAAGAATAAATGATTTAAAAAAAAAAAAAAATATGTTTATGAATTACTGAAAAATGTTTTGTTTATTATTGTGTTCGAATAATTTCTGATTTTATATTGTTATTTTAAATTGTATTGATTGTTCATTGTTGTAATAATGTTTAATTATTGGGGCATTCTTCAGAATATATGGAACAATATTATTGGGAGATTTAAGTTAATTTTCCATATATTCTGAAGAGGGGCATCTGAAACAGTTATTTTATGTTGTCCCCAAAGAGTTTCAAATATTGTATTATGTGAGGTTATGTAGAGTGAGTCACGCACAGAGAAGCTATGTAAGTGGAAATGACGTCACAAAAGTGTGGAATAACAAACTTATTTGTGATTGGTGTGACGCGTATATCGTAAAACGTGGACCAATCAGATATAGAAGATTTTACGTTGCCATGGAGGATATTCAATATTCCTCTAGAGGGATTGAACTATTAGCGAAATGCTAATGTGTAGAAGAAGCGGAACCGGTCATTCTTCTCCTAACAGTCGCCGTGAACGGATGTAAGGTTCTCTTCTTAAACGCCGTTGTGTGCGGAAGAGTATAAGTTTATTCTCGTAACCATCATCGATTATAACTAGATAATCTTTACATTAAATATCATCGCTAGAAGACACACAATTTAATTATTATACACGGTAGTAAAAAAACGTATAAAACTTTTGATTCTTGCACGCATCCAGATAAACACGTCACATCAAGTGAATCTTGTGTAAGAATAGTGTTATAAATGTTGTATCATACATCTTGTTCGAACTGGTGTTAATTGAAGTAAGGAAATAAAAGTTTCTACATTATTTAATACAGAGGAAAATGATTACTCATTTTACGTAAAATTTCCTTCCGCCGTACCACCCCTGTAAAAAGAAGATATCTAGCTCAACCGACTGAAGCCACGCCGAGGTAAGCTGGGACTTCAAGAATCATCAATTCCAACCCTGTTCCAAATGATCACCTCAACGAGGGGCATAATTCGTCATCCATCAATACGATTCGACATAAATCCAGTTCCAGCTTGCCCCGCATATCTTAACGTTCACGTGACCTTATCACCTGTCATTGGCTGCTACTGTAGTATAGACTGTTGTGCTGTAAAAATTAGTTCTTTATTTATCATGGTGGTGTATCTTTATATGTTGAAAGAGAATTTCAAATTTATATTTTCGTAACTGTTTGAATTAATTATATTACGCAACAGAGTTAATTTATCTGAAATTCATATTAATTATTTAAGAAATAAAGAGGAGGTTCCTTTGCTCTCAGCCCTTCTTTCACATGGCACGAAAGCAGGAGATTTAGCGGTAGTGATGGCATATTTGTTTATATGACTTTTATCACTGACCTTGTTTTGAACTGGATTAGTCATATATCACCATTCGAAGGTGTGCTATGCCCAGTGCGAGAGCTAAATTATTTTATTGATCGTCTATTGCACGTGTACCTATTATATGGATAATGGCAGAGTCTACCGCCAGTTTTTCGCTGAAGCATCACAAAGGAAAACCTTTACAAAGCGGCGAAAAAGAATTGTTGTGCGTGTGTCTAATGCACTCACAGAGAAGAATCCGTCTTTGTCAGTGAGAGAAGTCGAACAGCTGTGCTCTGAACTTACAGGTGTGTTAGATGCGTAGGAACATCGCGACATGAAATTGAGACAACAGGAAAACTTAGAGTCAGTTTAGTTAACTCATGTGCACGTAGACCGCTGCCTTTGACGAACCCTTATAATCGTTTTATAACACAGACCCTCCTTCTTCCAGACCTTTCTGCAAGGTTGCCACATTTCTTGATACGTCATGGGTATCGTACGAGGTTTCGTCTAAATAAATTATATCGTACTGCGAAACTTCCTTAGTTTTGACAATTCTACTGAATTCTATAATAACGCTTAACTTATTCAAAGTGCGGTATTTGAAACCCAACTCCTTTAGGAGACCGCGCAAAGTGCAGTGCCCATAAGGAAGATCACAAATTTCTTGCAGATGTGCAACCAATTCGTCTAAGGTGGGCGCTCTCCCTTTTGTACAGAATCTATGAATTTCTTGACGAATTAAATCGTATGTGAAATTATCTACTTTAGAGAAACGTTTCCTTTTGTTTTCACACTTGATCGGCGACTTTGGTATTCCTATCGTCACAATATTTCGTACTGTATTTCTGTGAATACTCAGAATTTATCATCAGGTTCATTGCACGACCCCTTACCAAGATTATTTGTCAGCACATATTTGTGTGTTCAAAACAAGTGCTTGAATTTGCTTATAAGGGATTCCCGTTATAACTTTGTTTTTTGAGGTTTTTGCACTAATATAACTCGGCCCAGTTAATCACATAATGTCATAACTTTGATTATTTTCTCTTGACTGAAAGTAATCTTCAGCATTTACAACTGCATTTCCCTCCCACGGTCTCCACATCGTGACACACAACGAATTTCCGGACGTAATGAAACAGATCAACTGGAAGTTGGAACTTTGGCAACTTAGACTCCACGTGGAGTAGACATACGACTGTCACTTCAAGAAAATCAGGGTTGCTATTGGTCCTCAACGACAATGTTCCATTTCTGAAGTGTGGAGATAGATTTATGACGGTCGTTATTGGGCGGGACGGTAGTTTCCTTTGAGGGGCTAACTGCACTCGCGTTCACTAAACAGACTTTACCACTGCAGGGGTGATATTGCTGTGTGGCGAAGACATCATTTAAGGACAATCAGACTGCACCGGGAAACAAATCGCAAAATATACTACCTTGACGAGTCTTGGGTAAATGAGGGACAAACGACAAGTATGGCGTTACACGACTTTTAAGACTGAAAGACAAGCGTTTTTGCAAGGTATGTGTCCTAGTTTTAAAAATTGCCTGTGGAAAATGCCGAAGGCAGTTCATTATAAACTTTTTTCAGTTTCATTGCTCATTCATTCAGTTTCAACTTGGTCAGTTTCATTATAAACTTCATTATTTTTGCGTGCATTCATATTCTTATTTGTATGATTTTATCTATCTTCCTGGCAATTATTATGACGTTTACTGCAGGTTTAAATATGACGGGAAGGCACCACCTATGGCCTATGTCACGAAACCATTAGCCAGTGAGGGTGAGGGGGAAGGTAGTTGCCCGCGGAGTGATACATGTCAGCGGGGCAAGGTTATATGAAACAGAGATTATAACTGTCGTTTCCGCAGCGTAATGGTTAATCATTGGCCTCTGACCAGGGCACATGATCAACGTGGACAGTGCTTATTTCATTCTAATAGATCCTTAAGGTGAGAATGTACTTCACTTGGAGTTAAAATTCACTTTTTTTTATTTTTACATTTTATTATAATTTCATCCTTCTAGATTGCCCGCCTCGGTAGCGTAGATGGTTGCATGCCTACCTCACGTTCAAGAGGTCTCGAGTTCGAATCTCGGTCAGGATGAGTTACCTAGATAAGGTTTTTCTGGGCTTTTCCCTTATCCTTCAAGACGAATATCGGGTAACTCTAAGCTCCATGGACCCTGGACTCTAGATTACAAATATATAGTTCAAAAGTTTATTAGAGCGATATCTCTTACCTAATTTGCTAATTATAATAGTGAGTCTTAAGTTTCTGCCACGCCCCTTTTCGTAAGCTTTCAGTAAATGAATCATAACTTCTGTAATACTGAACAGATATTTCTGAATAAAGCCTTGTTTTGTAAGGGATTTTTCAAGCTTTCTGTTGATACCACTGTAACTCCAATGATGCTAGTTTTTCTTTTGTCTTTGGCTGTGCATGTGAATAATTGTTTGTTCTGAATAATATTTTGTACTAGTTATTGGTGAATATATAATGATATGGGTAGGCCAAAAACATTTCAAAAAAGAAACTTTACAGGAAATGGTTTTACTAAAAACAAAAGAGTAAATGTGGAAAATATAAATATAATAGACAATGAAACCGAATGAATAGTGAAGTTAGTAAGCCCAGTTCAATAATACATGTGCTAATCATGATAGTACAGTCCGACCGCTCTATCTCCGGCTCTGACAGTTCTCGAGAGGGGGAACCGCATTGTTGCCAGTTCTTTAGCGGGAATTTCAAGCAGAGGAACATGTGTAATTTAAATATTTCACGCATTTGCAGATCGTAACTTCGTAAATGTACGTGGACATCATGTATATACAGAAATTGATGAGCTGCGAGTACTGAAAGCAGATAAAATGGTTGAACTGACCAAGAAGACAAGACAAATGAAGAGGAACTTAAGAAAGACAAGTGGGAATACAGAGAATCAAGACTATGCAGCAGGAATGTTCTGACTCATGTGAGAAGGCCGTAATCAATATATAAACTTTAAAGCTGTGTTTCTCAGTTTCACATTTTTTTCAGGTTCTGCTACACTTTTTTTAAAAAGCTAATCAACCAAAGCATATGATTTTTGTGTGTATTAAGCAGAAGACTCATAAGAATAATAATAAGAAGGGATTTTTCTCTGAGATTCATAATACTTGTTTAAAAAAATAAAATTATCTGAAATTTCAATTTTTTTACAAAAATTAAAAAAGTATAACAAATAATCAGTATAACATTTTCAAATAATAATAATAGGTATTATTAAAGATAAAGGTTTTAAGAATATGCTTGAAAATTTTCATGTAAATATCAACAATAATTTCTCAGTAATATGCACCCAAAAATCATGGAAGTAGTATTGTGGAGAAAGGCAGTACCTTCTCACTTCAACTGTTTAATGGTGACCTCAGTCATTTGTAAAACTTATTTTACATGTCTTACAACGAGATGCACCGTTTTCCTCCGGGGTCTAGGGGTAACATGCCAGTCTCTGGATTCCAAGGCCGTGAGCTAAAACCGGCGGAGGGCTTTACTCCTGAGACCGCTGGCCAGGAGACCGTCCTACTGGAGGGAGAAGTATCATCCTACCATGCAGCGCCGATAATCCCACTGATACATTCTCCCCAAAAAGAGACCATCCAACCGATACAGGAAGATATAGTCACGGCACCTCCAGCCGGAAAGTTGGTTCTCAAGCGCAGGGTTCGCCACCTAACGCAGGTCCTAAATTTCCTCACTATGCTGAGTGATCTCAGGCACATTCCATGGCAGGGAACTAAAGCACAACGCTCTAGCCCACTACGCCATGGCGCAGAACCGCATCTAAAGTAATAACGTTTAATTGCAAAGCCCATGAAAATACGGGAAATAATCAAGAACTTACTAATGTCTTTATGGTGACACCGCTGAAACCATTTTACACTCAAGATTATAGTACACATCATGGACTTTATCATTTACTTTTGCATCAATTAATTTAAACGTGGACGTAGAAGCACCGAAGATGAATCGCACTCCAGTCGCCCAGTTGAGGTCACCACACAGATCACCATCGAAAAAATACACGATTTAGTTATGCAAGACCGCCGAATCAAAATTCGTGAGTTTGCTGAGGCTGTAGGCATCTCAACTGAGCGAGTGCACAATATCCCGTATGAAAAATTGGCAATGAAAAAGCTGTCTGCAAGATGGGTGCCGCGATTACTGACAGTCGATCAAAAGCACATCTGAAAGAACATTTCTTCCGAGTGTCTGGCGATATTTAATCGCAATCTGCAAGACCATTTGCGCCGATTTGTGACCATGGATGAAACTTGGATCCATCATTACACACCAGAGTCAAAACAGCAGCCAAAACAACGGACAAAGGCTGGTTAGCTGCTCCAAAGCAGGCAAGGTCCATTTTTAAAAGTAATTGGTGGAAATTAATCAATTAATCAGTTCTTCGCACTAGCCATATATAGGCTAAGGTTTTGGATATATAGACTCAAACTAAAAAATTCAGTGCCGAAGCCGGGATTTGAAACAAGCATCTCCTGGTTTCCGTCCAGTCACTCTTACCCACTGAGCTACCACAGCCAACGTGCCATCCTGACATTAAATTCTCCAACTGACTCATGTATTTTCCCGGTAAACCACTAGGGGCTCTCGTATTCGAGATACACCGTTTGTGGTGACTTACTATTGTAAGTATTTGAATCCAAGGCTTCATCATTAAACTCTTATTATTTAAGTTATTTGGTGGAAATTAATCATTTCTTCACACTACGCATATATAGGCTAAGGTTTTAGGTATATAGACTCAAACTAAAAAATTCAATGCCATAGCCGGGATTTGAACCACGGATCTTCTGGTTTCCGTCCAGTCACTCTTACCCATTGAGCTACCATGGCCAACGTGCCGTCCTGACATTAAATTCTCCAACTGATTCATATATTTTCCCTATGAACCACTAGGGGCTCTCGTATGCGAGATACACCGCTTGTGGCGACTTAGTTGAACCCCAGGCTTCACCATTAAACTCTTATTTAAGTTAATTGGTGGAAATTAATCACTATCCTCATATAGGCTAAGGTTTTGGATATATAGAGTCAACCTAAATAATTCAATGCCATGGCCGGGATATGAACCACGATCTCCTGGTTTCCGTCCAGTCGCTCTTACCCATTGAGCTACCAAGGCCAACGTGCCATAACTCAGGTTGACTCTATATATCCAAAACCTTAGCCTATGTACGGCTAGTGTGAAGAAATTATTTATTTCCACCAATTAACTTAAATAATAAGAGTTAATGGTGAAGCCCGGAATTCAAGTACTTACAACAGTAAGTCGCCACAAGCGGTATTTCTCGAATACAAGAGCTCCTACTGGTTTACCGGGAAAATATGAGTCAATTGGAGAATTTAATGTCAGGACGGCATGTTGGCCATCGTAGCTCAATGGGTAAGAGCGACTGGACGGAACCAGGAGATCCGTGGTTGAAATCCCGGCCATGGCATTGAATTATTCAGTTTGACTCTATATATCCAAGGACCATTTTGTATGCGAGGCATTTTTTTATTTTATTATTTTTTTTTTTTTTTTTTTAATTCTCAAGGAATAATCTTCATAGACTACTTGGAAAAAGGCAGAAGCATAACTGGAGCCTATTATGCTTCATTGTTGGATCGTTTGCAACATGAGTTGACTGAAAAGGGACCGAGATTGAAAAGCAAAAGGGCGCTCTTTCACCAGCAAAATAATCAGCAACCGCAATGGCGAAACAGTATGGGTTTGGGTATGGGCTTTGAATTAGTTTCGCATCCACTTTATTCACCCCAAGTGACTTCTTCCTGTTCCCAATCTTGAAAACTTGACATACTGCTTGGAAATTTTCATTAAATGATGAAGGGATAGTCATCGTCAACAAGTATTTTGCAGACCTTGATGGAAACGTTTCCTACGTGATAAACAAGCTGGAACATCGCTGGACCAAGTGTTCATATAATCATCAATGGAGAGTATATCGAGAACTAACGTGAGATGATCACGAAAAAAAAATATATATATATTCATGATTTTTTTACGAGATTATCAAACGACCCTCGCCGGCAAGTGACTTTCAATTGTTATGAAACGAATATATTCATAAATTGAACATTTAAGAATTTTAAGAAACGGAACGCTACATAGGTTTGTTCTCTTTGCTAGCCAGATGCGAAGTCAGTGGAAGTAATGTGGCCAAAGGTTCGGTGCTTTAGTTCAAAATCTGTCAGACAACCACTCCTTTCAAATAAATACTCGTTTATTTATTATCTTTTAACTTCTTTTTCTTATTTTAACTGTTATTTATTATTTATATTCTCATTATTTCTCTTTCTTATTAATTAAAATATATAAATATGTCTTTCGATCCGCCTCTGCAATTTTATTATTTAATGAATCGTTATACTGCTGACGTCAATTAAAATCTCTTACTACTAGCACCCAATTAATTTCAGGATCGGATGGTTTGGGGTTATTAACAAGGACAACATTGCAATTTGTAGAATTAATGGATACTAGAGATACTACAGAGAGTTGACAAGAGAAATTTCTGTCGACAATTTAATACTTTGCACCAGAGAAAACTGAATCTTCCAATATAATTCTGCAATATATCACAGACATGGCAAAGGAAACTGCTTTTTACAAAATAATATTGTATTCTCTCTGCTTCTTTTATTGCTAGAACTCTCTTAAGTTTCAGATATTTTGGTAATGGCAGTGTACCCTTGTAACAAATGCCACGCGGTGTTATGCCTGTTATGACAAAGCATTTTTAGAGGTTGAAGTTTATAATAGGACCCAAGTACCAACAACATACTTAGGACTCTGCAATTTAATAAATAAACTTATAAAAGCACAATAATTCATACAATAAATGGAGTTGCGAATTTCTAAATATATTTATTATTGACGTATTTTGTTCTCATACATAAATTTTTATTGTATTAATACTATATCAGTGGAGACAAAGGTACTGTTTACATCTAGAAAATAAAAGCCAATTAAATATAATGTGTATTTAAATAATGTAACAAGTTTTCCTTTAAAATTTTATAAATAATTACAAATAACCTTCACTGCCATCTCTCGACAGCAAGACGGACTTTTTAAACCGGAGCACCTCGAAGGATTGCTTGTGGCTAATCGAAAATAATTGCTATTGTCAAGCATGCTACAACAATGGAAAGTAAATACATTCTAAGCGTTATTTTCTGTATTCAGTGAGGTGACCGATACTAGGTGTACCTAATTCCTAGAGTAAGCATAGTTAGTTATGCATGTTTTGATCTGGTTCCACTTGGCGCTGCTGAAGTAATTACTTTGTACCAGAATGTGCTCTTTCGAATCCCAAAATATTAGGTTTGAGAATTTACTTGTATTTTATTTATAAAAAAATAAATCACAAGCATGTTCAATCCACATAACAAAAACAGCGTTGCCAACTGAATAAACAAGTACAAAGACAAACACTAAATGAACGTCTATTACAGCATTGGGAAAGAGTGTTTGTGCAAGTCCAAGTACTGTCTGCCCACTCCGTTGAGCATTCTCAAAGGACTCGAAGACTCTTCAGGATTCTGAAGAAGGCCATGGAGTTTACAATGTCCGAAAGCTGGACGTTTATTAATTTGACACGGCTGATCACCCGCACAGCCTTGATTAGTAATGCTCGCCGTGAAACCTTCAAGTCTTACGAATTTGATTAAAGTTTCACATCCTTAATGCTGACACAAGAAATAAGATGTATGTGTATATTGAACTCTCTGTGATTATAAATTAAACTTCTTTTAATTTGATAGCCCCTTGTAGTATAGGTTAGTCATTTATGGCTATTCCAGTGATTCGTTTAGGCAACAGTGGCTTATTGTTGGATGGGGAGTTATTGTCCCACACTTTTGGAAGCTTTTTCCCAGGTCAAGGACAGGTCATTGCAAGATAAACAACAGCTAGTTGTTGAGTCGTCCTTGTTATGTAGACAGCTCTGTTGAAATTTTCCGATATGTTTTCTCATCTCAGTTCTGACTCTATTTTTCTGTACAAACAAATAAATGTTTCCAGTGATTTCATTCGGCTTTAATTTTTAAAATTTATGTTACATGGGGAGTTAGTTAAATATTATTGAAGGAATTTAGTTCACATAATAATGCACCGCCATTGTTGCAGTCAGTATCACCATTTAAAGTTATGGTTGTTTAATCCTCTTCAGTAATTTGTTGAGTCATTTAAACCATTTGAGAGAATTGATGTGTGGCGTTGGCCGTAGAATTTCTACATAGTAGTATTGAGGACTATATCAGGTTATGCATGGCTTTTACCTTACAGTTGCTTCACTAATGACATGATGTAAGGATGTGATTGTACATATCGTTGTTGTGTTGGGGAGCTTTAAACCTAGGAAATGAGAGCATCTTGAATTTTTTCCATCGTATTTTCTATAAATTGCTGCATGATTATTTTTTATAGATAAAAACAATTTTCAGATTATATGACCTTGATGAAATTGTTTGCGTCTTGAGATTATCTGAGAGCCAAAGTTGTGATGTTGACTTGTTTATTATCTGAAGTAAGTGCTGTTTTAATGTTGACTTCCCACCGACTGCTTTTGAAGGTTTAGAAAATCTTTTCCCTTATTTACTGGAGCAAAATGCCTCTAATGCAATTAGTGATATACAAGATGTATTCTGACCTCTTTTACATGCAAATTAGATGGTTTTCAATAGGAGCAGTGGTTTGTCGGATGGTGCAGCCAACCTTTCTGTACGAACTTGTTTTCGTTGTAGATTTATAACTCATAAAGTAACAAATTTAGTTCAACTTCTTGTATTAGCATTTTAAATTATTCTACCAAATACAATTAAATTATACTAATTTAAATCATACACTTCTAGATTCAATTCAAAATGTTGACATACAAGTGATTAAAAATTTTAAATATTCATAAAATACAACAAAATGGTTAGTGTTAATGAAATACTCTAACGAAGAAAATTGTGAATTAACCTATTCATAACAATAATGGTTTTGTTAATGTTGTATGAGATCTGGATTTCCAGTTATGTTCCATTTGACGTCAGGCGTCCCTCATGCTTTCGGTCAGCTCGATAAGATCTTATTAACTTGGCCGTGACATAGATTTTGTTCTACTGGCACTAGAATGCTTTACTAAATGGCATTGCTAATTTGGTGCCTACCACGTGTTTTAATTGTATTAATCCATTGGTTATCCGTAGAGGAGTGTTTCTGATCCCTTCAGCTGCTGTGGTACTTCTGACCGAACATTCGTGTCCTTCCTGTAGGGAAGTTGTTCGGATTGGGTTGGTTTAGACTGGGCAGTAGTTCCCAACATCCATGAGTACTGGGGACGTTTAGCTGGATTTGCCGCCCGGACAAGGCTGAGAGACGCGTGGAAAAATCTCCTGGATGCCTAGTAACAAGGAGTGGTGCCCAGCTGCCCCACGATGTTATCGATAGCCTTTCTGGATGGGTGACCGCGTAAGCGGCGTATGCACTTCCCCTCGAAAGGGGGCGGGGGAGACTTTTTAGATTGAACGTATTGCCCTAATTGAAAGCCCCACAAAGTTTGCTTCGGTAGCTCCCTGTTTTTAGTACCTACCTCAATTAATTAAACAAATTACAACTTTGTTAGCCTACGTGCAAGTTTAGGAATAGTTATAAAAAAATTGCATTCACCAACAAGTGTTAGCTTAACACTCGTGTTAAGTCATTTGTTAAACAAACAAGCCAAATTTCTGTTGTTAAGTCCTTAGCAATTGTAAGTGGTCAAGATGGCGGGCGTGAACGCAGCTGTTGATGTCGATTTGTTATATTTAAGACCGTCTAAATAGCATTCGTAATAGAGTGCGGCCTATGAGGAGAAATTATTTTCAGGAGCTATCAGAAGAAAATTTTCCACTGAGGTATAGACTGTCGAAACAAGTTGCTATGCAGGTTACTGCGGAAGTACAAGAGCGGTTAGAACATGCATCGAAAGGAATATGACGATCTCTCCTTTGCTTCAAGTATTAATGACTTTGCTGTTTTATAATTAACTAAATTATGTGGATAATACACTGACCACCTCCCGTCTTGTAACATTCAAGTCACTTGTCCTTCGCACCTCGTTTTAAATTTATGTAATACTGACAAGCTTTTTGGTGCATAGTAGTGGCACATGCATTTGAATTAAATTCGTTTTCAATATTTTCCCACGTGACATTTCTCTCTTTTACGTTCACCGCATCCATCCTCTTGGTTTCCACGATATCGTTACACTTCGTCACCAATTCAATTAACAATTCTTTCTCCTTCGAAAGGAAATTTGTCTTACGGCTTTTGATTACGATTTTGTTTACCCGCCATTTTTTCAGCCGTGTGCAAACGAAAATGAAAACAAAAGTGCATCGCAGTATGTTCAGAAAATAATACGACTCATACATAGTCTTCTATAGCTGTGATAGTTACAAGTTTTTTGGCGTTAACATGTGTTTGCTAACGTTATCAGAAAACAGGTTGGTGAAATACAAGAAATTTATCAGTAGTGCTAGGGCTGTGACGATTGTTACATTTGTTAACGTCGATTTTAACATTTGTTGGTGAAATCGGGCATTATAATATTATTTGTGGTTAAAAAGTGAAGCAAATATATTGGCGAGCAAGGAGTTCTACGTTGGGGCGACAGTTTGACGCAAATGTAAGTAATGGGTGTCGCACAGTTCCACTTTCCGCTACAGTTTGATACAATAATGTTAGCTCAGGGTAAAGCAATGAGGTTTCTCACAGGGTATGCGTGAGCATGTATGAGAAGGATAGTTTTAATGACACTGGAATGCCCGTTTCAAACTGGTTTAATGACTGCTGCTTCTTTTATCAGAACATCAAACTTGTAGTTGCCGACCAAGGGCTACCAATATCACTGTTTAGAGTTACTGTTTATGAAATGTTTATTATTCGATAAAACTTAATTCGTTCTTCACGTATATATGAACCGACAAGTATATTCTCTCATCGCTTCTGGCCTGCCCTCGACCAAGACAGAAGAATAGGACTGACCTAATCGGCCTGACGCCAAAGACTGAATGACCACAGCTGCGCGTAGGTGTATGTGTGACTTTCACTTTCTCGAAACCCTCTTCATTCAACCAAATATTCCCTTTGTGACTATTTTCTCATGCCATTATGAAGGGTCCGAAGAATACCCCATTCAACAAAGTCACTCCAAAGTGACTCCACGGCACCTGCACGCGTTGTAACAAAGAATCAACATTCCTTTGAAATCCATCATTATTCTTTACTTATTGCAATCCTTTAATTTTGGTATCAAAAGTCACCAAATGTACTAAACACATTAGCGTCTTAACTAGAAGTGCTAAAGTATTCTTAGATATTTATATACTGGATGAGCAAAATGTATGGAACAATGTCTGCAACCCCGCTATGGCAATTTTATGAAGTGATATTTTTTTTAGAAAATCTGTAAAATATCAATATGTTCTCACATTACTATGATTACAAATAAAGGGTATGGGTTTTTTTTTTTAAGTGGCATCATTTCTTTTTTTCGCACTCCTCCAGTCCTCAAGTCTCAGAACGTACAAACAAATTCCCTTTCAAACCGCAATTTAAATTCATTAGGACCTTACTACATGTGTACTGAGCAAAGCAAAACGCATCACTACTTCAAAATGATTAGGTTTAAAATTAAACAATACAGTAGGCTACTTCCATATGTGGCTTTGGATTGAACAAATACAGACAAAAGCTAAGCTAATAAGGACAACAATGTTTACTTCATTGCAAAATCTTCCTGAAAGTAATTACCCTAGGCACAACTTACAGAAAGACAACGAAATGAAATAGTAATGATGATCGGATATGGTGATAGGAGGAGAACCCAAGAAGAGGTTTGTGTCTTGTTTAATGAAACAACGAAGGATTACTCTTTCCACAGCAAGCAAAATTTTGGAAAACAAATTCAATGATTGTGGAAGTGTTAAAATAAGGCAAAGAAGAGTTAAAAATTATAGTTGGAAAAGCATCTACCTGTACGTTCCAAGAACCGAGGACCAAAATAAAAAATGAAAGAAAAAATGTTTTCATTAAAAACATTTCATGCCCTCTTCACAATTATATTAATATGTAAACAGGTTTGATATCTTGCAGCTTTTCTATTACAACAAACTTACAAGCATTGTTCCATACTGTTTACTCGCCCCGTATAAATAAAAATAAAAAATATTTGCATCAAACTCAAAGATAGAGTCAGAATGAAACATTCAATGTCATAGCCGGGATTTAAACCACGAAACTTCCGGTTTCCGTCCGGCTGCTCTTAAACATTGAGCTACCATGGCCAACGGGCCAACATGACATTAAAAATACCAGTCAGTTGGAGAATTTACTGGTTAAGAGCAGCCGGACGGAGACCGGAAGTTCCGTGGTTCATATCCCGGCTATGACATTGAATTTTTCAGTCTGACTCTAGCTTTATATACCTTGGCCTTACATACGGTTAGTTGAAAGAACAATTAATTTCCATTAATTGTACCTAATAGTGGTCCGAACTATAAAGCCCGGGTCTTAAAGTACTGACAGCATAGTAAGTCGCCATTAAGGTAGTTGTCTCATGTGTTTATGAGAACTCCTAGTGGTTTACTGGAAAAAATAAGAGACAGTTGGAGAATTTAATGTCGTGCTGGCATGCTGGCCATGATAGTGCAATGATTAAGAGAAGCCGTACGGAGTTCGGAAGATCCGTGGTTGAAATCCCGGATATGGCATTGAATTTTTTCAATCTGACCCCATACTTTAGCCTAAACATGGTTGGTGTGGAAAAAAAAAATAATTTCCAAAAGTTATATATAATTTGAGAAGATTAATTTGTTGCACAACATTTATATGTTCCTTTTGAAGCTGTAAATTAATCTGCGTTCCTCTATGTCCTTTCCAATCCAAATACACTATTCTAAAATCCATTATACCCTTAATGAATATTTCATTCTACTGTTAATCATAATTCGATTGATTTTGCTGAGTTTGGGGCGCTAATGGATCATTTTACGAAGGTCGTGGGAACTGGATAACGACTTTGAGGCAGAGATGTGATATCTATCCACTCATTTTAAGATATAACTCTAACATATTTTACAGTGATGGAATCAATATTGTAAACGTATGTTAGTGCCAGTTTGACAAGCTTCACTGCCTTTTATTTGCAGATAACCAAGAGCTAATTAGAGTCGCCAAAATGTGAAATATGTGATGATGTTGATGAAAGTCCTGGACACAGGTCATTTTGCGTCAACATGGCTAAAACTGAATACGTATGTAGTAATAGGAACTAAGAGGAGAAATGTTAGCATACCCAAAGACATTGAATCTGTACGTGAATTTAAATATTTTGGTTTACTATACATGAAAATGGAATATGTGAAGCGGATGTGCACTGTGTAATTTAACAGTGAGAAAACAATGAAGATGTTGAATGGGCGTTTTTGGAGTAGAACTATCTCCAGCCAATTAAAAAAAAAAGAATTATTCAAAATTTAGCTGAATCGATGTAAATATAGATATTTCGTCATAAATAAAGTCTGTTTTTAAGAAAAACAATTATTTGTAATATTTTCTAAAAAGCAATTCCACGTAGAAAATGGGTCATGCTTGAAAAAGTTGATAATCTTATGGTGTAAGATCAGGGCTGTATGCTGGGTGTGGTAGCAGTTCGATTCCTCCCAATTCCCGAAATTTTTCCATGGTTGTTCGTGCGTATGGGGTGTTGCACTGTCCCGCTGCAGTAGAGCACTATTTTAGTTAACTAATGCTGGGTATCTCCGTCTCAAAATTCCATGAACTCGTTCCAGTTGAGAATAAAGATGCACATCAATCGCCCGTCCGTTTGGAACAAACTGCCACTGAATCACACCTTCAAAATTCCTCCAGACAGACATTACTTTGGAACCGAACTAATTTTTCTCTTAACGATGGCTTTGGCTGGTTGGCGAGAATCAAGCCACTGTTTAAAAGTATCAGGGTTTCGGTAATATGCCAAATTTTCATCACAAGTGACAATTCTCCTTACAGATCTATCATCCATGCGATTAAGCGTAAGCTGAGGACAGATATCCACTACACGTTCAGCCTGTTGAGGTGTCAATTCACGAGGTACAGATCTAAGGCTTCTGTATGATTTTCCAAGTGTCCTAATGTGGCGATGTATGCTATATTTTGGTGTACCAAGTTCTTCTGAAAGTCTCTGGGTACCTTTTTGCGGATTGTTTCTCAAAACTTGGAGTGTATCGTCAATATTTCATACCTTAGATTTTCCAGAACGTGGTAAATCTTTAGTGTTTTCATCTCCATTCTTGAAACGTTGGAACCATTGTTGTGCCACACGCTCACTAACGACTCCTCCTTCCACTTCACATATCCTTTGAGCTGAGGCAGCGGCTTTATAATCTTGTTTCCAGTAGTATTTAGAAGGACTCTTATGTTCAAACTTTGTTATTTCCATTTTGTGATTGTTTATTAACAACTGTGGCCACGCCGTGGCTCAGTGGTTAGACCGCTTGGCTCTCACCAAGGGGGCTCGGGTTCGATCCCAGGTGACCGCAAAGTGAGAAATGTGGTGGACAACACGGCGCTGGGGCGGGTTTTCTCCGGGGTATCCGGTTTCCCCCGCCATCTCATTCCACCGGTGCTCCATCTTCATCTCACGTATCACCAGTGTCATCGCCTGCGGTGCCGTATGTAGTAAAAGCGGGCGTTAAACACCTCACATTTCATTTTTATTAACAACTAAAGGCTGATACATGCTCACAATGTAGGCAACACTAGCCACGACATTTGTAAATAGCATTACCAAACCAAAGAAACCCAATAAATTTTCCAAAACAACAAAATAAAAACCCGACGTTAATTATGAGACCGCCTAATTATAGAGCAGAGGGATGGATACTTTTTGAAAGTCATAAATATATAATACAAGCATTAGAACTTTATGGAATAAGAAGAGCAGCCAGACTAAAGATAGACCTCAAACAAAATACAGTCGGTGTACGCATGCTCGAGAAGAGCCTTCTCCCCTTCTCGCCATCCAAGCATCCGTGACTCTCACCCCTTCCTTCCTGCATGCGACAGTGCAAACCACACGAAACCCGTGTATTTTAATGCTGTTTTGATTTTCAAAGTTAACAGAAAATAATTATCTCAGACATGACCTCACAATCGATCAACAAATATATAGAATCATAGAATCATCTGAGGAACAACGCAGAGATTTGGCAGAAAATGCAAAGAGTGAATGTAACAGTAAATGCGAAAGCGAGTGAAGCATGTGACCAGTGCAGCCCGCGTGAGGGAGGAGAGGGGTAAAGCTAGAGGACTCCAGTGTTGGTAAGCTACACCTTCAACTGCATTTGGTTGACGGTCTAGTTATACATAGATTGGAAAGGGAAGAAAGGAGGTAAAAAAAGTTATGGCATGGAAAAGTCAGTGTTAGAAATGACTAGGAAAATAATCATTTAGTGATATGAGAACAGAGAAGAATGAAATAAGAAAGATGGCCAAGGATTATCCTGCAGTGGTCACTGCGAGAAGGAGTCGATGTATGCATGTAGATAACTGCAGAGGTCGAGAAAGATGGCAGTAGGAATTTTAGAAGAACTGCTTAAAATAGAGAAGCCCACAAAGTAAGAATCTGACCACTTTATTTAAAAATTTCTCGAAACTTATTTTCGGTAGCTAGACAACTATTGTGTTCCATTATGTACTCCAAATTTATGAATCACTCAGTTCCTTATAATTTCATTTCGTGCTTCAGAAATATAGTCTGTTTTCTTTTCACTATGCAATCCAGAGCATCCTATGTGAAATAATGATTTATTGTCATTAAGCTTATTACAGCAATAGACAAAGTCAAAAATAGAGTACAAATTAATACAGTTATAATACAGTGAAGATAAAAAAATCAATAAAATACTTACATTAGATATACAAATATAGAGACTTAAAATAAAATGAGGAAATAAGAATACTTCATGACATAAGCCAAAGTTTAACTACACCTGTTAAAGTATTCCTGTATTGAATAATAAGGTTTGGAAACTAACCATTCATATAATTTGCATTTAAATGTATTACCTGATAATTCAGTTAATTCTAAAGGTAATTGATTATATAGTTTAATGTCCAATACTTCAAAGCTGTTAGAGGTTTTAGTTAATCTATGATATGGTATATTGAGTTTATAATTAAACCAAGTATTATAATTATGAATATCCTGCCTGAATAGCTGGTCGGTTAAGTTACTTTTTACATAGATGAGAGTATTATAAATATATACATTTATCACAGTCATAATTTTTAATTTTATAAATAGAGGTTTACAATGTGCAAATTTATCTGAATTTGAGATGGTACGAATTATTATTATTATTATTATTATTATTATTATTATTATTATTATTATTATTATTATTATTATTATTATTATTATTATTATTATTATTATTATTATTATTATTATTATTATTATTATTATTATTATTATTATTATTATTATTATTATTATTATTATTATTATTATTATTATTATTATTATTATTATTATTATTATTATTATTATTATTATTATTATTATTATTATTTTGTAATATTAGGATAGTAGAAATATGACTGCTGCTTCCCCAGAGTAAAATGCCATATGAGATTATACTGTGGAAGAATGCAAAATAGGCTGTTCTTAAATATGAATCAGGTACATGACTTTTCAAATTTCTGATTAAATATATAACTCTGGACAGCTTCGCTGAAATATAGTAGATATGGGGTTGCCATGTCAGCCTATTGTCCACAACCACACCTAAAAATTTTACATTTCTTGAACAATTTTCATAAGAAGTCTCACGCAAACTAAATGTAAGTTGTTCAGTTTTGTTCTCATTTAGCAGGAAACCATTGGCTCTAAACCAAGTATTTGCATGCCTTAGAGTATCTTCTGTTAGCAAGTTAAGGTTTTGATAATCGGTACTGGTATTCAAAAACGTGGTATCATCAGCATACAGTACAGTATGGGACTTTAATAAAGAAGGTAAATCGTTAACCATTACTAAAAATAATAGTGGCCCAAGTATTGAGCCCTGTGGAACACCACATTTTAGCTCCACCATATTAGATTTCTCACCTTCTATACATACAACTTGCTTACGATTTGATGAGTATGATTCAAACAGTTTTATTGCAATGCCATTAACACCATAACAATTTAATTTGGATAATAAATCAGCATGTTTTACACAATCAAAAACTTTGCTCAGATCACAAAAGGTGGCCTGGGCAAGGCTTTTGGTTTCAAAAGCAGTTAATACTTTTTTAACAAGAGAGACAATGACATCAGTTGTTGACCTACCTCTTCTAAATCCAAATTGTACATCACTAATTATTCCATTTTCATCAAAGTAACTGCATAGCTGCTTGAACATGATCATTTCTAGCACATTTCCTATAATCCACGATATTAGCTTGTAAAGTTCTTGAGGACTTATATCCCAAAAGAAAAGTACAGTTTGATAACGAAATAAATTTAGCATACTTAAAATAAAATGTCATCTGATAAAGCAGCCTATTGAGGTATTATTAGGTTTTGAACTTGCCAGTAATACAAATGTATTTGGGAATTCCAGACAAATATCATCATTGCAAAATGCCATTTGCTACGCGATTTTTAATTACGTTTTACAACACAGTTTTTATGCATTTATGTTGGTAAGTTGATGTTTCTGCTTCCTCCAATTTAATTTCAGAATTAGCATAGATTGCGAACTTCATGCTCCGAAATGATTCAGAATATTCTCCATAACTGCATTTTAATTCTGTACCAGATATTTAAAATCGTTTAATGCTACTCGTAGATGTTGCAAATGGATGTCAGAAATATCTTTACTCATTGAAGTGTAGACTTTGTGTTAAGAAATGCTGTCTGCATTCACTGAGTTCCATAAACAAGTGGAAAGATTTTCATGACTAACCTTCCTCGACCGACAGAAAGTGTAGCAAAATTCCTTTACAAATTCCTTGAAATATGTTAAATATTACCATTATAAATGTGCCCAAGTATAATATTGTGCCTTTGTGGGTTCGTAGAATTAAAAGTTCGAGTTGCAGAATTTAAAATCGTTCTTTATTTCCGTAGAAACACAGTGTTCAATTCTCACGTAACAACATTATGTCACATACACACAGTCGATGACAATAACAAACAGCGTTCTGATTACATCACTTTACAACATCACTCTACAGCTGTTTACTGCTTACGACTCGACTCTTGGCGAGTCGTCACCTTCTTAAATACCTCATTGATAAATTCGAGAGATTTCCAGAACAATAAAAAAACCGAATGATCAAGATGTTACCAAAAATTTCCATTTATCTCAGTTTTTTTCGGCAGACCTTTATCTGTGTGCTATATTTCTCAGTTGCTTTGTGTAAACAAGCCGCGTTATCGCTCCGCGAGAATCTTTTATGTGCGTTGCCGCGACAATATTTATAAAATAAGTTTTAAAATTGTCTCACACAATGTTTCCAGTGGCGTCATTACTTGGTAATGTAAGTTCTGTAATAAGGCTAGGGTTTATTCGTTTTTAAATAAATTACATTTCATCCATAAAGCTGCAGCGAATTAAGTTCATTGTAAATATGCAATGTAAACGTAAATCATTGCTTTACGCACTGCAATCCGTCTTTCGGTGCTTTATTTTTATCTTAAATTTAAAAATACAATTATAATACTTTGTTAGACACGAATTTCCCCTGCCCATTTCCAATTTCATAGTAATACTGCAGATAATTCACGGGGAGAAAACCACACCACGTTGAAAGTCTATTTAAAAACAATAATAACAAACTGGTGACCAGCATAATGGTAATATAGTAGATATATTTTGCATTACCTTAGTTTTACTAGGAGTAAACATATGTACAATTTGTGATGGGGTAATTCTGAAAGCTCAGGTTTGCTAACAAACTCAATGGTTTTGTAATAAATCATTGTTTGATGCAGGTTATAAATGAAATCGTCGTTTTATTTATCATATACTAATTTTCACAACGTTCGAAGTTATTACCTTGCATTAATGTATCACAATATAGATTTACACAGGTAACAAAACATATTTCTTACTCAGCTAAGTTATTATGTATTTCACCGTTCTTTGTTTACAATGTATGAAACAGCGTAACGAAATATTGTACATCAGACGTTCGTGGTTTTATTTACAGAATCTCAGCAATATTAAAATAAATAAATTATTTTATTCCTGTTTTCACCACTTTAGAAAAACTCACTTCCATATCTTGTTTTGTGTGATATTTATAAATTACAGAAGGCCAAGGTAAAACAAATGACTATTTATAAGGCATGAGCTAAAAAAAGAAAGAATATTTAATATTTAAAGTATATATATCTTAAATTATATACACTTAATATTTCAAAAACTCAACTAAAAATTTAGGAAAATGTAAGTTTAAGATCACAAATATGATCAATGTGTTAAGCAATACTAATTGTTTTGCATAAATTAAAAGTTTAATAGAGGAAGTGCGTGTTTTTCCAAAAATTTCAAGCTGTCATTTCGCCCAAAATACACATTTTGAGATTAGATAAATAAATAAAGATATATAACATATATAGATAGCTTGGCTCTCACCTAGGTGGCCCACGTTCGATCCCGGGCGACCGCGAAGTGGGATTTGTGTGGACAACATGGCGCTGGAGTGGGTTTCCTCGGGGTCCTCCGGTTTCCCCCACCATCATTCCACTAATTCTCCATGATTCATCTCCTCATCCCAGGCGTTAGACCGACCCCTCAACCCTGATACCTCAGGTCAAATGCTTCGGCTCCCTCGCACTGAGGGAACCAGAGCGACTCCTAGCACCAGCATTGGTGAGGAAGGGAGACCAAAAATACATATGCATTCAATATCGAATTGGGACTTTAAGTCTGGCATCCTCTAAAGATTCCACATGAAGATATATATGGAAACCCTCCAACCGCAAACCACCCATACGCAAAATTTTTCGAAACCTTTGATTTGATGAAACTACCATATATATACTTACTTACATGGTATCGACATTGAACGATACTTCATAAATTGCGCTCGGTACTTAATCGATGCTTTGGTGGTGATTCTCCAATTTTTATTCTATTTTAAAATTACAAAATATTGTTTTCACAAGCAGAACATTCCAAAGCCCGAGAAAGTGACAAGAATGTAGTACGTGTAGGATACCATTATGCAAAAATAATCGTGTGTTAGATTCACTGCCAGTTAACAGTTCTCAAGAACAAATCACTGCATATCTCAACGACGACCTCTTGCCTCCTCTTTCTTGTTCACTGGATTACTGGAAAGCAAATTCAAAATTTCTAAAAATAAAAATATAAAAATTATTTGCTAAATATATATGTATTCCACCTGCAACCGTTTTATTTGAAAGGCTATTTAACACAGTAGCACTCATGTGACAGAAGAAGATGTGAACTTGCCCCTGAATGACTAAGAGTGCTAGAATTTTTTAACGAAAACGTATAAAAATGCACTGTTTCAAAAACGCATTTTGCTTTTAAATGTCCGACGTAGAGTTTAAAAATAACTACACTGAGGGTTTTAAATTTCATCTCATTATATATGTGCACCTAATCAATTTCAGCCCGCCTCGGTAGCGTAGATGGTAGCATATCTGCCTCACGTTCAAGAGTCCCGAGTTCGAATCTCGGTCAGAGTGAGTTACCTGGATAAGGTTTTTCGGGGTTTTACCTTATCCTAAGAAACGAATGTTGGGTACCTCTAAGCTCCATGAACCCTGGGCTCATTTGAGCATCATTTCACCCATTCCATTCGTCGTCCGATATGACTCGATGATGGAGGGCGTAAATTACAAAGAAAATTAATAATAATAATAATAATAATAATAATAATAATAATAATAATAATAATAATAATAATAATAATAATAATAATAATAATAATAATAATAATAATAATAATAATAATAATAATAATAATAATAATAATAATAATAGTAATAGTAATAGTAATAGTAATAGTAATAGTAATAATAATAATAATAATAATAATAATAATAATAATAATAATAATAATAATAATAATAATAATAATAATAATAATAATAATAATAATAATAATAATAATAATAATAATAATAATAATAATAATAATAATAATAATAATAATAATAATAATAATAATAATAATAATAATAATAATAATAATAATAATAATAAATTTCAGTGCATCATACAATTCTCCCAACAGTCTATTTGGTATTGAAACTAGAAGTAGAAATGATGGTATGTATATGTGTGTGTGCGTGTGTGTGTGTGTGTGTGTGTGTGTGTGTGTGTGTGTGTGTGTGTGTGTGTGTGAATGGCATATTCTAGAAATGTCATTAAGTTCTCGTCATTCATGACTTGCATTATAGATAAAGCGTAATTTTACACACAGAACAACGTAAAACTCATTGAAGCACAACACATTTATGACAAGGGTATTTTTGTGGAGTAACCATTTCCGAGGTATTTCTTGTTACTGACTTGAACTTTCAAATGCCTATAGGTACTTTCCTTAAATAAGTCTCCTGGACATGCAAAGATAACGGAATATAAAAATCTTCACATAGCGAGCAACTCTAAAAAGATTCAGTATCGCTTGCCATTCCCCTGTTCTCGTAATACAAGGAAATATATAATAAATTTACTTTCTACAAATGTTTATCTCATTGAAATGAAATAGATAACAGAATAAGATTTTAAGGAACACTTTCTTTAAGAATAGGAGGAAAGTTCAAGTGAATGTAATACTTCTTAAGACCATTAATAAGGACTCAAAATAATTGTAAATGTTTAAAATTTTGTTTTCGATTAAATATAAACATGTAATGCATTGCTTCCTCTGGCATGTAGGAGTATATAGAAAACAGAAAACATGAACACGTAAACTGCGTACGCTTATATTTTCATATACATGAGAAAACATGGGCACCATTTCCTCACACCGTATGGGTGTTGCACTTGATATTGACTCAATGCCATTGACATTGACTGTAGCGCTGTCGGGGAATCACATAGCCACACGGAACCCGTATCGCGAATGTTTCTAAAGGTTTTATCGACCCAATTACGAAAGCTCATCTTTCCTGTATTTTACACTGTCCTTGTCTCTTCCAAATATTTTGTATTCAGCAAACGGATTGGAAAGATAAAAAGGGAACCACGACTGGGCGGAAACAGCAGTTGGTCCAGCAGAGCTACAGTAGTAATTTGTGCCCAATAACACCAGTACTAGTGCAGTGCTATAAGTGCATACCAGGTAAGCTGAATGATTTATTAGTGAAATGTGTTTGATGAGTTACTTAGAAACAGAGAAATGCATAAAGATGGAAGAAAATAAATATTGTGCTGGAAGTAAACTACATGCACCTTTCATCTGTTTTCTTCTCCTTTCTTCATGACTGCACTAAGCATAGAGAATGTAATCTGCACATACAAAGCCTAGGTATCAATCATTTCAGGATCTTACGTCATTGAAGTTCGTAATATGACTTGTGCTGAGTAATAAAAATGCTAAAATTATTCTTATATATAACTAAAAATTCAAAACAATTCTTACATACATTAAAGAAAACTAAATAATTTAAATTATTATAAAGATACGTAACCCCTAACAGTAATGATAAAGAAGCAAATAGAGTATAAAAGGTTGTTGAATAGCAACAAACCTTAAGAGCCAGAAAGATCAAGAGATTTTTATTTTATGTACTACGTACTAAGTATTGCTTTGCACCTAAAACTCGATATCAAGACTTCTTGGAATCCCCTGAATATTAACAGAAAAATATTATTTATTGTATGCGTATGAGTGCAAACAGTATAATTCAAAAACGAAAACTTGCTTAGATACCAAACCATTTAAATTTGCAACTCCAAAGAAGTGACAAGTCCTGCGCCGTGGCGTAGCGGGCTAAGGCACATGCCTTGGTCCCTCGCCACGGAAAGCGGCCCGGGTTCGATCCCACCCATGTGGTGGGGATTTTAGCTCCCGGGTATAGGACCAGTGCCCACTCAGCATCGTGAGGAAAGTGAGGAACTTACTCTAGGTAAGCGGCCCTGGCCATGGAAACCAACATTCCGGCTGGGGGATGCCGAGATGCTGACCATATCTCCTCCCCGTATCGGTTGGATGATGTCAACCTCTGCCGTGCGTAAGTGGGCGTGAGGCCGGCAGTCGGGTTGGTAGGCCTTGGCCCTCTAAGGGCTGTCGCGCCATGGGTTATTAAGGAAGTGACAAAGATTTTCAAGAAAATCTCCGCATCCCAGATTACTCTTTATAAGGAAGTTTTCATTTTCTCAAAAATGGCCTTAACTATTTTGATTAAATATTAGATATTTTAAGAAAAATGAAAGACGGGAAGGGGTTGTTCCTTTTTTTATTTTTTTTATTTTTGGGTCTTGGCCATGAAGAACGAAATTGGAAAGCCATCACATAGCTTTTTAAAAGTTTGACGTTCCCTTAAACTTTAATGCATTCTCATGTTCCCCTTCCAACTACGAAAAAATAGTAATGTCATAATTTCTGCAAATCTTCCATTTTATAAAGTAGATAAAGGGAATGTGCATTTATAAGAATATTAAGGGTAGAAAAAATCATATGAGTGCAGTATATTCAATTTTTACTACTTACAATTCACCAGGTAGTTGTTCACAGTTCGAGACTCATATTAGTTTATACTCCTGTAACGATTAGCTGTCTAAAATAGAAAGCTGTATTGATATTGTTAGTACCAATTAAATCTTTATTGTTATTATTGCCGTATACCTATTTCATAAATGCATAATAATTACCAGAAACGTTTATTTTTAAAATTATTTACATGCGTAATACATAGTACATGGGAAAAACATACCACGAAGAAGTAAGAAATGTCTAATTTTTTTAACAAATACGCATGAATTTCTTTTCTTCATCAACGAAGCACATTTCAAAATAGCTGCACACTCTCGAAAAACGAATACGAGTACCTTGTAGAATGAAATTTAGTCCCTAGTTCGCACCTTCGCTGTTTATATTAAGTATTTTACCCTAACAGCTTACCAATTATGGATTAGCAACGGATTTTGTATAATTTTATATGTTTGCTATCTGGAAAAGCTTCGTTTGCTTCTATCGAATATTTACATATACCACACACTTGGTATTCCGTCGCTATAATCGTTAATAGCGGCTGGTCATCCATCTATATTTAATGTATGGACGAGGGCCAATGTTATTTGTTGTAGATTTCATCTGTCAACGTCAGCAGCACAGGAAGAAATGTGCATGTTATTTTCGAGGTTAAAAAAAAGTTTGTTGTTTTGAACGCTTTTTATTTGTTAAATTTTATTTATCCTTTATTAGTTGATTATCACTTGATATTTTTACTTCTGTTTTACAACGTAACTTGAAAGAAATTACAAAATCGAGACATTTGTATTTGAACACTATATTTAATTGTAAACAGTGTCGTTTGGCCATGTTATTAAGCCTAAATGCCACAGAAGAAAGGTAATTTATTACAGTAGTCATAAACTATTGTAATGGAAAGTTAAACGGCGTGTTTTTATGAAATCACAGCATCACGCATCTTTACGTTTAAGCTGGAAAAAGATTGAATGCTATGTACACAAGGATTGTGGCAATGGAAAGTGACTAGCAGGATGTAAATAATCATTACCGGGGATAAACCGTGTACAGCTCCGGACACAGCTGAAGGTCGAACTACCTGGTCAATATACTCTCACCAACACGACGCTGATTAAAATAATGTTGAGAATTCTATAGTTCCGCTTTCAACCACATCCGACTTCCTACGTCATTATAGTTGGTGGCCGACCTCGGCTTCGCTCTATGACGTTTACCAAACTGTTATAAAACTTATAGTTTAAAAATATGAGCTTAGTGCTGTAACAATATTTGCATTACTTGATCAGATCGTCACGAAATGCTTCAAGATGGTTGCTTGCCCATCTAGCAATTTAAAAGGCCGTAGTTCTAATTTGCATTGAGATTGGCTGGAAAAGCTTTTTGTGGGAGTTTCCCTTCACCTGAAAAGATAAATATGGGGAACTCTGGAAGTGTATCAATAGCAAACTGTCCTTTGCTGATGCAAACGGTTGAGTCTTTGTATACAGAATGGTTGTCATAATTACTACTGCTCCAAAATGAAGAAATGTTAATGATAATTATAAGACTTGCTCCTTTCCTAGAACCTTCACAAGTCTCCGTGTATATATTTTCCATGCTCTAGATTGCAATGGGTATCTTCAGCAAGTTCAGTCTTTCTCCCTTCTTCCTTTCCTTTCCTTCCTCCTTTCTTCCTTTCTTTCTATTTCTCTTTCTTTCTGTATTTGCTTTCTCTCTCTCTCTCTGCTTATCTCGTCTCTTTCTTTGTTTCTCTTTTTCTTTCCTTCTTTCTTTTCAACTTTCCTTCTTTTTTCTTCGTTCTTTTTCTTTAGTTCTTTCATTCTTCCTTTCCTTCTATCTTTCATTGTTTCTTTCCGTCTTACTTTGTTTCTAACTTTCCTTCTGGCTTTCTCTTTCATTCTGTCTCTCTCTCTCTCTGCTTCTCTTTCTTCTTCCCTTCTTACTTTTCTTTCTTTTTTCTTTCTTAAACACCACACGCACACACACAGATGTCCCGAGTTCGAATCTCGCTCAGGGTCAGTTACCTGGATAAGGTTTCTTCCAGGGTTTTCCCTTATCCTTCAGAACGAATGTCGGGTAAGTTTAAGCTCCATGGACCCTGGACTCATTTGAGCATCTTATCACCCAATTCATTCACCGTCCGATATGACTTAACGTCGGAGGACGTAAAGTACAAAAAAAGGAGAGAACAGCTGGTAAACTAATTCTTCCCAGCTCAATTTCTGAAATATTGCAGCTATCGATAGCGCATGCATTCTTAGGATTTTTGCCATATTTTGTTTTTAATTTTTGTGCGTGTCATGCAATTGTACTAATTATGATGATAAGCCCATGGTATAAATATTCAGGTATCTTCTCAGTGGCATTTGTGATATAGGCTTACTAATTAAATAACCGGAAGACGTACATTTACATCATTTCTGCAAAATGTTACTTGAATTTTCACAGAAGAAAGCTACTCAGAAGAGTAAATGCTATTTCAGTGCAATTACTAGGCATAATAAGAACGGTGTATTGGTACAAGTTACACTTGTTGTAATCACTATTTTTGAATGTAGCACTACCAACTTTTGATATCAGCATATTATTAACGAATCCATAATAATAATAATAATAATAACAATGCGGTAGGATCTCATTATGATCTTAAAACTAGTAGTCATTTTATACCAAGAGTTAGTACCTTTTATTTCCCCACGTGTACTCTATTAGAACCTTAACTTCATTCATTAAGACAATATTTAAATATTCTTTCTGTGTAATATGAAACAGATTACATATGTCTTCTAAAGCAAGAAACAGTGCTACTTCATTTTCATCGGACATGAAACGTTAAATCCATTTGATGAAGTAGGTACTTCATTATCCACCCTTAGATACTATGCAAATTGAGATCATGATGATAATGGTGATGATGACGATGATGATCATGATAAATATCGTTTCAACAGAGTTATCGAAATAATTATTTTAACTTGTCCTGCATCAGACTTGGGTTTATCTGCATGTGCAAAAATAATCATTCAAATGAGTTACGCAAAAGTGCACATTGTGATACATTAAAATGAGAATATGCCTCACTTTCTAAATAGTCGATAGTTTCTGTGTAGAAGAAACTTTGCGGACTACAGAAATGAATGCCAGTCATTAGTACCTGCAATTACAGTTAACTATATGAAATTATTTACTATTATTCTCGGCAAGAAATGTAATAATTAAATGTATATTTAATTCCATAGTAACTAGTTATTTGTGCACACGTAGCTCATGTTTATGACATCATACATCCGGCAGAACCACTGTTGTTGCATATGTATAAGAATTACTTAAAGTTCTGTGTTTCCCTGTGCGCTTGAATAAAATTAAATGGTTTATTCACGTGTTGTCCTTTATTTGTTTTAAAAGTAAATGTTAAAATATTTCTCAGAATGCTTAACATGATTACGAATCTAGGTCTATCTGTGCTTAAAATATTACAGTCTTATAATACTGATACTTCTCCAACGAGATCAAAAACATGTCTCGACAACTTTATAACTGGATATGTCTGAGTATAGTGATAAGGTGATAGTGACTGAACCTTGCTGAGTGATTATTTTGTTATAATCTTGGATTTGCAAAGAGAAGTAACATTTGCAAGAAAAATCCGTATATTAGGATCACGATTTGATTGCATATATATTGCATGTACATACTTAAAATAAGGTTTAATATCCCGATATGTTTTAGAAGTGTATATGTAAATTAATGCTACTTCATACAGAAAGACTTATTTTCTGAAACAATAGATACATATGATAATTTTTTCCCACAATTTTCTCACTAGTACTTTTCAATATTGTATAAATGTTTTCGATGATTTCTCTACAAATGCGCATATTTTAGTCCTTTCCTTACTCTATTTACACATAAAACTCATAGATACGAGTCATAAGAACTCATTGTACCCTCATGCATGTTTATAAAACCTGGCTAAGCAATGGCATAATATACTGAGCTCAGTGTTGTTTGTACCCTGTTTTAACCAAATCACATAAAAGCAGCTGAGCATGTTAATGACCAGTGTGATTTAAATGTACTTAAAGTGAAATCGAGTGCATGGAACTTTTGCAAAACACTATATAATAGTACTGATGAAAAATATTACTTTTCCAGCCTTGTACTAAATCTTTTAGTGCCAGTCAACGTTTCCGGGAGCGCAACATTAGCCACGAATTAAGCCCATAGCTTCATCGAGACAAGTTCTTAAAAGAGAATTGACACTATCCTCTTCTTCTCGCATAGCAAAACATTAAGGATTTTAATCAGGATTGCGTAAAACATCCATTTCTCTTGATATTCCTCTTTATAAACCGAAGAATCCCAAGCTCAAAAAGTTTTCACTAAATGTGCAAATATAAATCCTGGTGATGAGTCAACATTACGGAAAAATTATCATAGGTAATGTCACGAGTGGTTTTGAAATTATCTAAGGAAGTTCAGAACCACGAGTTGCATTTGTAGAGACTATTTCACGAATAAAACAAATTGTTAAAAGCAATAAAACAAGTTATCTGATTCCCTAAGTCACACTGGCCTGCATAGTATATGAATGAAGCTTAACCTCACAAGTCACGGCGTACAGGACCATGTGGCCGTTATACCCAACATTACAATTATCGATTTATATATCAGCAATTGGTTGGTATTTGACCAGGGGCGGTTCCTCCATAAGGTTGCAGGTTTGCGCTACACCCACTGATTTTGAATGTACAACAGGTGCATTTTGCACATTAAAGCTGTACTTGTTTGCATTATTTTATATACAAACATGTTTCAATTAAGCTTATCGTCTGTAGCTGCCAATGACCACAGAAGTCGAAATAAACAGAGGTTAGCTGTAGGAGCCGCCAGGTTTGCAGCGAAGTGTTAACCTCAGATTTCGCCGAAATGTGGGCTCTCTGAGGGGGTTGCGGGACGGTGAAGGGATGGGAGTGGCTTCTTATACATTGCTTAAATGGAGGTTTATCAACCTAGCTCCTCCTACTCTTAGCAACGGCTATAGCGTGGCATTCAGGCTTAGCTTCTGTGTATCTGCTTGTTCTGTAGTGTGGTTTCGTGCTTGCAGAGCTTTGAGAAAGCTTTGTTTAAGGTTAAACTTAATATTCTAACATTTTATGTATAGTGCTTATTGTGAGGTGTTGTTTTTGTACGTTTTTAAAATTCTGATAGAATGAATACCGTGCAATCTTTACTGGAAAAGCCCTTTTCGCAACGGAGTGCTGAAGAAAAATCTGAAGTGAAACGAATGGGTAGGCCTACGCCAAACATTTCTATAACTCAAACGATTAAGTCAAAAGTTAGAACATTCAATAGGAAGTTCAACCCTGACATTTACAAGAAGCACGACTGGTTATGTGGATGTGAAGTTAATAACTCTTTATACTGTTTCCCATGCCTGCTTTTAAGAGATAATTCCTGGGTAAAGCAAGGAATGAAAGACATACAACACATGCACGGCCGTGTTAAAAGCATGAGACCTCTTCGTCTCATATAAAAATGCATTAAGTTTAGCACTGTATGGCAATATTAATATTGCTGCACAAATGGACAGTGCATACAGAAGGAACATACAACTGCATAACGATAAAGTTACGCAGAATAGATATATCCTAAATATCATAATAAACTGTATACGGTATGCTGGTCATTTGAGCTCGCTTTGAGAGGTCATGATGAATCTGATACATCACAAAATCCTGGTATCTTTCGAGGCCTAATAGATTTCAGCGCTGATCTTGATAGTGTCCTAAAGGGCCATCTGGAAAAAGCAACTGTTTTTAAGGGCACTTCAAAAACTATACAAAACGAAATTCTTCAGTGTATGTTAGAGGTATGCCAAGAGGAAATAATGACGAGATTAAGGATGCAGAATTCCTTGCTGTCATAGCAGATGAAACCACTGATGTCTCTTCAGTGTATCAGATGGTTATTATCTGCAGATATATTGTGAATGACAAGCCTGTAGAACGCTTTTGGAGTTTTGTTCGACCTGCTGGTCATGATGCAGACTCTCTTGCCACAGTCATTAAATCTGAACTTGATCTGCAACTGTCAGGTTGCCCAAATAAACTTATAGCTCAGACCTATGATGGTGCATCCGTCATGGGAGGTAGGAAACACGATGTTCAGGCAATTGTGAAAGAGAAGTATCCTTGTTCCTCTTATATACACTGCCGTGCACATAAACTTAATTTAATAATGCTGAATGCAGCCTCAGTAAACACCAGTGTGAGGATATTTTTTGCCAATTTACAAGGAATATGCACATTTTTTTTTTTTTTTTTTTTTTCAAATTCTCTTCAAAGAACAGATGTGCTCGATGAAGTTGTGCAGAAACGATTGCCACGTTCTGTTCCGACACGATGAAATTTTCATTCACGGACCGTCAATACCATTCGAACACAGGAGGAATTTAATTAAATGCATGGAGGTTATTCAGAAAAGAGCTCTGTTAAAGAACACCACACTTGTTCAGGCTTCCGGATTTATGGCCACTTTGAAAGATGATAATTTTGTATTCTGGCTGTCTTTATTCCACAAGATCATGCCCCATGTGGACATTTTGTACAATCAGCTGCAGAAACGAGACTGCAATGCAACATTTGCCCCCGTCCAGCTAAACGCATTTGAAAGGGAAGTGCAGAAACTAAGAAATAGCGTGGATATTGAGGAACACGAAGACACTGCAATTAAGAGGAGAAGAATAGAAGATCATGATGTGAAAAGAAGAGAAGCTCTTGAAGCCTGTGACATTATTCTTAGCTTCACATTAGCTTAGCTTCACGGGGCATCTGATAGCCTCGACTTTGTTCCATTAAGAAAATTTCTCCGTCTATGATAAGACATTTCCAGAGGATTCCCTTAGAGAAACAATAAGGTTCTAACCTTTTATCATTGGAACAAAAATTCGTAGAGAACTGACTGTAATTTACAGTCGAGAGGAATTCCGTGGAATGCCCGGCGCTTTGTGCTTGATGGACTTCATTAAGGAAAACAATTTATGTGCTACATTCAGCGAATATGTCAAACTCCTGCGAGTGTTGTTATCTATGCCAATGTCCACCGCTGAAGCAGAACGCTGTTTCTCAACTTTAAAAAGAGTAAAAACTTTCCTTAGAACACAATGTCACAGGACCGATTGTCAGCATTAGCAATGCTTTCAATTGAGAGGGAGTTTGTTATGACGATCAGCGACTTCAACGCAAAAGTTATCGATAGATTCGCCAGGCCTAAGGAGAGGAGAGTAGAGTCTCTGTGTATATAGGTGAGTTACTACTACTCTGTATTTTATTTTTCATTTATGCAAAACCAATAATTTAATCCACCAGCCGCCACTGTATTTGACGAATCCTTGATTGGTCTACACGAGGATAGTGACGTATGTATGAAATAGTCTTCCTAATTGCTATGAGAAAACATTAAGTGACATAAGATCCATTTGTAAAAATGAAAAAAAAATTGTCGCCCTTGACGAAACTATCGATGTGTACATCAGATGTGCGTTTCTTTGTCAATTCTTCAATCAAATTTTATCTCCTTAGCATTAATTGAGATAAATATTAATATAAGGACAGTGTTTATATCACATATTGCTTATATATACTATGGAAATAAGCGAATACAGGAAACTTAGGCAATACGAAACTTCGGTTGCTTAGGGAAGGCAAAACAACTGAAAGTTAACATTTATTGTGTCAAAAATAACCTTAATGAATACAGCTGTTTATGTAGAGTTACATAGTTCCTAAACCTTTCCTCTCGAATATTCTAATAATATATCTCGTATTACTTTCAGCCATTTCCAATGCTTCAAAACCGTTCAACATAAATAAACCATTATTATGTACCGAACCTAGGCATTAATAATTAGTCATTGCAAATGTTGAATATGTATATATGTATATATATATATTAAGCATGCAGCACTATTTGTCACATGTAGGCTATATATCACAGGGGTAGATTATAGTTAATACCCCTAAGAGGAAGGGATAAAGTGAAGGAGCTATAGGAGGTTGTCACGACCAGAAACGTCCAACAGGGTAAAAACAATTACGAATAACATAATCTACAGTGCTACAATTCTGTCAGTAATGCTGCTTAAAACCTTTCTTCAAATGGAGTAACATTACGATAGCAAGCAATCCATGATTTTGAAACTGACCTTTACAGGCTTTCTAACAACTCTATGTTTGTAAAAAAATATGAATAATACACGTAATTAAATGGATATATGACTTGTCACCTACGAGAAGATACTGGAAATGCTATGTCTGCACTCATCAACTGATCTACATATATGCGGACCTAATCTGGCTATAATTCATATAGCTTAGCGACAAAATCGTGAGTTCGTGATTGCTGGCAGGCGGAGGATCAGTCTGAATGTTGTTGTTGCGAGGCCACCCTAAAAAATGTCTAACTGCAGAAAGCATTGGGAATTTTAGATGGAAATTTGTAGGGTGAGTTTTGCTTTTAGGTTAGACGGCAGAAAAAGGGGGAGCATGTTGCTCTTCAAAGCCTGTGCAGGACCCGTTGCACACTATTGGGAATGGTTTAAAAAAAGTACTGAAATTTTACTGGAGTTTGCACTTATGTACAAGCCAACTAGCCAATATGTTCGAATGTATTTGTTAGACATCTCCAAGACGTTAAGATACTGCTACCAGTTATGAAGTACTGTTATATTTAGCACATAAAAATCTTCAGGCTCGTACCTGGATAGTGATACATTTATCCATTTATAAACCACGTTTTCTTAATCATCTGTATAGAATTGATTACCCTACGCATGTCATTCTTCAGATTTTTATATAAACTGTTATTGTTGTTTACGTCCTTTCAATGATATTTGTTTCTTTCAACATAAACTCTTCGGTACTGAGAAACGAATTCATTGCTTTTATTTTGCTGATCTTTTAAAAAGTGAACACTTTCCAGCGTTACCTGCGTCATTAGTTTCAGATAAATGGCATGAGAAAAGAAATACTGTAACGAAACTGTAATCTTAACTCAGCACATCAATAAGAATAGTATCCAATTAAGGCAGAAGGAGCAATTATTTTTTCATTAAAGCAATTTTCTGTTTGGTTTAATTATATTCTTTTTGAAGTGCGGCATCCGTGTTCACTTTCTTTTTATATTTGCTGTATCACTCTAATGATTAGGTTCCGTATGTACGGTCAAGGGTCTCAACCTAAGATGCACATCGTTATTGTCGGTTAAAATTAGATGCTTACTCATAATGGCCAAAATGATGATGTTGGCTCGTGTAAAATAACTTATTGTATAAATTCATGAGAGAGTTCTATTCCTTAGACATGTACGAGTATATATACCTGGTTTGTACGCAATGTAAAAGGAATAATTTTGAATATCAATGGAGGAAACCTGTAATCATTACACTGGAACACCCAATATGTACAAATATTACAATTATTTACTTTAATACCATTAACTAATTGGTTATAAAGGGTACTAGGATCGAGAAAAAATGTTTCATTTCGTAATATGAAGAATATTCAAGCAATTTGTTTTATAGAAAGTTAATCAACTAATTTCCAAATCGACCAATTGTAATAGGTTTTACTATAAATAAAATTATGACACAAAATGAATTAAATATTAACTACATTGGATGTCTTGAAGTTGATTGTTGCACAACAGATGAACCAATCACTCCTTATTCTTTTAGTTGGTCATGACTGTATGAAATGGTATATTTTGCTTCATTTATGAAGTATAACCAACACAGTCACGTCCTCATACCAGCCGGTCTGACGACACGATCCAGCGAGTGGAGAACGTTGTTTTGGAGGATCGCCGATTGAGCATTTTCAGATCTTCATGCAGGATTGTGTGCACAGATCCCACGGAAATGCCAAATTTTGAGACAATGTCTGCAACTCTCTTGGTTTGTTGTGACACGATGTTTTGCCTTCATTGAACTGTCGCACCCAGGAACGCACATTAGACACATCCATGATAACAGCACCACATGCCACACTCAACTAACGATGAATTTTATTAGGTTTCACACCCCGAAAATGGAGAAAACGAATGATTACATGCTGTTCTTGCAATGGAAACGTCACCATTTTAAGTATAAAAAATCAGTCCTAACTCTCGTCGCTGCCACTACAGTTCTATGCACTGTACAGTGCTGCCATCTCTGTCACGTATTCACAAAGAGTCCACGTGTATTTTAAAGAAAACCAGAAGTTCCTATCTGGTCCAAGTCCTGAATAAAAATAGATGTTGTAACTCGAACGCACCTCGTATTTGTAGATCGCACTTCAATGTGTCCATGAACGAGATGAAATCTCCTTATATAAAAAGTGTTAATATGATTGTAACAGCAAAGCGTTGAGGTGTATTGAGTTTCACTGGCAAACGCTGTATTCGCTTTTTGACTTGTTTACTAGAAGAGCGAAACATTATTCACCTGGAGTACAGTAGGTGCTGAAACCAAATTGACCACTTGGGAGTTGTGTGTCTGATATGAAAGGTTAGCCGATTATTAATTATTATACACAAATGTAAATTATCATTACAGCCGCCTGTTTTGTCGCCTTTGGACAAATGGATTGCGGTTCCCTCATCTTACCACTTGTTACAATATTTACTCAGGTTATATAATTTCTCGCGCTTACCGATGTATGCTACGTTGCTGCCCAGAAGATATGATTGCACCTGAACAGAGTATATATACACAGTCTCGCCGTGTATGTGCGACAGACTTGCGTAAACAACTCTGTTGTTAAGCATATTTTCCGATGCACTTTCACGGTTTACCATGTAGTACGAAGGTTGGTGAGTACTGTTTGCGCAGTGGCAACAGATAAAGCCACCGGTTCAACCAATAATCGCCAATTTTGCCAGTCTCGCTACGAATACCAATTCGTGCGGAAACAGCAGGATGGCAAAAATGAGCGAAGGGTATCTCTCCCTTTCGGTACTGCGACCCGCCTTCGTACATGTGCCCTAATCCACGACATCATGTAACCGTGACGCCAAGCGTCTGATTACAGCATTTTCTTAGGAAACTTATTTATAATTAAATTATTGCCATATTAAAAAACTTATTTTTCTGTTTCTTTAATCTACTTTTTGGCACCTCAAATTCTACCGTAGCTCAAAGGACATATGCCTTCATGGCCTGCAAATCGCTGCATTCATCCATCGTATTACTAATGTGCGTCCTTGAAAACGTTTTGCTTTAAATAGTAACCTTAAACGCTATTACATCCATATATATAGTGCGATCCATATAAAGCTGAACCAATTCATTTGAACCAATAATAGGAGACACGTGCAACTTTGGGAGAATATAATACACAATTGGGAGATTACATTACACTATTTAAATCTCAGAGAAAATGTTGGAAGTGTCCTCCACCAGCATCTATACATGTTTGCACTCGTCTCACCACATTCTCTGAAGTTTTAGGGAGAGTATCCTCGCCAATGTTACAAGATGTATTATTTTATCTTGACAGGAATCCTGCGCGGTAGGGATGAGTAGCAACTGTGGTGGGGATAGTGCACCTATCGCCACAATGCGTCACACGCGTAAGATTACCAGAGGAGAGGGCGGTGCATAAGGTGTCCAAAAACAAATTTCATTCTCGAAGCCAGTTTTGCAGCTCTTATAAACTAAGTTGTAACTCTTACTATGGTAGTAATATCCACGCTTTTGTTGGATCTTAAATAGTACATAGGCATTTGGAACAAAACCCTGTTTTCCTCCAGCAGGCATGATAAACAACTGTTGGCCTTTCAATATCGCTGTAGAGTCCCTGTAACGTATTTCACTCCAGGCATATGGTCCAGTATGTGCTGTATTTATATAAGTTTCATCCATATAAACTATATAAACTTCACTTCGATATCTCCGAATAATTCGTAAATACTTAAGCCTTTTTGCACGTATGGTGCGATATTCGATTAAAATTTGTCTGTCACGCTTAGTGCTTTCTTTTTCAAATAATCCTAGCTTCAAAAGAATTCTTCTTAATGTTCAGACACTGCCTTGGAAGTCAGTAGAATTTTTAAGCTTCATAAGCTCTTTCTTCAAAGTTGCTCTTTGTTTTTCTGTGCTTTAAAAATTATTCATAGTTCACCTAACTACTTCTGAATTAAAACATCCAAATTAGATTTTGTGCATGTTCTTAATCTTGTTTACTGGGCATAGAGAAGGACGTTGTTGCACTAGCACCAATGACTTTTCTTTCTTTAATAACTCTCCTAAACTGCTTTCAGACAATTGTTGCCTCAGATACCCTTCCCCAGATTTTTATATCTGACCCAGACCATTGTTCCTTTTTTATAAATCTATGGATATTGGTTATTACTTCTCGTGTTTTTAAATGTAGCACTTTATTTTCTAATGTGTTGCTAAAATGCGTCATTTATAAATGCTCTCTTGGAACCAGGAGACAAGCACATTTTGAAACAAGCTGTAGTGTTACCGAGTAGCTCTGCATGTGTTTAGTTGCTCGCAACTGGTACGCAACTGACCTGCTCTCCCCTCCAGTTGCAACCGTTCTGAGGTGGACTCGTCCAGATACCACTGCGCATCGCTCTGCACTTTTCAAGATAAAAAATACATCTGTACTTATTTCGGTACGAATGGATTCCTTGTGAACATCAATTGTCCGTGGCCTATTCTTGTATACTCGGTAAGGTTAGGTCAGGGGATCTGGGGGGCCACACACCTTTTGAGATTATTCGATTATCAAAGAAACAGGTTACAAGTTCCATGGTGTCATTAGATATATGGCACGTTGCTCTATTTTGCTGGAAATAACCTTCTCTCAATTCGATATTATCTCCATAAAACTTCAGAGAATATGGTGAGACGAGTGCAAACGTGTATAGATGCTGGTGGAGGACACTTCCAACATTTTCTCTGAGATGTAAATAGTGTAATGTAATCTTCCAATTGTGTATTATACTGTCCCAAAGTTGCACGTGTGTCCTGTAATTGGTTCAAAAGTTATGACCCATTGAAATAGTTCAGGTTTACATGGATCGCACTATACTTCATTTAATTTGTTTTAAGTATACTTTATTTCCTCTATTTAAGCTTGTAATATTGACAGTTCATTTCAATGTCGTAAGTCGATGGTCGAATAATTTCATATTTTGTTCAACTTTCCAGTTTGTAATTTTCCCTGCTTGCATAAGACCAGGTCAGTTATGAATGTGGCTCTAGACCTTTTCTCAAATATTGGTGGGCTGTAATATTGGGTGCATTGAAAATTATTAAATTTAACTCCAATATTATTTCCTCTAATTTTTCTCTTCCGTCTCTATTATTGTTAAACCTCCATTGTGTCGTCCTGTTTGCACCAGAACTTGGATTATTAAGTCAGAGTATAAATTATTTGTTTCCAAATGTTTTTCAAGTAAAGTTGAAGCAGGATTTCTTATCCAGCTACACTCTTTATTCGGCCACACGTTCGGGCGCAATATGAAGCAGGATTTCTAAGTTGAAAGCACAATTTTTTTTCTCTTCTCGTGTAAGTTTTTGCGGCTATCAGTTTCCTCTGTTCACCAACTGTATCATTTTACTTTAGTGTCATGAGATCTCTCGTTTTCAGGTGTGGTTCAGAGTGAAATAAATACAATTTTGGAGAAGTCCAATTTTGTAACAAATAATTTAATTGTATTATCAGGATTAAATTTTACTTGAACTTTCTTTCCTAGTCAATCATTGCAGATTACCTCCAGCATATCGATAAATTCTTACTTCTTTAATAAAAAGATTCCATTAATTACATAAAACTCCTTACTCCTGCACGTCTACTCATCACCAAGGCTAGGATTTATGTGTACTAACAAGTGTCAAAATATGTACATATATATGTAGTAAAAATGTCAACATATTGCATATATATGTACTAAAAATTTCAAAATATGTACATGCTGTGCTAAAAATGTCAAATTACGTACATATAATGCACACATATTTGGTAAAATAGCACCTATAAAAATACATTACAATTACTATATTCATAAATTAAAGTATTCAATTTTTTATTCTTTCACTTGTATTTATTCATTATTTGTGCTAGAATAACCAAATGCCACAAAATGTTGTTTTAAATTTTCAAACTTGAAGCTTCTCCTGCTGTCTCGCAAATGTTATTTATATTGGCTGAAACTTCGTTCTATTGCACATGGAGTAATTGGAGCGTGTTTAAAATTTAGTATGTCAGCAGGAGATATATCTGATTCTAGTTTTATATTTAACGAACCACTTAAGATTGCACTTATTTTGCACATTTCCTCAAAGCCTAGATTTTTTAAAAACACGTTGTCCACTTTACACTTGACAAGATCAGCTAAATGCCCACGTGCTCATTTGAGTTCATGAATCATTTTCTTCAGAATATCAATGTTTTCAGGTAATGTGAGATTATTATTTTGTAGTTTCTGAATTGTTTTTGTTATATTACAAAAATTTGATTGAATGTAACACAAGTCATTTTTCACACAGCCGTCACTCAACAAGGATTTCAGAACATTAATACAGGCAGCACTTTCCGAATTAAAAGAATCCACCACACTGTTGATGTCTTCATAGTTCAAGTAATACTCCACAGCACCCAACCATGTACCCCATCTGGGTAGTACTGGTCGCGGTGGCTGAGGTACGTTGGGATACACTTCCTTCAAGAGTTGAATTCTGCTGGGGGCTTTCAGGAACACTTTCTTTCCACAAGAAATTAACTGGTCCACTTTTGGAAAATCTACCCTGATTGTTTCTGCAATACGATGTAAGGCATGTGCTGTACAGGTTAAGTGGATCATTTTCGGAAATAAAACCCTTAAAGCTTCCGCTGCTTTAATCATGTAGGAAGCTGCCTCAGTCAAAAGTAGCAAAACTCGGTCAGGTCATGTTTAATACCACTAGGCCACAGAACAAACACCCATTGCATCGTTAAATAATTTTGCAACTGTTTTGTTATTGCATTTTTCCAGTACTTCAGACGACAACAATATAGGTTTGGAAGAGGTCTCACTTTTCATGGAACCAATCACAACATTGCTTATACATCGTCCTTCTACGTCTGTAGTTTCATCTACTGATATCCAGATGGAATTTTCACCTATCTCCGTTCTTATCTTCTCCAGAGTTTCTTGATACACCACTTCACAATAATTTTTACGTAACGTTGACTGATCCGGAATGTTGTGAGTAGTATATTTCTCTAGAAACTGTCGCAATGATGGACTGTTGACTTTCCAAAGAGGTATATCAGATCCGATGAGGGCACGGCAGAGATCAGTGTTGAATTCAGCATGTTTACTTGTTGTGGGTTGCGTCATAAAAGTTTGATGAAATTCAGTGTATCTTTTCTTGCTAGCTTGGTGTTTTGTGGTAGAAATATGTTGATTAATTAAAAATCGCTGTTTTGAGTTCACATTAGTCTGACATGTATTGCAGAATAACACTTTTCCATCTGTTGAAAATCCTTCATCTTTGAACTCGGTAACATAATTTTTTAACTTCGCAATTGTAGATCTTGCTTCTTTAGGAATTTTAGAACCAGAACACTGACTGAAAGGGTGGGTTGATTCTGAATTTGGGGAAAAGATTTACAGCTACATGTGACACCAACATTTGGAAAGAGAAAGAAATACTCGCCATCTCTTTCTAGGCTAGAAAAACCTCTGTCCCATTCTCCAAATTTGGTTCTTGATCTTCCTCAGGAACAATATAAATCACTAGAAAATGGGTTTTTGTAGATACTCCTGGTAAAAAAAGTCCAACAAAATTTCAAAATCTAAAAAGCGTTTAGTTCGTTAACATCCAATGCTTCCAGAGTAACAATGCCACTGATGTCTCCTTGCCCTCATACCAGCGGAGGTAATTAGTGAGTACAATTGGACTTTAAATGGGACCACTTAAAAGTGGAAAACGCAGGGATTTCCACAAATCATTATATACAAAGGTAGTAGAAAAGGTGCCTAATTATATGTACCTTGTACCCTATTGTAACTGTAAGCTTATCCTTATTACCACATTTTTGTCACGGAAATGAAAATCCTGTATAGTTTTTCTCTTAAGAGTAATATATGTACAAATATTGCATTAAAATCACTAAATATGGACAAATATGAATTTTACATATAAGTATGTACTAATGTCGAAAATATGGAAAAATATGTAAAATAAATTTGTTCAATTTGAATAGATGACAACATGATCGATGGACATCAGTTAAAAAATGAGTATCAGTGAAATTAAGGAATATGTATTTACATATAAATCCTAGCCCTGCTCATCACTAACAAGATTACAGAACACATCTCCTTATAAAGATTATTGATTTTCTTCTTCTATCAAAACTTTTCATCTTTTCACATCAAGCAAGGTTATTGATTTTCTTTTCTCTAACAAACGTTCATCTTTTTTTATATTGTCCTTACATGGCCCACTAATACTCAGATCAGAAAACAAAACTCGTTTCAAACAAAAAACTCTCGTTACTAAGTTCAACTGTATTTCTAAATTTAAAATAACCATGAACCAATATAAAGCATTTTTGACTGTTGTAATTTCCATACATTTTAAATATATTGGAGAATTGTATAGTAACTCTCATTAGTTTATGCCCTTTACCATTCTAAGGGATGTTTGGTATATTTTCCTGAATTGTAAAAGGTTCTTGGATGCATATTTATTATTTCCAAGTTTAACTCTTCTATAATTTGACGTAACGCTTCTATTACTAATTTACGAAACCATTTACAGCTGTATTTTTAAGCCCTTCCTGCTAGTTATCCTTAATTCAAGCTAATGGCATTACGTGTCCTGGAGAATATCGGAGAATGCATATTACATAAAAAAAAGATTAGCATCTGATACGGGACAGCACCGAATCTGCTGTTTCACGATGGAAAGGCCCAGAATCAATTCATACTTCCCATTACGCACGGAGTTCAAGGTTAATAATTTTGCTTAGAAATAACAGCGTTGAAGGAGTAAGAGGGACTTACCGCGCAAAACAGAGGATAGTGAAACGTAAGAAAACCACATTGTTATCACAGATTGTGTGGGCTTACATAAGAGACCAGTTTTAGCAGAGATCTCGATTATTCTCGCAGGATGAAGGCAGTTGCTGTTCTGGTTGGGTTCGTGCTGCTCCGAAGTGCTAGCAACTGTTCTCCTGACCACAAACGGCAATGTGTCCGTTCCGTGACTACCGTCAGTGGGACCAGAGCGCCGCATTACATCTGCTCCGGAGACCTCATCTTCATAGACGAGTTCGACCACTTGGACCTTCACAAATGGGAACACGAGATCACCTTGGCTGGAGGAGGGGTGAGTTATTACCTCCTAAAATTATTAAATGTTAACCATATAGTAGAAATACCTGCTTAGATAAGTAAGGAAGTGTTTTATTGGATCCAAAATGCGTGATCATAATTCCACAAAAACACTTTTTGAGAAACCCATAACTTGGGAGTCTTTTCAGTCGATCTGTCCTTCAGTACATTTATATATCTCTATGTCTGTGAAATCTAAATTTGTAAGTTTTAAGTCAGACATCTTTACGATTGCAAGGGTCTGAAACAATTCTTTGCATAAACATAAGAACTCAAATATAAGACGAGTGTATGTTAATCTTTAATTTTTTTAGAAATAGGAGACATTTCATTTTAATGCATTTTATATAACTGCCAAAATATAAGAAATATTAAACATTCCTGCAGAAAATGGCAAGCTTCTATAAAATGTAGGATTTATACAAATAACATTTATGTAATATTATTACCTATAGTTGAGCATTTAAGTTTTTCAAAATGTTAAATCCGCTACATTTTAAAATTAACTATTCTCATTTTGTTTTTAATTATGTCTGCAGTGTATTGGCTTCCCGGTCTATTGCTATCTATCCTCTACATACATCAATAAACTGCACACTGCCATGTTACTGCCTACTATATGGCAAAGCGGCAAGGCGTATCGGAAAAAATTCGCAACACAGAGATGTTTACTTGAGCTTATCGCATATACACGGGGAGTCCAGTGTATGTATAGTCTGTTCAGATATAATCATGTCTTCTGGACAGAAATGTGTCATACATCGGCAGGCGCGAGAAAACATATATAGACACACGCAGCTTCCAACCACTCTATTTGTGCTTCGTAACTTACTGTACGTCAACTTACTAATATTTTACTATTCTAATCGACCAGATAAGGGGGCCGCGCCGTGGCTCAGCGGTAGGACCGCTTGGCTCTCACCAAGGCGGCCCGGGTTCGTTCCCAGGCGACCGCAAATGAGATTTGTGGTGGACAACACGGCGCTGGGGTGGGTTTTCTCCGAGATCTCCGGTTCCCCCGCCATCTAATTCCACCAGTGCTCCATCTTCTTCTCATGTATCATCAGTGTCATCGCCTGCGGTGCCGTATGTAGTAAAAGCGGGCGTTAAACACTACACTACACCACTACCACTACCAGATAAGACCCGATAAGAGACGATCGCAGCGCCGGTCACTTGAAGGTCAATACACCTCAACGCTCTGTTGAGTAACACACGGTGAGTCCAGCGTATGTATACTCTGTTCCGATATAAATCATGTCTTCTGGACAGAAATGTGTCATACATCGGCAGGCGCGAGAAAACATATCATATAGACACACGCAGCTTCCTATCGCTCTATTTGTGTTTCGTAACTTACTGTACGTCATCTTACTAATATTTTACTCTTCTAATCGACCAGATAAGACCGATAAGGGACGATCACAGTGCTGGTCACTTGAAGGTCAATACGCCTTAACGCTCTGTCGAGTAACACACGGTGAGTCCAGTGTATGTATACTCTGTTCAGATATAATCATGTCTTCTGGACAGCAATGTGTCATACACCGGCAGGCGCGAGAAAACATATCATATAGACACACGCAGCTTCCGATCGCTCTATTTGTGTTTCGTAACTTACTGTACGTCAACTTACTAATATTGTACTTTCTAATCAACCAGATACGACCCGATAAGAAACGATCACAGCGTTGGTCACTTGAAGGTCAATACACCTCAACGCTCTGTCGTGTAATAAATGAAATCACTTCTTTAAAAATATTTATGTAACGTTACTACTATAAACATATTAATTGCATAACTGGCTAATCATTACACGCGTCTCAATAATAGAAATGAATAATTTCATGTAGCCATAATGTAATACGGGCATTCCTAAATCGCCCTGGCTTATATGGAGAAGATGAAATGATTTTGTGAATTTTTTGTAACAAAGATCCAATACCCCTGTATATTATAGATACTGTCTCATAAGCAATGAAATTTTTTAATAAAAATAATATTTTCAATCTGTTCTGACAAACAATTATCTAAATTTCGTAGTATAAACCATTAGTCTCTATGGTCTTGAACCATCGTTCAGGTTATTTTTCCATGGATATTACTAGTATCTGGTTTTTGATGCGAAGAATTCGGTAACATCCACTTGTCAAAGTTTCTTCCAAGTGGAAAATGGGACATGGATCGAAAAACATGACAGTCTGATGGTGCGAGATTAGGGCTGCATATTGGGTGTGGTAGCAGTTCGATTGCTCCCAATTCCTGATTTTTTTTTCGTGCAGCATGGGGTGTTGCATTGTCCTGTTGCAATAGAACTCTATTTCAGTTAGCTAATGCTGGATATATCCGTCTCAGAATTTCATGAACTCGTTCCAGTTGTTGAGAACAAAGGTCCGCACCAATCGTCCGCCCGTTTGGAACAAAGTCCCAGTGAATCACACCTTCAAAATTCCACCAGACACACAACATTATTTTGGGATTGAACTGAGTTTTTTTTTACGAAGACTTTGGCAATTTGGCGAGGATCAAGCCACTGTTTCGAGGATGAGGGTTTCGGTAATATACCAATTTTTCGTCACAAGTGACAATTTTCCTGACAAATCTATCATCCATGGCATTACTGATAAGCTGACCACAGATATCCACTTCACGTTCAGCCTATTGAGGTGTCAGTTCATGAGGTACAGATCTACAGCTTCTGTATGATTTTCTAAGTGCCTTAATGTGGCAATGTATGGTATATTTTGATGCACCAAGTTCTTCTGATAGCATATGGGTACATTTTTGCGGATTTTCTCGCAAAACTTGGCGTGAATCCTCAATATTTCCTACTTTTGGTCTTCCAGAACGTGGTAAATCTTAGTGTTTTCATTGTTGAAACGTTGGAACCATCGTTGTGCTACACGCTCACTAACGACACCTCCTTCCACTTGACATATTCTTCGACCTGCAGCTGCGGCTTTATAATCTTGTTTCCAGGAGTACTTTAGAAGGACTCTAAGTTCAAATGTTATCTCCATTATGTGATTATTTATTCGCAATGTATGCCACACTAGCCATGGCATCCTGCATAGCATTGCCAAATCAAAGAAACCAATAAATTTTCCGAAGCGCTAAAAATATAAAAACTACTTTACTTAAAAATAATAATAATAATAATAATAATAATAATAATAATAATAATAATAATAATAATAATAATAATAATAATAATAATAATAATAATAATAATAATAATAATAATAATAATAATAATAATAATAATAATAATAATAATAATAATAATAATAATAATAATAATAATAATAATAATAATAATAATAATAAAAGCTCTCAATTTATTATTGTTTATTTCATGCTGTGCCAATAATACTTGTATATTACCCCACTGTTTCGCTCGCAAGAGAGAAATGCATACAAATGGCTGTCTTGGTTATCGGTTCATCATGCCAACGTAAATGAACTGTAGCTATCGTCACATTTACAAACATGTTATCATGAAAACACTCTCCACTGTATAAGTTATGAATTCCAAAATAAACATTAATTTTCCATTTTTTTATTTATTTACGTCCTCCAGCGTTAAGCTATATTGGACGATGAATGAAATGGGTGAAATGATGATAAAATGAGTCCGGGGTCCATGGAGCTTAGAGCTACTTGACATTCGTCTATCAGAATAGGGGGAAAAGCCCGTAAAAACCTTATCCAGGTAACTCACTCTAACCGAGATTCGAACTCGGGACCTCTTGAACGTGAGGCGGACACGCTACTACCACGCTACTGAGGTGGGTGTTAATTTTTCGTGGTTTGCAGTACCAATGTAGCTTACAATGTTGACTTCAACTCATGGATAAATTACTATTTCTGATTAACGTAAAGATGAATATTTTATAGAATCGGTGTAGGATTATAATGTTTACAGATATCTCTAATTATTACATTTCATGCAGTTTTAAATAGCTATTAAGTTTCGTTCATAAAAAAACTATATTTGCAGATATTTGTTATGAATCCTTAAACATGTAAACGGCTGCCTGTGACATAATGTTATTTAGATTTGGATTTTATTGTAGTTATATACATAGACGTTAACATAACGCATTTTGATCCATTTTTCGCAGGTAAAGTATGTTCAAGTTTCAATAAGACTGTACTACAATTTTAGGTAATCACATTATGTTGAAAACTCCTTTATTAAACTCTTTCCCATCCATTAAGATATTGTATTATATTTTGTATAAATATTTGTTTCAATCAATATAGAATTAATTTTGTATATTACATTAAGCTTAACATTTTACAATCTCTGTAGTGTAGGTGATAGCGTGTCTGCATTACGCTCAAGATGTCCCGAAGTCGAATCTCGGTTCAGGGCGAGTAATTTGGGTTTTCCCTTACCCTGAAAGATGAATGTCGGGTAACTCTAAGCTCTGTGGCTCATTTGAACATCATTTCACCCATTGCATTCGTCGTTCGATATGACTTAAGTTGGAGGACGTTAATAAAAAGGTCATAATATTGTTTTGCTTAATCAGTAACTCATTTAAGTGAATTGTAAAACACTGCTTCTCATTCAAGCAGGCCGCTCAGATAAATGTTGGGCTTCCCGACAGCCTCAGTAATTTCCAGGAGGTCCTCTATTATTTGCTCATGTAAATTTTAAACGCCTGGACAAGCCAAGTTGCAATCTCATTCTGGGATTGCAGGTGGAATCTCATTAGTCGCCCACATCAACTCCGCGCTTTTAACAAGTCACTGTAGCAGGCTCATCAGAAAACCCAAATGGCGCCCCCCCCCCCCATAGGTCAGAAAATATCAGAATAATTTGTTCAATAATTGGAAATCCCTACTTATGGGTAAGAGAGAATACCATACATGTGTGCTTCGGAAGCTGACGGATCTACTGTTTTGTTATTCTATTATTTCCGAACTCATATTCCTTTCCTCCCCTTTTATGAACCCCCTGCTCTGATGTAAGATACCAGTAGATATTCTTTTGTTTTTCGGATCTTCTTATATTTGATCACAACCTTCTTCTTCAATAAAATCGTGTTATTTGAAATTAATTTTAACTTCATTTTATTTTAATATTTAATATAAACATTTGCATGTAGGAATATTTGCATTGTTGACTCTGCGAGGGCATCCAGGAAATAAATCATTTGTGTATTTTGGTCACGCAGATCGCCCTTGGGCTTCTATGCAAGGTCGAATGGTTCATCTTTTGTCATTATTTTGAGTGTCAGTCGAAAATAAAATTGTAATTTGACATTTTATAAGAACAAAATGCTCTTTATGCAAGAAAACAAAATATGTGCATGGAGAAATTTTGCCCGGATGATCGACACCATCATTTGGGGAATTAGTATACAACAAAATCGAACGAAAAAAGTCGTAATCCTAGACCAGTTTCAGAATTTTTACCCAACATTTCTCGTTCTTTACAGAACGAAACCGTATCTGAGTATTTTAGATACATTAGATTGGTAGTGCTGACTATAACCAGATGAAAGATGTGGCAAATGCTAAAATAACATAGGTGACCATTGGAGAAATAGAATAAGCACATTTTGCAAGTTCCACTTCCTTTTTTAATAAATCATTTTTTCAATAACTTAAAACCCCATGGCCGTTATTTCCCGAAATACCTTTGTGTTATCTGCATTGCTTGATTCAAGTTCATGACCAATTTTGCTGTTATAGTCGAAGTTCTCTGTCTCTCTCCCGTCTGTTCAGTCGATGTTTTGCTGTCCAATAGTTATGCAATCGTAGATTTCGTGGATTTTGAGACAATTCATCCGCCACATCACACGTTTGGTGACACACAAGATGCGAATGGAGGGTAGCAACAGGATATCCACTTTCAAATATTGCCTAAGTTCGCCTAGATTTCTCCTCAGTGTTCCGGAACTTCGATTCTTACTGGACCCTGAGGTGGTTGCTCAGTTTAAATGAAAATATTCGTACATCCGTTCTAGTGTACCGATAACGATTATAACGCTGCCCACCCCTGGTCACCGCATGGATGTAGTAGAAAGGTCCTCTAACCCACCTCGTTAGCGTAGATGGTAGCATGTGTGCCTCACGTTCAAGAAGTCCTGAATTCGAATCTCGATCAGGGTGAGTTACTTGGATAAGCTTTTTTCGGGGTTTCCCCTTACTCTAAAAGACGAATGTCGGGTAACTCTAAGCTCCATGGACCCTGGTCCCATTTGAGCATCATTTCACCCATTCCATTCATCGTCCGATATGACTTAATAAGTTAAAGGCCGTAAATTACAAAGAAAGAGATCCTCTCAGTCTTGGTACATGTAGTCCGTTTGGGAGTGATGTCTCAAAGAACAACTTATTTCCGCAATTACTCAACTTTTTCTTCTTTCCGGATGATAGTCACTTCACAAGACCTCGCAGGGAAATAATCGCCCCATACCTTGAAGTACTGGCATTTTGGGCCGAAATAGTCTTGAAGAGCGGCCTGGCGGTTAAAGGTCTTTGCCTTGACATTCGGAGTGAAGAAAGTCTGAACTGGTGAGGGAGACTTCGAAGTAACGCAAGGAATTCTGCCCCGTCGCAACTTCAGAGGCCTTAGACAGGAGAGAGGCTGAGTCCTTCCCCGAGATAATAACAATCCTTAACTTTTCACCACACCGACCAAGGTCCAGAGCTATCCATGTAGTGAAGAGAAACTGAAGCAGGTGTTCTTACTCGGTGTCATTATGAGAATGTCGTTCGCTTACTGGCGCGTAACAATTTGAAATTTAACTACATTATATACAACTTTCGGGCTTGTAGGCCGTGGTCCAGTTGGTTTAACATCCGACGTTTCGCCGAAAACTGCATCCGGCCTCATCAGGGCTACGAACTTCAGAGCTCCTGAGTCCAAGTATGTTAAACCAACTGGACCAGGGCCTACAAGCCCGGAAGTTGTATATAATGTATTTGACGACGCCCGCCGTGAAAGCCTCAGAACTTAAGTTAAAATTTAATCATCAAGTTTTAATGTTTACTTGATGTATGTTATCCCAACAATCGATTTAATAAGATTCTGCAGTTAGCTAAGCAACATTTAAGTAAGCACATTAAGGTGTCGACATTTTTATATTTTGGGGTAAGAAATAACCGAATTGTGCGAAAGTCCAATTATTTTAATTAATCCGTAATGCATATAAATGTGACACACGAAGTAAATTCATAAATTGTCAAATAACTTTTCTCAGCTCTCATTTACTTCCACTTTATGTTTAATGTGGCTAGACAAAACTCTTATATCTATATGTTACTTCTAGAAGTTAAGGCTTAATTAAATCACCTACATATATCCTATACATGAATACTTATGTAAATTCACTTTCTGTTCCAAAACATTGTGTAACCTATGTTTATGATTTACAGAATTGGGAGTTTCAAATGTATGGGAACAACCGCTCCAACAGTTTTGTGAAAGATGGAAAACTGCACATCAGACCTACATTGACCAGTGACCAATACGATGAAAGTTTCCTATATAGTGGTACAATTTCACTTTACAGTGGTGCCCCTGCGGATCAGTAAGTATCTAATGGTTTTTTTTTTTTTTTTTTTTTTTACATTTAATGTATTCGATAAATGTGTCAGTACAATTAGTTGTTGCATTCTTGCAGTAAACGCAATACGTTTTGCTGCTTTGGATTTTATTTCTTTACAAATGTCTATGATAACTCTCTCTCTCTTTCATTTCTTTGGGAAGGGGACATAATTAGTCTTTCGACCACATCCTTCATTGGCTAGAGTACTAGAGTAGAGTTCGTTACTACTCCGCTTCCATCCAGTAGGAATCCATTCATATGTAACTTTAGCCAATCAAAATTAGTTTTTACTATGCATCTATCGCTGTATGTACGATATTATATTCCGTAAGGAATATACCTGTGTTATCTACTTAGCCTTTATTAATCACAAATCAATTTTTGATAGATATTTCATCTGTAGACAAGCATAGTCATGGGTCATAGGTCTCACAATATGCAGGACCGTGGTTGCATAAGTCATTACAAACCTTGAAGTTTGAACTTTTCTAACGAAGATGATTTACTAATTGACGACTTAGTTTTGATGTCATTCATGCTAAATGTAAATAAAAATAAGCCACAGTTTTCAACAGTAACGGTATATCTACCTGTTCGTCGTATCATAATGAATTCAGATGGTGGCAAATCGTCAAATGTTTCTTTACTTCTTTTCCATTCGATTCTAAGGAAAGTTTGCGAAAATCATAATTTCTGTGTTTACTTATACGTTTTGAATTTATAAATCATATTAACATGTAACTCTTCGTTGGAATAGAGCCTGCAACTGCCATCCTTATTCAAAGCAAGTGCTACTTTTGCATTCAGTGCCATCTTGTAAGCTATTTAATTTTACATAAACTTGCTTGCACGCCAATCAATTCTTCTAACGAATAAAGTGTAAAATAAAAACCCGAATGACCAACACCGGGTCGCAGGCCTTACTAAGAATTGCTTCACCATAGATAACATCAGATAGCAACAGATCGTTTAAAAACAGTGTCGTAAACATAAAAGTTGTGCTTGATAATATCACTTTATCTTCAATTTTTATGAGAGTATTTCCACGCCTGACCTAGTGGATTAATATTTGAGTCCTATGTAATAGGTTAGATGAACATTACACTCCCATAAACTTCCAAAATGTATGCAAACCCAGCTTCTTTTCCAGCGCCTTCTTCCTCAGTTTCACAGTAATGGACAGTGTCAAATATCACTGCAATGAAAGAGGTAATGTGCCCTCAAACTTGCTTAAAAGTTAATATTATTCAGTGGCTGGAACCGAAATTAAGTTAAAAAACAAAGCTGAACCTATTTAAATCTCTCAACGAATTCCACATGGACAGACCAATTTAATGGATTGAACATTTACATAGCTATGGGCATGTTGCTTTGGCTTTCCACCTTGCCATCCAGATCTTAATCCAGTCGAACTGGTTTGGGTGCCAGGTTACAAAGCAGTAAATTAGAAAAATCTTTAAAGGAAAAGAAAGCATTTTGCAGGAAATTGTTCCGTGAATATCATTAAAAAGCAGGAGAACAGTATTTAGGTCATTATAACAACATAGAAATATATGAAAGTATTCAACACGAAAGTGCTGCATGAATGTAAAGAACACATTTGTAGTGACAACGACAATGGGTAGTGGTGAACGGGCGGGCGACAGCTGGATGAAGAAGCAGTGGGGGAAACTGAAGCACGAAGGATAAGATCGCACCTTAGGCCCCATTCTCGATGAAGCTGCACCATAAGGGCAGGTTTTAGGGAAGATCTGGCCGCAGAGGCATAACTTAAGAAGTCAGCCGGTTTGCTGGATCTGTAGATTACATGCGGAAACCTTTCGAGCGTAGAGCTAAGTTCAAATTGTAAAGCTTAACCAATAATCTTCAAAATAAAACGTCACATAATATTTACAAATAAATAGGACGCAAAAGCATTGTACCAAGCAAACTTCAGATCCGATTTCGGCAGCACATGTCAAATGGCAAGGTCAAATCGAAAAACCGTAATACCTACCACTTATATTTTGTTTTACGCAAGCTTCTATTAGCCATCTGCATTCATCAACTCCTTCGCATAGAAAAGAGGAAAGCCTAGGATAAGATGTTTGCGGCAGTGTTCTCCAGCATCTTAGACTGTGAGTTGACAAGGTGACGTGAGGAAGTAAGAAATAGGATAGAATGAAGGCCGATTGTGAAGGAGGCCAAGGCTCCTCCAGGGCTGTAGCGCCGATGATTATTTTTTTAATTCAATGCCACTTTAGAAGTTCGTGTTAGCATCATTTAAAGCAAAAGCATTATATGTTATATATTAAATTGCAGTGCTTATTTTTTTCGCTATTCTGATTTTCATCATTTTTATACTTTAAAGAAGATTTCCCTTCAATATTGTACTTAACCTGGCACAGTTCATAAATAAATGTGTAACGACGTGTCACATATCCACTTTCTATTATTACTGAAATTGTTAATTCCGTTAAAAGTGTGTTACATAACCTTTTTTCCTGAAAATTGTAAAAAATTAATAAGCATTTGTCATTTTTATGGTTCTACAACAGCTACGTTTTGCCCGCCTTTGTAGCGTAGGTGGTAGCGTGTCTGCCTCACATTTAAGAAATCCGGAGTTCGAATCTCGTTCATGGTGATTTATCTGAATAAAGTTCATTCTGAGGTTAAAAGAACATATAAATTGACCACAATGAACATAAAATTAAGGGGCCATCCCAAAACCACATGGTTAGATGATGTACTTGACATTAAGGACATGAAAATAAAAACCTGCCCTATTAGCGTACAAGATAGAAAAGTTTGCAAACAAATTTTTGAGAAGGCCAAAACTTTTGTAGTGTTGCCTTAGTAAGAAGAAGAAAAACCTCAAGCCTGATAAAGAGGCCACTGAGCAAACTTAACAGTCTTTCATGTCCAATATAGGATGGGACGCCGAAAACAGCAATTAAAGAGCATCCATAAATGAAACTCAGTTTCAATTTTTTTTATCTATGCTGGCATTATCATTTTAGACTGTTAGGTGCAAAAAACAAAGCTATGAAATTTCAGAAAAGTATAATCCTAAGCAAGTGCTGTATATTTACCTTGTTCATTAGGAATATAAATAATTATTTGATCTACCAAGTAATAAGGAATTTGACATTTATAAACTATATTATGAAATTAAAATAATCTACCTAGCATGCAAAAAAAAAAAAATACAATATTTATAGCACAGTAAAGTTTCATGAGAAGTCTCACTGATCAAGCCCAAAACTGGAAACATTTGTTAGTTTTGCCTTGTTTTTAACTTTACCATAATGTTTATTCCTATCCGTTATTTTTCTTCTGCTTCTTCTGCAAAGGATCTTACTGAATTTGAGTAATATGTATATACATAATGCATTAAATTTTACGCCAAGAAGTTCTGCTTTGAACCTGATGATAAAGGAAGGTATTTTTAATATATTCATAACTCTATAGGTCTTATATGGATGGGTGAGGTTTGAGCCATGTATGTTTAATGGTATAACTCTTATGCTTATTTCTCTTAGTGTTATTAAGGAATCTTGAGTATTTATCCTTCAAATGGGGGAAATTAAACTCAAGAAGGAATATTTCAGAAATTAATTTCGTAACTGTCAACGAGTTTTGTAAATTTATTCTCTTCCTCTAGTAGACTGTAATATTTTTTGTCTGTCTCTGCAGCGAGAATGATGAGCAGTTCGACATATATTTGTAATAACATGCAAAATAAATGCATTAATACTTATTAAATTTCAAATTTGGTTATTTTAATCAAAATCATTATTTATTATTGAGAAAATAACAAACATGGGAACCTTGTATTAATTTTTTTGAGATGGTGCAATTCATAGGAAATATTTGCCTTATATGCTTTCCCCTTTAGAGAGAGACATTCTTTTCATTAATATTCAGGTCACTTCAAAACCTGTATTTACAGAGAAATTCATTATCGAAGTACCATAATTGTAGAGAAAATAATATGTTTACATTTTTAATGCTTTAACCACATGCACTAATAAATGTAAATGAACTTTTCTCTTTTGTTCAGGTGCACCAACCCTTCATATTGGGGCTGTGAGAGAAGAGGCACACGGTCACATATACTGAATCCTATCAAATCTGCCCGTTTGCGAACGGCCACCTCCTTCAGTTTTAAATATGGCAAATTGGAAGTGCGGGCAAAGATGCCTGCAGGGGATTGGTTATGGCCAGGTAAATATTCTACAGGTCCTTCAAGTTACGAAAACTTTTACTTTGATTGAAACATATACCAACTTTACAAAATGTAATAATAATTTCAATTTCATTTAAGGTAAATTAGGAGTGGCGAAAATGCCTTCCTTTCCCATGTTCCAGCATTAATACAAATCTAAATCTTAAAATAGAGATAGTCCAAATGCCACATTTACACCCTCCTGAAGTAACTTAATAAGTATGATAAGTATTGTGAAATTTTTTAGGAAAACCAACTTCCTTAATGGTTGAATATAAATTACTTTAGGATCCTGACAGTTCCTTTGAAGGCTAAGGGAGGTAGAGTTTCTGTGGTAACAACCATTTCTCTGTATTTCAAACTACAGTCATTACATATTACAAAGTTTTGTAATGCTGCGTCATGCATATGCATCTGTATTAGTACTGTGGAACTAAAAGTGGAATGTTTCATTTCACACAGCAATCTGGTTGTTGCCAAGATACAGTGAGTATGGACCGTGGCCAGCATCTGGTGAGATTGACATTGTGGAATCACGAGGCAACAGACATCTGATGCTGAATGGACTCAACATTGGGACGGAACTGGTTGCCTCAACCATGCATTTTGGACCATATGCTCCAATAGATGGATTTCGAAGAGCAACCTTTGAGAAACGAGCAACGCCTGGATTTAATGAGGGTTTCCACAACTATCAGATAGAATGGACACCCGGTAAGCTTATATGCCAATTTACAATTTAATCAATGTCTATTGTGAAAACTCATGGGAAAATTTATTTCCTTTACCTACAGCTGATAAGGGAGCTGTGTAAGCCATAATCCATTGATCATGTCCATAAAAATGGGTGTGCCATATCTTGATAGTACATTTTGGCTAAAGGTCCATACATGAGCACTTATTTGTAAACAACTGATAAGTTATAAACTTGTGCCTTGATATTATCATAATGAAAAAGTTTAAATCTCTGATTAATATTAAAATGAATATAATAACAGCAATAAATAGAATTATTGATTCAATAGATCATGAGTTGACCAATTTTCCATGGTGGAGGCCACATAACTTTAAGACAAGAACAACAAATGCAGAGGTGCAAGGGTCACAGACCACATTTGTTTTCAAACATGTTGGTTTATTGAACCAAGAAGTACACATATATCAAAACTGATGTAATTAAATACTTAACAAATGACTAACCATTGATTAACTGTATCATGATGATGTAACTCAAAGGCAATATATCTTAACACCCACCTGTTACACGAAACATATTCTCATATATTATGAGATTATAAAATGGACCTTTTTGTGCCATAATTTTGTGCTTACTATCTTCAAAATGGACATTAAATATCACAGCAAATCTGTATTTAGGTTTAACATACTTTATTTTTGAAAATCTCTTTACAGGTGTACTTTGGTACAAACATTCTTATTGCATATGCAATATTTGGAGGAATTTAATAACAGTGATGTCCAAATTAATTGTTAAAATTATAAGTAGTCAGTTTTCACACACTGTCACTTAAATTTTTATTTTCTGAGGGTCTACTTTCAGGAGCTGCTGCTAACATTTTCAACCTCGAAGGTCCAACTGTTGTCTGTTGTTGCCTGCAGTCTTCTCTGTGGTAGTGAAACTATGAACTTCTTTATCAAATTATTAACTGGTGGGATTTCAAAGTTCATTACTTCATCTTTATATTCTCATATTAAGATGTTCTCCCTCATGTCAGTTTGTTATGGTTTATCAAGCCTTTTAATAATCTTGTATTTGTTTCATTGTTACTTCTATCTGTTACATTGGTCTACATATCTTTCTCTTCCCCACTCCCTCTTTATTATCCTATAAAAATTTAATATTTTTATACTTTCTAGCCCTCGCCATATCTCTCTTTCTATACCTTTGACTCTGGTTCTATTTTCCAAAAACCTTCTACATTCCTACTTTCTAGTCTCCTTATGTCTCCCATTCCTGTTTCTTCCATTGCTTTTTCTGCAACAACACTTCAAAGAATTTCAAAAAAGTCCTACATAACAGACTACCTTTTACATGGAACATTTTTCAAAAATTTTGATTTGCCCAAAAATGCCATATAACTACTACTACATGACTTTCACAGCCCCTTTTGGCCCTCAGCCTCCCTCACTTCTTGCCTCCATTCATCTGTATCTTTTGCCTTCTGTCTCCACATTTGGACTCCCAATATTTCAAATTCAAGGCTTATCTGAAGTTTCTTTAACAATAATTTTTTACGGACCAGTTGTTAGCTAGCATCCAACCCCCAACCTGGAGAACCAGGACTCCTATTTATATCCCCAGAGTCAGGGTGGCTCAGCTATAACCCCAAGCACAGGGTATTCATTTTAGTTGCCTTTTACGACACGCATGGACTACGTTGGGACTATTCTTTAGCCCTGGCCACCACAAGGGGGAGAGAGGGCCCCTAACTACATGTTTAGTATATTTTTACGACAAATGAAATTTATATCTTGAGTTTTCTGGAAATTTCCCAGAAATCCTCTTCATTCTGGGTGACTTTTGCATAACTGGTAAGCTGTAAGAGATAGATAACATCCTCCTACATAAAAAATGTAGATCTCGTTAAAAAACACATTTGTGTCTAATCATTATTTTTAGAGTGAACTATTTTGGAGATATTCTAATAAAATATTTAATTTTCCAATACTTATACATTTTAAAATAGATTGTATTGCTCTTTTTTGCAATTGAAATATTTTAAATATATCTTTTGCATTTTCTCAGCTGATGTTCCATAAGTCATTGCCGTGTGAAAGTAAGTAAAAGTATGTTAGAATATTGGAGCAGCCACATTTATTTCATTCACTTCACCTCCAACGGTGTCTAACATTTAAAAAGTAAATGTGAGTGTAAATAAGTGTGACTAATTCAGTACTCTAACGAATGAAAAATACTTCACTGCTAATATTGCTTCTGATTTTAATATTTAAGTTAAAGTATATTGTTCTCAAGACATTAGTATCCACTGGTTTTTCTCGTAACTTTAATAAAGAATACAGTGCTGTTCAGTATTATTGCTAGCTACTGTATTTGTTTTTACAATTTTAGGTGTTAACTAGCCATACTTTTAAAAATTTGGTATTTGTTGTGTAAGCTAATGATTTATTGGCTAAACAAAAATTTGAAAATTACTGTTTGGAAGTTACTGTTTTATTTAATCTATGATAAAAGCCTACAGCTTTTAGCTATTAATTTGGAACTATTTGACAATGATGTCTTAAAGTCATTAACGTGACTTAACCGGTTATTACTATTTCAATAAATCATTAGTGTATTAGTATCATCAGGAAAGAGAATTAGTCTAATATTGCTACTTGTTACATTAAGACAGCCGTAAATCATTAATGCATAACAGAAATAACAATAGACCTAATATATGGGCCCTGTGATACACCCTGTGACTGGATTAATTTCTTGGCATACCAGTAGATTTTATTAGTATATTCTATATATAAATATTTATATTATGGTGTAATGAAAAATGTAGAGTATAACCATGCAGCCTGTCTTCAGCATCTTCACTGATGTACTATACAGAAACTTCTATTTTCAGAATACATGAAGTTCAGTATCGATGATGAAGAGTTGGGCAGAGTAGTACCTCCTTCAGGAGGTTTTTGGGAATTGGGTAAATTCTCTCAAGTGGGAGAAACGGTTGAAAATCCTTGGCGTGAAGGAAACAGAATGGCACCATTTGATAAAGAGGTATGCATATCTTTTACATATCTTATTTTTATAATTGTTCATGATGCTTAAAATATGTATTTATGATTGCATCAGTGCCCGCCTCAGTAGCACAGATGGTAGCGTGTCTACCTCACATTCAAGAGGTCCCGAGTTCGAATCTCGGTCAGAGTGAGTTACCTGGATAAGGTTTTTTCTGCAATTTTCCCTTATCCTGAAAGATGAATGTCGGGTAACTCTAAGTTCCAAGGACCCCAGATGCATTGAGTATCAATTCAACCATTTCATTCATCATCTGTTATTACTAAATGTTGGAGGACGTAAATTACAAACAAAAAATTGCATCAGTATGCAAGTTTGGGCACTGATGCATCATCTTACTTCTGAAAGAAGTGTTGTTATTGTCTGCTAATGCTCTGAATGTTAGACTTCATCCATTCTCCATTGGGTGTTTCAGTAATAGGATGTTAGTTGAGTTTGAATATCCTCTTGTATTTTTGAAATTCCTGGGCAAAATAGTAAATGCTTCCCATACTAATGTTCTCTATTCATAATAATGCTGATTGCTTGCAAAAGGTGCATTGCAATAAATTACAAGCATTTACTCTATATAGAGTGCGGTTAAGCAGTAATTACCGTGATAAGCAGAATTTTGCGACTGATTTTCTATGTGGGTAATCAGGAATGTGTTCAAAGATAATAACGTCATTTTTATCTGCACTTGCAATTTTAAAATCTTGTTCAAATGATTTGATTTTATTATTAATTTGTAATTTGCCAGAGTGGAAAGACAAAATATTAATTTTTGACTATTTAAATGTTGTCCCCTTTCAGCCCATTCATTTCCAGCTACTCCCACAGTTGCTGGGATCCATTGTAGAACAAATTGTTTGCCTAAATTTTGTAACTGCTTTAACAAACGTACTTCATTTATTGCACTGTTACTTGAAAATTGATTTCTTATTGCTTGTAAAGCAGAGTTTGAATTACAGAATATTATTATCTTGATGAATTTATTAATATAATTAAAAAGCTGTTTTAGGCTGGTACTAATAGCTGGTATCTCTCCATCAAAATTTGTTGAATTGAGTCTCTGTTAAATGAAAATTGAACATTCTATTTGTTTATGAATTTAGAGTTCATGTCAAAGTCCCTTATGGTCAGGAAGGTTAGCATTTTTTTTTTAAATCCACTATAGCTCTGTTATAAATGGATTTAAACAAAATAAAAATCTGTAGAAAGATAGTAATGCAGTTTGAATAATATTTGTGTTCACAGTTCTACATTGTACTCAACTTGGCTGTTGGAGGTGTAAATGGTTTCTTTCCAGACAATGCTGAGAATCCAGGAGGAAAGCCATGGCTGAGTTCATCCTCACAGGTAAATATAACATGAACAAAACTGTTAATACAATGGAATGATAAATAAATTTACTCAAAATAACCTCTCTTTAAAAAAGTGAAGCCAGATAGCAGATCTCTTTACCTATTTGGTAAATATAAATACATTTACAAGTTAACAAAAAACTGTCAGCTTTCAAAATTCAGTGGCATGCTGGATATCTGACCATGCATCTTCAAATACTGGGCTAATGCACTAGTGTGAAGCTCTGGCATTAACCTAAATGACTGAGTTTTCCAAGCTTAGCCTATTGTCAACCCACCACAATGCTCTGATAGTGGATCTCTTTACTATGAAATGAGTGTATGAGAGTGCATATGAGTCACCCATGCCCTGGCACGTATTTAGAAATGAATTTCCGGGGGTGGGGGGGTGTCCAAAAAATCTACGTTGAATTATTTGCTTTTAATAAATGATTAAACAGGGATGTGCTTTTATTATGTTTGTAAAAAATAAAAACACATGTAATATATTATGTTCACATGACTTTCCCCAAGTTTCTACAAATTGTTCATAGAGAAATTTGTTTTTGTCTTGTTTCTTTGGATAAAGTCTGTAGAAAGGCCTTGCACATTGCACATTTTTTGTTCTTATACCTGGGATAAAGTGATATAAGCAGTAATCAGATATTTAAAAAGCGAACCACTGATTGATGCATTTGAAGTATTAGTTCTCCTTGAATGAAAAAGGGAATAGAAACTTAAAAGTTAAAAATGAAATACCATTAAGTAAGTATCTGGAAATTCTAATCAACAAATTATAATATATCGGAATTGGTTAACTTTACAATACATTATTGTAATAGTGTATTTTAACGACTTCTACAGCTGCTGTGCAGTAACTTTTCGTTTATCTCTTAAATAACTTCATGTCTGCCTGACAGTGAATAGAGACATTAAGATGAGAAGCTTGAATAAACTTTATTGGGAGTTGATTAATGACATTTATACAGTTTAATTTAATACAACTTAATTTATACAACAACACTGTTTTCAACACTTCCATGAAAGGATTTATTGAATAAACTTTTTTGATTTATTTTAAACTAAGTTTTATTTCAAATATTTATTAAAAGTTTGAAATGATAATTCATTTGGGGGGGTTTGGACCCCCTGGACTTCCCCTTAAATATGTCCCTGCCCATGCTGTCAGTCCTAATGCTCATTTCAGTAACTACAGTGATAGGTAATATACATGGGTGAGTTATGTGACAGCACTCTGTATTTCACATGAACCTAGCATCCTTATCATATCCAGACAATGAGTATAAACTTCATGTGGATAGCAAAAGTGATTACATTACATATTCCTCTTCCTTGCTTTCTTGTGTTGGGTGGACAGTACACATAGCTAGAACAAAAGAAGAGATACTGTATATTATATATCAGCAGTATCATTTAGCTTTTTAAATATTGAGTTATTGTACTTGCTTTAATTAATCCCTTAATTTTGTTAATCACAAACACACAGAGGCTTACTCATAATGTGCACACATACACATAAACCATTTCTTTCTTTCATTTGGATTTAGGGTATCTGCAAACAGATATTTCTAGTATAATTTTGATATTTAATTTTTGAGTACATTGCAATAATTCCTGTGCCTACTATATGCAGGTGCTAGAGAAAGTAATAATATTTTAGAAGAATAGCTTTAGAAGCTATATAAAGACATCTGATATGATCTGATGCATGACTTTTTCTACCTAATATGAAAGTTTGGTTTTCTGTCTACAACATGTTAACTGAGATAAAAATGTGCAGGAATATGTTAATTCAACAATTTGTTATCGATACAAGAGAAATAACTTATTCAACAGTCAGATGTTTAAGAGTGATTTGCTATATGAAGGTTTGAAATACCATGTTCTTTTCATGGTAGCAACTAAATGGCAACAGAAGTGACAGAAAATCATAAAATGCCTATTAAAAAATTCAATTCAATAATAACAGTTGTGTTAAAGAGAGCTTATGGCACTACAAATTATTATTTATTTTGAAATTTAAATAACAGAAGGAACACATACTGCAAGGGCAAGATATATTAACTCAGAGACAGTAAAAACATTTTTCATTTATATGTATATTATTTTCAGGCAGCGACAGATTTTTGGCAAGGAAAGGACCAATGGCTTCCAACATGGAATCTTAATGAGAACAACGGAGAAAGTTCTAGCCTTCAAGTGGATTATATACGAGTTTGGGCCCTATAACTCTGCCAGTGATCTATAGAAGAAACAATGGAGTTGTTTCTGCACACAAGAAGGGATGAATGTATTTCTTCAATCTCTTAGATCTTAGTAGCCATTGGTACTTGTGATAAAGAGTCAGAATTTGTATGTACCTATTGCTAGAGGCAATAAATTATCTTGTTAACATAACCCTGAGTGAGGCTCCTGTGTTTTCAGCAGAAACCAATACCAGTAAATCTAAAGCATAATAGGTCACCAATTGCAGCAAGTATTGATTCCCAGTCATTCATACCATCTTCTAGTAGATTGATCAAGCTATTAATGCTAGGTAATACACCAATATAGTAAGGCTACCTCTGGGAAAATTATTTTTGCTAAATGTGCTGAAAATATGATTTTGCAATATACTAACTACATGCATACAAAAAGAGTAAACAGTAAATGAAGTTTTGAGCTTCAATTTGCCATTGCATATATCCAAATAATTGCCAAAAATTACAGACTACAAATAGTTTTTCAATTAAAAATGTAATACTTTGTTAAAATAACAATCTAGTTTATATAAAAAATACAAAAAGGGAGCATAATTTGGAACATTTTTAGAAGAGTTCTGAAATGACCTGGCAAGGAAATTGGGCGTACTTTTCTTCTGCATAATGCTGCTATTCCTAGAGAAAATTCCTCCTTTCTCTCTTATCATTTAAAGCATCCAATCATTTCTTTTTGCATCCTGCTGGTAATGTTCCAGACATAACCAAAGCAATATTCTTGTTTTCTCCAACCATACTACACAAGAGGAAATGATATTGCTTAAAAAAAACATTAAAACTGTTTTATGTTGTAAAAAACTGAAACTACTGACAGTGAAGCAATTTGAATATTATAAATAAACTCCAGTACTTGATAACCAGCTTCACTTATCTGAAAAGTAAAATTGGTTACCAAGTGTTGTTGCTTATTTATAATATATGAACCTGTTTTAGTTACAAGCAAACAATTTCATCTGAGCAGAAGCATTTCTAATAAAAGTGAAGCACTAAAAATATTATAATAAAATATAATAATTTGTTACAAACTTGACTTATCTTTTTAAGAAAACTGATAGATTCTTCACGGAACTTAAAGGACCAGTTTCACAAATATTTATTTGCATCATCAATCAATTTTTTATTTTTGTTATCGTTTGGTAACAAATACAAGACTAAGCAGCTGTAACGATAACAACAGAAATAAAAAAGTGTCTGACGATGTGAGTAAATATTTGCAAAACTAGTCTCCCGAGTTCTGTAAAGAATCGATTAATTTTCTTAAAAAGGTAAGTTTGTAACAAATTATTATATTTTATTGTATATTGTCTCAATTTGTCATTTTTACTCATAAATAGAGGCAAATATATCTATAAGCCCATTAAGCATGGGCTAGGGGCAGAAGCTTCAGAGGGTGGCATATTTTGCATGTCATTTTTAATTGCACCAATATTTTATGTTTTTATTTACACTTAAAAATTAACATATGAAACAAGGGCAGCAATTTATAGTAGAATATTTAACAGTATCATTACAAACTTTCAGTCAGGCTCTGCACCTGCCTTCATTGTTATTCTCTGCTTTGAATTTCATTTGGCCTGCCTGTATTGCCTTTCTCTTAATAATTTTATTTTACAGTTTGGCAAAAATATCCAAGTTTAGGTACCCAATAGCAGTGGTTATGTGTAAAAGTTGATATTTCAATATGGTATAAATGTGATCCTTTACTTTTGTGTAATTCATAATCAAGTAAGCAAGTGACATTAGCATTAGTGACAAAAAAAAAGAGCATAAAATTAAGTGGTATGGTGTATCATAAACTAATGAAGGATAAATAAGATAATAAGCTAAAGTTTAAAAAATGCTTAGTAAAATAGAAATTTTTACAAAAAATGTTGCTAGATCGAGTTGGCATATTGATAACATGCAAATAGTGAAAAAAGTAAATGCTCATGAGATAATGATTCAAGAATTTCAAGATAAACCAAAGCACAAGGTTTCCAAGTTTGATTTTCATTCACACAAAGATCACATTCAAATTAGATGTTAAAATTATTACTCTTCAGTGATGATTTTACATATAATTATGCAGACTAAAGGCAGACAAAACTAAATGTTTATTATCCTTTTAAAATGGGAAGAGTTCTGTTGTGCAGTGTTGACATGCATTTGTATGTGCAGCGTTGCTACCTCATTATCCCTACTCTTTTCATATTTCCCAATCTTTTGAACACTATCCTTTTGAAAATATATACTCTTTACTTACTTTACCAGTGCTTTTTTTCTGTAAAAAAGTTTACTGGTATTCTCTCACTCGATCATATTGTACAAAAAATATCTAAAAATCTATAACCTGTCAGACTCTACTCTCCGAAAATAACAGTATTGCACTATAATCAAGCAGACGCATAGAAGAGGACTACCTCTTACCGCAGACTGCTTGTTTTACCCTTGCATTGCCAATTGCTCATGTATAGGCTGCACTCTCTAATCCTACTAATTTTAAGGAACGGAAACGGTGCAATTGGCTGCTGTAAGGCAGTTTTAGGTTAACAAACCAAAGATGGCAGCACTAAAGTAGTGTATTAAAGAATTTCTTCTGCATTAATGATGATGACAGAATGTAAACTCTTGCACTCAATATGGGCAGTAATTTCAATAATAATACTATGAGCAGTAATTTCAATTTTAAATTTCACTGGAGTTTCTAAAAGTTTACCAGAACACGTTCTGGTGAATTCTGGCTGAAAAAAAGCCCTACTCTTTACCATCTGGATTTAATTTCAGTTGGCAGCACCACATCAGCACCATGTGGAAGCTTTCCTGACTACCTCATTTTACATTCAGCTGGGCTGAACTGTCTCTTTGTATGCAGAAAGCAACTTCCATCTTACTAGGCAAACATTGCCGGCCTAAAGCCCCCAATTGCCTTAGTAATGAGTTTGGTAAGGTATTTCACTCTTTTTATTCTATCTAACTGCAGATGTAATGACATCTGTCACTAGTATATTATCTGCTGTTTTCCAAATTCTAAATCTAACCTACAGGTGATCCTTACAACATGATCATGCTGTAGGGCATTGTGCATATGTAAATTCAACTTTATTATTACTTCTCTGAGCAAGTTGCCTTTTATTTAAACTACATTTTGCAATATCTTGTTCACCCAAATAAAACTTGATTAGATCTTATACTAAGTTATTATTTTAATGTGTTAATTTATATATACTTTGGCACGAGTGTGTTTCGCTTAATATTTGCAAGTCATTTAACTTAAAATAATGTTATTTATTTGCAAGTGGCTAGCTATTTGTGTAATGACTTGCAGTGAGTGGGATAATTATTTGAGGAATTTATATAATCATTTTCTGATTGCACACTCATTTGTAAATAGCTCATAGCTCATTTTAATATTTTAAGTGTTATTGGCTGCACAGACCTTATATTAGTATTTAAATCAATATATACCAATTTATTATATTGTTAATTGTAACTATGTTGAATAATTATTGTTCAAACAGTTAATTCCTGTTGTTAATGTTCTCTTTATAAACCCAAATTATTTCCTTTTCCTTCCACCAAACACAACTTCAAGTTACAACTCCACTATCTAGGAATTTAGGAACATTGCAATCAAATTTGTCAAACGATTTATGTAGCTTGAGAAGTTGGTGGTGCATTCCAGGGCATGCAAATCTATCTGGCTTGATGTGAGGAAACCCAAACTGAATTTTTCAAATGTCTATAATTTTACAGTTCTTAAATTAAAAATATGAGCTTACATATTTGCATGTTATATTCTTGTTTTCTTAAATGCTTTATAATTAAAGTTTCTGAATTGCCACTTCTTTTAATCAATTAGAATTGCTAGTGGTACCTCCAAATCACCAAGTTATGTCAAAGAGATAATTGTCACTGTCATTATTATCTGAGTCACACTATTTAGAGATAGTCAGCATGGATTTCTCATGGATAATTTGGAGAAGACTTTTTTTTGTGCAATCTAATGTAAGAGGAATACCTTAGAGCTATCTAAATGGTGAAAAATAATAAATTAACACTTTTTCTCCTTTCTGTGACCACATAAAAATCTGCTACCTAGTAATGTGTTAGTATAACTTTTATGAGTAAGAGCAAACTGCGTTAATGGTGCAGGAACTTTGAAGCAGGATGTACAGATGTTCATGATGCAGGTGGTCAGGGAATGAAACAAGTGTCTACTCATGACTGAACTTGTTCAGTAAGTGGTTCAGGCAATTCGAGAAAATTGTAGGTTCAGAATGTCTTTGTTGAGCAATTCATTTCCTGAAATTTTAAGGTCAGCTTTCTGTACCATCATGACTGGGATCCTTCAGTATTGCAAACGTGTGCGAGATGGATACCCAAAATGCTGTCCAACCATCATAAAGCATACGAAAGCCTTAATGCTTCTCCAACTATAGAGAATAATATTTTAACAAAATTGTCTTAGGGCATAGATATGGACCATTTTGAAAATAAAGAAACAAAAGAGTAATGGTGCAAATAGTGGATGTATTCTCATTCCCTGAGTAAACCAAAGAACTTCAAGCAAACTTTCTCTATAGAAAGTGTATGACTACTGTGTTCTGGGACTGATAAATTGTTCTCTTGGTGGAATTCATAGAACATGACAATCATCACTACAGCCTCATATGCATGACTTTTGAACGTCTAAGAAGGGCAATTTCACAAGCTAAGAGTAATATTGTCATCAGGAATGTTCATGACAATCCTCAGCCACACATAAAGCTGCAACACAGAGGCTCCTCCAGCATTTTCAATGGGGTATATTTAATCACCCACTTGACCTTAGCTCCATCTGATTTATATCTCTTTTCTCACATGAAATGGTGGCTAGGACAGCTTTTTGGCACAGACAATGAGCTGGAGAGCAGCATAGAAGGCAGCTGCCTTCTATAGAGAGAGGATGGTAAAGGTGGTATACCATGCTACCACAAATATCTGTCAGAGCTGTGACTACATAGATAAGTAGCATGATGGTATACACGTAAATAAACTTTTTTGATTTTCACTATGGTTTTGTTTTTGTGTCTGCATAGTTTTGCTGAAATAAAGTGTATAATGCACTATAGGAGAAATAATTGTAATAAATCAAAACAATTGTTAGAACAGCTTTTGATTAGTACATCTTTTCCTTCTACAGTATTGATTAATTTGTAACAGTAAGCATAGGGTCTTTCAACAAGTGTCCTATCTTTCAATATGTGATAGCTGCCATTGTTATTGAGTTACAGCAGTTATTTTTTTCATATGGTTACAGTTGTTATTGATAATAGCCATGGAACATTACCGCATTCAGGAATGTGTAGAAATTGTGAAAATGTATTATCAAAATGGATAATAGTTTGCCAAACCTTCTGTATATTGTGTGATACAGGGATTATAAGGGACTATTTTTGGCCTCAATTGGATGGTATGGATTTCAGAAACATCTGGTTCCAGCAAGATGGTGCCATATGTCATATTGCTCTCGAAACAATTGATCTTTTGAAATAGAAGTTCAAAGGTTTCTTCACTTCCTATTGTTTGTTTTTGTCATTTACGTCCTCCAACGGTAAGTCATATCGGACGGTGAATGAAGTGGGTGAAATGATGCTAAAATGAGTCCGGGGTCCATGGAGCATTTCCCATAGTGGTGATGTTAACTGCCCCCCCCCCCCAAGATCATGTGCTTTAATGCCAATGGATTACTTCTTGTGGGGTTATGTTAAATCTCAAGTTTATGCCAACAAACGAGAAACAGCAAATGATGTTATAACATCACGTGTGTTATTCATGAAGTTGGATCTAATTTACTTTCTTCTGTCAATGAAAATTGGACTGTATACATGCAACTCAATGAAGTCACAGCGGTCACTTTACTGATGTTTTCTTCCACATGTAATAACACTATGTTCCAAAATAAAAAAGAAATGGCTGGCCCCATAGCTCGGTCGGTAGAGCACCTGCCGCTGTGTTAGGGGTCAGGGTTCGATTCCCAGCAGTGCGGGTGGGGATTTTTCTCCGACCTAGATAATTCCTCATCTTCCCCAGAGTCTGGAAGTATGAATGAGAGTGCGAATGTGTGCATGATTTAATGATTAAAACCCAACGAATACGAGTTAACAACTTCAATATGTTCCAAAGGAGAACAGCTGCTAATATGACCATTGGAGTTAAAGGCGAGGTATAAATGGAACAAATAAAAAAAAAAAAAAAACCCTCTATCACTTATAGAACATATTTTATTTAAGTACAAAGATAGGACACTCTTGTTGAAAGACCCTATAGTAACTGAGCTGTACTATATTTTAACTCTATTAACAGGACTACTTTGTTATTTGTATTCTATATTTTGTATAAATACAATTACAGTTGAATCTTAAACAAGGTGAATCACCTAAAACTTGCACCGCCATATTTCCAAAATGGAAAGTGATATTGATGTGCGGTTTTCACAGCATTGTTTGGTAGTTAGCGGATCATAGTTTTAGCCTCTAAATAGATTTTAATAACACTTAGGAAGTGTATTTTTGGAAAAAACATACACTTTTTTAAATGGAACAATGCCAAATTACATCAAAAAATCAAAAGTATGGTAAATTAGAATGTTAATGGTGTTTTCCACAGGATTCTAGTGCCAGTAGTTCATGAGATATTTTATTTTGAAGCTTTTACACACTGATAATTGTGTGTTCCATTCAACCGGCTTAGTTACTAGATACAATGTTCTTATGGTTTGTTTACATGTATTTGCAGTTCATTTGTTGAATACAATGTTCTAGTCAGTGATAGTTCAAGCAGTAGGTTGTGAATGAAGATGAGATTTAATAATGCAGAAAATGCTGACATGCTCATGATGTACAGAGAGTGTCGGAAGAATGCAGTTTGCGCTTATATGGAAAGATATCCCAATAGATGTCAACCATCTCAGCAATTATTCATCAACCTCTTCCACCAGTTACGTGAAAGTGGTATTGTAAGACCAAGAAAACAGCAGAAACAAACAGGTGACTCGAGATGTAGGAGAATTAATGTTTTGGCTGCTGTTGCAGTAGATTTGCAAATTTGTTCCCACACAATCGCACGTGGAAGTGGAATGAGTCAGGCAAGTGTACTTCGCATTCTCCATTGACATAGGTTCCATCCCTATCACATCTCCATCAAGAGCTGCATGCATATGATTTTGAGAATCATGTTAACTTTAGTACATTAAGACATGATATTCCAGATTCACCATGTATTTTGTTTAGAGATGAAGCAACTTTTACTAATCATGGCCAGGTAAACTGCAGAAACATGCACTATTGGTCTATTGACAATTCCCTTAGGCTTCATCAGTTGGAACGTCAAGTGTCCATGGAGTTGAAACATGTAGTGTGGGATAGTGAAATATCATCGCATACGCCCTTTTTTTCATAGAAGGAACATAAAACTTGCACAAGTATCCTCCTAACAGACCATCTTTCACAGATGCTAGATGATGTTCCTCTGCAAACTAGGAGGGACCTGTGGTTCCAGCATGATGGCTGTCCCACCCTTAGTGCACAAATTTCTACAGCTGGTCTTCACAGATTGTTTCCTAATCAATGGATTGGATGAAGGGGACCTGTACCTCGGCCAGTCCATTCACCAGATTTGACTCTGTTACACTTCTTTATATGGGGAAAACTGAAAGACACTGTCTACAAGGACATACCAACTACACCAGATGATATGAAACAACATATTACTGCTGCCTGCTCTGAAATTTCGCTGAAGTGCTAGAACGTGTGCAGCAGTCTTACCACAGGAGACTGGACGCTTGTATTGAAGCTGCAGGTGGTCATTTTCAACACAAGCTTTGAAGATCAAATTTCTCTTTACTTGTCAGGATCCAAAGACAGTGCACTCCCTTTTGTTTTCTTTAGTTTGGGCTGCAACAGATAGTATAAGTGTCGGTGTGTAAAAATTTCAAATTAAGATATGTTGTGAACTACTGGCAGAAAACACCATTAAACTTCTAATTCACCGCACTTTTGATTTTTTTATGTAATTAGGCATTGTTCCATTTTTTAAAAAAAAAAAAAAATGTATGTTTGCCCCAAAAATACACCTTTTGAGTGTTATTAAAATGTATTTACAGGCTAAAACTATGAGCCCTTAACTATCAAATAATGCTGTGAAAACTGCACATCAATAGCACTTTCCATTTCAGAAATATTGGTGGTGCAAGTTTTAGGTGATTCATTCTGTATATAGATATATCAAGTGGAACAGGGAAGATTAATTACTTATAACTCAGAATTACTTACAAATAAGTTTTGATAATGCATCACTTTTTCAAGTAATACAGTGGGCCAGCATTATAAAACTTTACAAACAATAACGCTATCTACAAAACAGATATTATTTAGAAACTGGTGATTTGGTTTCATTTTTCTTGCATTAAATGCACACAACTCATTTTGCAAAACATATTAATGAACTTAGAGCTTTTCCACTACAACTTTTTGTGCTGATGTAATGCCTACACAGCCCGCTTTCAAATGGTACTGAGTTTGAATCTGGGTCTCGATAAGTTATTTCCTGGAGTTTACCGTCACTGATGACTATACATAATGTGTATAGGCAATTCCTAAGTTGGAAGCAAATAAGGTTTTGGTTTTGTGTCTATTAAGTTTCACCTCTACTATGAATTTACTAGTGTACAACATTTCCTTTTTCTTTTCTCCATGGCTGATTAAAAGCAACTGAGAACTGAAAGATAAAACCGTTGTTTAACAGTAAACAGCAGATACTCAAAGTTATCCTTAATTCTCATTCATTGCTATGACACTGTTGCGCCGAAAGATGTATGTGTCTGTATTTTGTTTCCACAGCTGAACGCTACTTGCTCAGCTTGCATCTTTGTCAGCAGCAATAAGAAAAATGTCTTCGAGTTTCTTTTAAGACAGTGTATGCAGTATACTAATTAAATAACTTAAAACTCAGTTGTATTTCATTGAAATTTAATATATATATATATATATATATATATATATATATATATATATATATATATGCAAATTATGAATAAATGCATTATGTATAAATACGAATTACATATAACTTGGCTACATATAAGGCAGGTTCAACTTTATATGTTTTACTTATTGTTTGTAATTCATTTGGATGTATTATTTAGTACTTGGTTAACAGTTATTTACATATAATGTATATATTATTAATTTGTATATGTATACATATTGCTTATTCTACCAACATTAAATCCTGTATAAAACCATTCAGAAGTGCAATAAAATTGAATTAAGATTCTACATAAATACAAGAACATATATGGAGTAATGAGACTTTTCACTTATCCTGTACAATGTACATGGACTTCATACATATTATAGCTACATTTTAAATATCAACAGATCTAAATATTCATACTTCTGTTAAAATGTACCACAATTTAAATCATTCTGTCATATTTCATTAAAGCAATCTGGTAATCCTAATTTCAGCATAGTTCCATAAGGACACATTTGCAATAGTTAATTTGCTGCTGTGTGATCATTCTCCATACAGCTAAATAAAATATGCAGAAATTGTAGGAAAATGGGCTTGGTTTGCAATTGGAACAGGGTGACAAACAACACAGTGTATATATGAGAAGCTGTGTATTTCCTCTAATAGTGTTCAAAAATACATTTACCAAAATGTCACATAATATAAATAATAATTACAGGAATGATCTCTGGCAGGTGTCACATTTTATGAAATTAAAACAAAATAGGAAAAATTAAAGGAACTAACACATTGGAGCCCTGTGATATATAAATTATTTCACATCTTGCACTTTTCATTTTACATGTACATAATAAGCACCATCTCAATAAATAAATACAAAGTGTCACTTAAATTAAATAAATATTAAACTATTGTTACTTGTGCCTAGAATGAACGTGAAAATGAAATATATACAAGAAAAATAAATATAATACGTCTTTGTGAAAAGCAAGAACCATCTGCACTATAAAAAATACAAGTTTGCATCCTAATTTATGCAAATAAATGATTTCAGAAGCTTTAAGGCAGGACGTAAACTATGCAGTACATTGTAAATAAAAAGGACATCAAGTAACATTTTCTTCTCTTTAACAGCAATTGACTAAATTATAGAATATATTTCTAAACATGAAAGGACACTGTTATAGGAATGTTCTCCAGCCCATGTGCTACCTAGACTGCTCCATAAAATTAAGTATCTGGACAATGTAAGTGTGCACCATATGGCAACTCTTCTTGTTGCACTGCTTGCTGTTAACAAGAGCACAAATAAAAATTAGGAATACATAACAATCTCTTTCTTTAAGACTTAAGTTAAGCTCTTCAACTTTTAAGCATCTACACTGTTTTTAATGACTGATACCATACAATCTCTTTTTTCTTCTACTCTGGTCTGAATTGATTTTTTAAAATACAAGGTTAATCTAAATTTTGCGCTCCAAAATTTAATTCAATTACTCTGCTTAGTGCAGCAGCCATTTTTATTTAAATGATACAGACAAATGTCAACCTCAAAGGTGGTCATGGGACCGATTACAATATGTAGGTACCATTTCTGCTAGTAAGGTAATTCAGTGTTTTACATCCAACTTGACAGCTGTATGACATGTAAAACATACTACAGCATACTTTCCAACATTAATAATTTCTAACAGAAGTATCTCATTAACTATGCAATTACTTACATGTCATGTATTTATACACAAATATACAAGTTTGCTCAGCCTAGGAGACACATTTTAATTTTAACTCTACTTTTAGCTAAAAATTAAGACCTTGCTTGCAAAGATCAACAGAGTCATTTGGTATTACTTAAAGTTACCTGAAAACTACTAATATTAAGCTGATGTTATTAATGAAAATATAGATACCAATGAATAAGTAGTCAGGTTATATGTGTCATATATTCTTACCCGCTATAAATCTAGAAAAAAACTACAGAAATTTACAACCTCACTATTTGTTGTATTGTCCTAATAGGTACACCGTGTAAAAGAACTGACAATACTTATATAAGTAAGTCTAATACTTATATAACTAAAAAATAAAACAAAAACTGCACTACTAATAGGCTATCACAGATAATTACACAACAAAATTCTTGCATAGAAAGTTACAAATTCTAATATAATATTCCCTAAGAAAAATTGGAATAAATTATATAATATAAAAGTAAAGATGCAAAAAAAATTATTATACCTATATCCTGCATAAGCTTTCTAATCACTGCTGTCTAATATTAAGATGCCTTATTATGACTGAAATCTCCGAGTGGCAAGTTATATATAGGGAAAGGCAAGAACTAAAGCAACTTATATTTTCAAATGGTGTAGCACACAACTCTAGATTCTGCAGTGTATAAAGATACTAATTCTTGATGCATATTGAAATTGACACTGCCTGAAACTTCAAATAATGGAGAGAGACATTCACTGCAATCACTTGAACTGTATGCTCAAACCATTACCAATGAGTAGCTGAACAACTTGCACACCTGCTTTTAAAACATTTTCAAGAACCATGCCAAATTAAACCTAATATATATTGCAAATTAAATTTAACAATTTACGGTCATGAAAACACAAAATATTTACCTTTCACACATTCATTATTGAAATTGCCATTGAAAAATTTGGTCAAAGCTAACACACTTTGCATATGCAATAATGTCTCTTATGCGCTGAAATTAAGTTCTCTATAAGATTGTATTTTTCATTTTAAGACCAATGTTTTATAATATATTAACAATTGCCTTAAAAACAGTTCTAACAAACATCTAACTTTCAACTGACAAGTGGACTAATTTCACAAATCACAGTAACAAATTCTGCTCATGCAATATAATCATAATCTTACAACTGACTAAATATGCCTTTAGCAGCTTTTTGAAATTTATTATAATTGTCTATGTTTTCTCTAAGAAAACACAGATGCATAGAATGTCTTGGCATTAAATTTTAGAGATATATTTGCCTTGTTATGAAATGAACCAATTTTGAACCTTTATAACTAGGGTTAGGAAGATGAGGAAAATATATTTTTCTCTAGTGTCTGAAGAGAGGCTTAACATATGTTAATTATGGGTCACTATAGGCCAGAAAATGGAGGCTTTTATTTGTCCTTGTCTTTTTAACTATTTAATTTAAAGCAATTATAGTGTTTTAGTTTTGTTTAACTTTTTTTCTTCTTCCAACTTTAACTTCTGTTGACTATCATTTTCATGTTCAACATAGTCTAACATAAATTCTTTCTTTTAACTAATATCTCCTAAGACAGGCTCAATAACAAGTGAGATGATCCTTTCTACTGTATTCAAGTCATTAGCACCAGCAGAGAACCTAGAAAACCCTCTCTCTAAATGTCTGCTTATTTTTCTCCAAAGATTTCATTCATTTCAAGTATGCATCAATGGCATCTGTTGAAGTGGAGAGAAGTTTTTCATTGTTTTTACATCATGCTGTCAGAAAAGATGGTTCTTTACACTTAAGAATGACTGTTGTGACATATTGCAATGCCAACTGAGGCAAGTTTTGAAGTTGAATTTCTGTAACCCAAGCGTAGTTAAGCCAAGTATGATTTAATTATTTCTATTTCAATTTCTTTACCTAGAAAGTCCATTGTTGGTTGCTGAATCAGAAGAAGCATTTCTTACAAGTAGTTTTTCTCGCTCGATGTGTTGCATATCACTTGAATGTTGTGCTCTCAAACTTATTCTTTAAATGTCTAATTGACAATTAATTTATTAATTTGTAAGTATTATTTCTTTACGTCCTTTTTTCCAAACTTTAGGTCCTTTTTGGGACATATTTAGGTCTTTTTAAAGGTTCTTTTTAGATAATGTATAGGTCAACTTCCTAGCCCTAATTATAACACTCTAAGCTAGGTTAAACCGTTATGTCAGAAACTAGCTTCTCTATTTGTCATTTTTTCAATTTAAATAAATTCAAGTATTAGATATTTTAGTTTCATTTATATACTTTTTTTGCCTGACTCTTCCATCTCTAAATTGTTCAAAATCTTGCAGAAAAGAAAAGGTTTCATCTTGTACTCTGTCCTGACATGAGAACATATACAAAAATATCAATATTTAATTTATAAGTCTCTTGTGCTATTATTTTTCTATATTCAAATTAACTTAAGTAACAAAATGCACATGAAGTTTTCTAGCTACAGAAAATTAATTAGAATATAAATAATGCATGCAGATAAGCTGTACCAATTAAGCAATTTGAATTTGTAAGCAAGCGAGATAGAAGAAAACCAGTCATAGACCAACCCAATAACAAACATAAGCTTAATGTGAAAAATGAATAATTCCTACTTTCCATCAGAACTTGCAACGCTCCAGATAACAGCTCACTTCCTTTCTTCCTTAATAAGCACAGTTTCAGCACAAGCATTCTGAAATTTGCTGCTAATAGAACTGCTTATTGCAAATACTTGTTACTTGTTCATCTAATTAATGATCAAATTTTAACATCAGCTTAATATAAGAAAGAGCAGAGTGCCTTATAACTGGAGCACACAATATGCAGCAGTGAATTAATGAGAAAAGAGGACAAAGTAGTAGTAGAAGAAGAAGTAGACGAAGAAGATGAAGAAGAAATGTGTCTTAATCTAGGTGCTGCACTACTATAATCTAACAGGACACATCATTAAAGTCTTTTTTTTTTTTTTTTTTTTCATGTCTTAATATTTACTTGTCACATCATAATTATTAATATTTTGGTCTTCAAAGGCTCCCTTCTATGAATCCTTAGAAGTTTACCAAATACCACAGATTTTTTATCTTTTTTATTTTTACTTTTCTTTCCTTTTACGCTGCCACTACAGAAGAGATAACTATGCAGATCTTTCTCAAGATACATCAAAAAATTGCTTTTAAGTACAATATTTTCATACCTGTTTTAACATTTATTAATCCTTAACATTAAAAATGCACCTATTAACATTTCTTTAACTATTCACAACAGATGATATTATCAAAGAAAAAATGCATAATTTTTAAGTGAACAACTACTTTTAAAATATTGACTAATGAGGTTAGAAATATATTTTTAATACAGCCATATAAACCTGTCTCTTCTTACAATAGTTAACATTATTAAAACAGTACAAGGAATGCCTAAAACATTCAAAGTGGCACTGAAGTGTAGCTAAAGCCAACGGACCAATGGACCAACGTTACGGTGTATGAAAAATCAATTCACTATGAAGAAATTAATTTTCTAAACCAAAAGTTTTGTCAAAACTTTAAAAATAATTTATAAATGATCCGCTTTTTTTCATTCTACTTTCTTCACTAAAGTTTCCTTTACAAAGGAAAAACAAATTATAGATTATATCAGAAGAAGACAAAAGATGGAACAAACTTAAATGATGCTCACACTGATTAATATGTCGTCCTATCTTAATACTATGTAGTAGTAATAAATACATTTGTTAAGTGAATTATCAATCAGAAATTTTCATATAGATTCCTGCTGTTCCAGCATGCAGAGTCTCATGAAAGTTCCACAACCTCAACATTAATGTTCACTAACCAATGCACCTCAGTGAAGCAAGTTGCACAGTACCACATGAGAATTGTCACTGCTCTCAATTCTTATATCACAGATCCTCCATCATGTCCCCTTGCCCATTAAGATGTCTTGTGTTCAAGTAAAACATTTATTTGCATGAATGCAAACCTCTTTGTAGAAACTACTTATAATAATCATGGCCTTTGTTTTCAAGAGTTAACATTTATAAACTGGTACATTTTCAACATTTTATAAAACAAACATATGCTATGAAAGACAACTCACACATAGTGCCATGATCTAAAAAGACCTAGGTTTGTTCAAAATAATTGTGTTTTTCAGATCACTCTACTATTTGCAAAACATGCAAAGCTATGTTTTACCAGTAACTATATTTTCCAATTAAGATGCCGCCAGTGTATGTATATTTTTGTTTGTTTATATGAGTACCAAACCAGAAGAGACCTTCCCAAGTTTTAGGACAGATGTTTTTTCTCTTTGTTAGTAAGTAGTTGTTCTATTTTGGTAAATAGATCTTAGTCTACTCGGGCCTTACTTCTGGTTTTCCTTAACTGTCATACAAAGTCCATTTCTGACTTAATTGACTTGTGGCGTTTCTCCAGATGCCTCTCAATCAGCTTCTTGATTTCTGAGATAATGAATACTGTAGACGTCAAGCTCACCAGGAATAGTATATCTGTGAACACAGTAAGGTTTCAGGTATTAATGAGAGGGCATATAGTGTATCATTTTAAGGAGAGTACACCATTACAAAGATGGCACTAAAGTCACTGCCCATTACTACCTACTATTCTCTATTGTAGTTTTAATCTCCCCTGAATTACAACTTACTGTAATGTGACATTAATCTGACAATTTATTAGTGGCTAATGTACCACGAGAATATGCTGTTCACTTTTCTTTTGTTTATTCACTGTCAGATGTTTATTTCAAGATTTGTTTTGTTTGGATACTTTCAGTATCCATGTTGTTGATATGCTGTCAAAAGAAGAAAGAATTTTTTTTTCTTAAAAAGTGGTACAAAGGTGGTTATGCATTCTTAATTCAAGAATGGAATGAACACTAGAACACTATTCCATCAACACGAAAGGCTGTCTAGAATTTACGGAAATGTTTTGAGGGAACAGATTAGTGATGGATTTACCTAGGTTAGGTAGGCCATCATTGATGGAAAAAAAAAATGAATGTGTTACAAGCTATTGTAGAAAGTTGCAGAAAGTCTATTCACAGGCTTTCTGAGAAACAAAATGTTTCCCGAACATGTGCCTGGAGAATTTTACGTAACACTAAATTTAAGCACTACATTCTGCTCATACTCAGTCTACTAGAAGACAACCCTGAATGTACACTTCAATTTTGTGAGTCAATTCTGAATGAGCTTCAACATGGTGACATTGAAACTACATTGCTGAGGCATTTGGTGGAAGAGTTATTGGACGAGGGACAGTAGAAATGCCACCCAGATCAGACCTAAATCCAATGGATTTTTCATTTTGGAGATTGGTTGCTAGAAAACCAACCACAATAGAGTAATTGAAAACATACATTGCTTTTTGCAATACTAATTCAAATCCACAACTGTGTGATCACTGATCAATAAATTGAATTGCAACATTGAATTGAATGTCCCCAATTGTCTTCAGAGAAGTGTCAATACAGAGGGAAGACAATTTGAAAAAGTGGCCTATAAATGACAGCTATTAAGAGTAATGGGTAGTGACTTTTGGACCACTCTGTATATGAAACAGCCTATTTAGAGTGAAAATTCTATTAAATCACTTAGCTCTAAGTCAGTCAGTCAATTATTTAAGTATTTCTTTATTGCAAAACATTCTCTAAACAAGCATTACTCTTAAGTTAAATGAAGGAAATTAATCGTTCTTCCACACTAGCTGTAAATGTTTTAGGTAATCTCTGTTTCATATAACCTTGCCCGGCTGAAATGTATCACTCCGCGTTCAACTACCCTCCCCCTCGCCCTAATTGGCTAATACTTTCGCGTCATAGGCCATAGGCGGTGCCTTCCCGTCACATTTAGACATGCAGTAAATGTCGTAATAATTGCCGGGAAGATAAATATAATCATACAAATAAGGATATGAAGGCATGCAAAAGTACAAGTTTATAATGAACTGAGCAAATTGAAACAGAATGACTGAGCAATGAAACTGAAAGAGTTTATAATGAAAGGCCTTTGGCCTTTTCCACTGGGATTTTTTAAACCAGCACACATACCTTTCAAAAATGCTTGTCTTTCAGTCTTAAAAGTCGTGTCACACCATACTTTACTTTTCGTGTGTTCTTCGTGTATATTTTGCGATTTGTATCTCAGTGCAGTGTGGTTGTCCTTAAGTAACGTCTTCAACACACAGCAATATCGCCTCTGTCTTTTAGCATATTTTTCTTGCCTCTTTTTTCATTCACAAATCTCAGCTGTATAAGCAATCTGCTGAAATTTGGTAAATCTGCATCCTCAATTACAGCAGACGAAATGTTACTTATGTTAGGGAGTTCGTTTCTAAAGAAAAACTACACACATGACGACGCACAACACTTTTCACGTATTTTCTCCGAGCACGCACTTTTGTTTATTCTTGCTTTTGCCTGGAGTGGTAAGTTTTCCTGTTTCCTCAATTTCATGTCGCGATGTTCCTACGGATCTAACACTCACACCTGTAACTTCAGAGCACAGCTGTTCGACTTCTCTCACTGACAAAGACGGATTCTTCTCTGTGAGTGCATTAAACACATGCAACACAATTCTATTTTTGCCTGTTTGTAAATAATTATCCTTGCGATACTTCAGCGAAAAACTGGCGGTAGACTCTGCCATTATACATATAATAAGTACATGCGCAATAAACGATCAATAAAATAATTTAGCTCCCACACTCTCGAATGGCGATGCATGACTAATCCAGTTCAAAACAAGGTCAGTGATAAAAGTCATATAAACAAATGTCACCACTACCGCTAAATCACGTGCTATCGTGCCATGTGCTTGAGAGCAAAGGAACCTCCTCTATACTTCATTTAAGAATTAACATGCATTTCAGATAAATAAATTCTGTTGCGTAATATATTTAATTAAAACAGTTACGAAAATATAAATTTGACAATTCTCTTCCAACATATAATGATATATCACCATGTTAAATAACGAACTAATTTTTACCGCACGACAGTCATTACCACAACAGCAACCAATGAGAGGTGATTAGGTCACGTGACCGTTAAGAGATACTGGGCAAGCTTACATGAAACAAGGTATAGATAGATGGTTTGGTTTACCGGGAAAACATACACGTCTATTGGACAATGTAATGTCATGATGGCATGTTGGCCAGGGTAGCTCAATAATTAAGAGCAATCGGACGGAGACCGGGAGATCCGTGGTTCAAATGCCGGCCATGGCACTGAATTTTTCAGTTTGACTCTATCTAAAGCACTACTCTCTTTAGGTTAAAAAAAAAAAAAATGCCTGAAGCATTTTTGGCACATAGGCATGTCCATGTAAGCGTAGATACATGCACTTTTCTTCTCTTCCTACTTTAACTTAGACTAATTTATTATTTGATGTACATGGCGCATCCACAAGGTAAGTTTCCCTACTTTTTTTAAACAAAGACAACATAGTTACATGAAAAAGTTTATTGGCAACAGTTACAGCAATGTTTGAGCTATTTTTCAACATAGTCACCAAAAGAACTGAGAATTTGTCATATCATGGGATCAACTTTTGTATTCCTGTATCGTAGAAGTCTTCTCCTGTGAATGGAACCAGCATATGAGTCGTCTTCAGCTCTTCGTCACTGTCAAAATGTTGGCCCAAGGACAGGAATTTCTTGAGATGCAAGAAAAGATGAAAATCACTGGAAGCAAGATCAGGACTTTGTGGATAATCAAACAGCTCCAAACCAAAATTCTGCAAAACAGTTGCTATGTGCTGAGCAAAATGTGTACGTGCACTGCCATCAGCACAAAACCTGCAGTAAGCATTCTGAAATGGCATCCCGCAATTTCCGCATTGTTTCACAGTAACAGTCAGCTTTCACTGTATTACCTCTAGGTAGAAAGTCAATAAGAAGAATGCCCTTCCTGTCCCAGAACACCATACACATCACTATCTGCACTGACACAGTTGGTTTGAATTTCATCTTGACCGGAGATCCACTGTAACGCCAATGCATTGATTGCTGCTTGGTTTCTGGAGTAATGTGCAAAATCCACATCTCATTGCCCATGACGACTCTGTTGAGGAACTTGTCGCCATCATGATACTGCTGCAGAAATGTCAGTGCTACTCCTATGCATTTTGTTTTGTGCTGGGTGTCAGGTTTTTCAGCAGCCCCTGGCACAAAATTTCTTTAACAGCAGGTGCTTAGTGAAAATTTTCATACAACAAAATCAGAATGCTACTCCTAAGCATTTTGTTTTGTGCTGGCTGTCAGGTTTTTCAGCACCCCCTGGCACAAAATTCCTTTAACAGCAGGTGCTTAGTGAAATTTTCATACAACAAAATCGGAATATCTGCAGAAAATGGCTGCTGAGTTCCATAACTGTAAAGCACTGCTGCACATGTTCAACCAAGTGATCATTGGTAAAGGATGGTCGCACACTGAGCACTTCATCATGAACATTTCAATAACCTTATAAAAAAGGCCTACACCAGCAATGCACCATCTGCTTGCTCATGATGTTCAGGCCATAGACCTGACAATACGTTTTAGGAGTTACAAAATGTTATCACTGACCACAGCTCGCAGGCGGCTGGAGAACAAATAACAGATGCCATTTCGGAGCACCTTAGTCATACTACTGGCACTAGGCGGCACCTGTCCAGGCAGAATATGCTTGTTACATCACAGACCTGTTACGTTTGCATAATGTTCCCAGCTAAATATGTTTACTTCAAAGGAAACAAAATCGGAAACTTACTTTCTGGATACGCCTTCGTACCATTATCAACTGTTATGCAGGCTTATTACTTCCAGATATTCAAAACAGATGATTATGCTGTTCTTATGATAGCATGGTGCATTCTGAATGAGGCTATGAACAATGAATATTTGTTGGATAACACAGACTAGCGACAATGTCACACTTTCATCTGTATCAAGTTTATTGCATTTGAATAGCAAGTCACCACATTCTATCTCTGAGAAGGAACGGTCACAAGTACTGTCACATGATTCTGATTTCAGGATAGACTAGCAAAATTTAGAGGTTGAGTGGTCAGTATTGTGCCACTTTAACTCAGAGGTCCTAGTTTAATTCCCAGCTGAAGCGATCAGAATAGTTCCCTATACTATGCAGAGTGTGGAAGTATGAATATATGAGTGAAACAAGATTTATAGCACACCTTGAACAAACACAGAAATCTATGATCCTCAAAATATGTAGTCAAGTGTACAGGGACCCAGCCTATACTTTCATCAGTGCATAACTTATTTATAAAAAATACATGAATAGATACAATAATGTTATTGGAACTAAAAATATAGTATGAACCAATAGAGGTGGATTTATCCTTAGGCATGGGTCTAACAGTAGAGGCTTTAGGGTAACTTACTATATGCACTCGATAAGTTGAGCACTGGATTTAGGGTGTGGTGAGGGCAGAGGGGAAGAAGCGAGAGCTAACACTTTTTTTGTTTCTACAGTATGGTCAACCTTGAAAAATACAGTTCTGCAAAACAGTGTGTAAGATAAGCGAAGATATGCGCCACAAGTGTGAGATATGTAGACAAATAGTAAATTGAGCTTGATCCGATAAGCTGTATATTTATATACTTACTATTTATATAATATAAAATTAGAAAATAAATATTATAGTTATAAATACTCATTCCCTTTGTCATTCTTCGAGTACGGTGCATCACTTTCATCGCTAGTATCCTCTGATGTGTTGATGATAATTTCATAAATTGCATTTTCTATTACACCATCGTTTCTGCAATATTTCACTTCCAGCTCTTGGACCTTCTTGCAATGCATTACGGTTACGGAGGATAATGCTTCTATAGCAAGTTTCCGTTGATTTGGAGCCGACATATCACCAGTAACATTGCATCCTCTGAAAACATTCCTTAGTTTTGCCCATGCCAGCTTAATTGCATTCAGATCACAGTTATATGGAGGTAGACGAATAATAACGTGCCCCCTTTCCCCTAACATGCACAACATACCTTTGTTGTAAACTGGTTAGGTAATTAATCTCGAAATTGATCAAAACGAAATATGGCAGACATGATAAAGCTTAGCATATTAGCCACTAGATATCAGTGTATAGTGCATTTCAAGTTTCAAAGTTGTCATTTGTGTTTATGGAGTTAGATGAAACTTACCAAATGAGGACTTGGAACCTGAGCGCTCAACTTATCAGCGCATACTACATTTTATACCATCTTTAACTTCATTAATATTTTACTTTTAATTATTGCCTTAAAAGGCGACAACAATTGTGAAATTATTTTAAGTATGGACAACAGAAGCATAATGACAATTTTAGGGTGAATCCAGCAGTAAATTTCTGCTCTTTAAATGATTCAATTTTCATTTAATTTAATTATACTATTCTTGCAGAAGTTCAGCAGCAACTTCATTCACTTTTGTAACTCACAGCTATGTCATATGTAAAAAAAATAGAAGCTAGCAACACCGAAGCAACAAATACTACATAAAATATAATTATTTGTAGCAAAACTTCACTTATCTTTTTTTTTCATAAATTTTCTTAAACGATAAGTAAAGTTTTGTTACAAATAATTATATTTCATAAATATGTATTGTTGTAATTCTTGATTTTGTTGCATACTGTCAGCTTAATGTTGAACACAGCATTTAGATAGTAAGCAATCATAAAATAGAGTAAAAGAGTGACATATTTTACTGTTTTGCAAAATAATCCAAGTTGTTGGACTGTGGTGGTGAACTAGTGATTGTGTAAAGCTGTGGAAGACTTTTTGTCAGTGTTATGCTAAGAGTGTAGTAGTAAAGTTTTGAAGTGGCTAGACAGTTTTAATTTACATATAATACATGTAATACTACTATAAATTCTTTTTGTTGTGTAGTTGACAATCCTGTAGGTGACATTATCATGATTCATGTGTGAGTGATAAAAATGAATGTGTAAAATTAAGTGGGGCAGCATTTTGAAAATTAGAGAAGCAAAGGTAAAGTACTAAAAATGCTTTATAGAACCGATACATATTTCATGAGAAAAGTTGCTGGTTTGAACTCAAGCTGTACTGGCTAGAGCATACATTGATAACATTGCTGAGTGTAGTGCAAGAAGTAAATGTGAACAAAACAATTCAAAATTAAATTCAAAAGATTACTTAATTTGAGTCATGCATAGAATCTATCAACCACATGTGACGTCACGTTACCAAAAGTACAGTGGTAAATTTTTAGTGAGGATCCCACAGAGTAGTGCATTATAAGTCAACTGATGTTCATTTATTGCATAGTATTAAAATTGTAACACACAGATTTTTCTAAATCACAAAGGCTGACAGCTAGTAAAACTAGAAAACTCACCAAAAATGTGTTTTATGGTTAATTTTTAATGATGAATGAACTTTGCATGATTACTTGGTATTTTCCAGTAACTATGTCATCATGTAAATTGTTTGGAAGCAAGATACTAATTACCATATGTGCATGACAACTTGATCGCTTGGGCTTCAAGTCCTCATTCGATAATTTTCGTCTAACTCCATAAACACAGATGACAACTTTGAAACACGAAATGTGCTATACATTCTCACATCTAGTGGCTAATATGCTGAGCTTTCACATGTGCCATATTTCGTTTTGAGCAATTTCATGGTTAATTAGCTAACCAGTTTACAACAAACGTATGCTGTGGATGATATGGCTCTCGAAAGGGGACACACTATTATTTGTCTAACTTCGTATAATTGTGATTTGAATGCAATGGAACTGGCATGGGCAAAAATAAAGAATGTTTACAGTGTAAGGACGCAACGTTACTGACGATATATCAGCCATAAATCTGCAGAAACTTGTTATAGTAGCAGTCACTTCTGTAACCGCAATGGATTGCAAGAAGGTCCAAGAGCTGGACATGCAATATTGGAGAAAGATGGTGTAAAGAAAATGCAATTGATGAAATTGTCAAAAATTCAAAGGATACCAGCGATGAAAGTGACTCACTGGAATTGCACATCTAAGAATCACAAAATGAATGAGTATTTATAGCTGTCATAATATTTGTTTTCTACTTTTATGTGTTTCATAAATAATAAGTATATAAACATACAGCTTATTGGCTTCAGTTCAATTTACTGTTTGTCCACATATCTCCCACTTGCGGCACGTATCTCTCCTTATCTTACACGCTATTTTGCTGAATTGTATTTTTTCTAGGTTGACCATACTGCAGAAACAAAAGAGCATTAGCTCTCCCTTCTTCCAACCCTGCCCGCACCATGCCGTAAAGTAAGCGCTCAAGAAAACGTGTGCATATAGTACAACTCTTAGCATTTAAGATTGGAAAAGCACTAAGAGAAGAAAAGAGCAAGGGAGGGAAGGAGGGAGGAAAGAAAAAAAGAAAAAGGGTTTTGAAATAATGATAGGATTCTTTTCTTTGCAAAATAAACTAAATAACTGTGTGTTCTCTGTTACATCACTCTATTCTTATTCTTCTCTTTCTCATTTGAAGTGAATTTATAAAGATATTGCAATTTCTTATGTAATTTCTTACATTAAATGTCTTTATAAACTATATATTGTCGCGAACCCGTATCTACGACCGCGCGGCGTGTTTACACAAAAGGAACTGATAGGCGGGCAGTGTGAAAACCAAGAGCTGGCCGACTAAGATAACATGCAGAAAAAGGTCTGCCGAAACAAACAAAGAAACTGAGATAAATGGAAATTTCTAGTTACTTCTTGACTGATAGAAACTGTTCGGGTTCTGGTTTATTTTTGAATAATCTAGAAATTATCAGTGAGGTATTTAAAGAGGTCACAACTTGCCAGAAGTCGAGTTGCAACTTGTGTAACTAGAGTGTTGTAAACAAAGGAAGTTGAGTAAGCTGTTTGTTACTGTCATCGACCTTGGTGTTGTCAATTGTGATATGTAATGTAATTCTGCTGCCACGCAGTGTATTTCTACGGAAATAAAGAACATTTAGAATTTCTGCAAATTGGATTTTTAATTCTACGAACCCACAAAGTCACAATTGGTGTCAGGAAGCGGGACGACGACAACATCACCGAGAAGATGGAAGAAATGAAGACCGAATTAACAACAAAGACGGAAGCTGCAAAGAGCAGCTTGAGCGCGACGATGACCGGGAAGATGACCGACACCAGGAAGAGCAGCCGGAGGAACGAGTAAGGACCGGTGTGGCGAGGAGCACGTTGGCGCCATCACCACCATCCCCTCGAGTGACACTGCACGCCATCAGCCGACGTATGGATGACATCCTAATCGCGGACGGTTGGGTCAAAGGGAAGCCGTGCTGCATACTCGTAGACACCGGGGCAGCCGTGACCATCAGACCTGATGTTTGCCGTCGAGGAAACCAAGCCGATCATACCAGCTAGTGGCTGCATCGGGCGGCGCCTCGCCCGTGGAGAGGGAGGCTCTGCTGCAGTTGACCTAGGGACGGAGTGCCGTGTGTCAGTGGGTGTTCGTCACAGAGGCGGCTGAGGTGACAATGGGACTGGATGCCCTCAGGAGCCACGAGACGACGGTCGACAACAGCAGGAAGGTCCTGCGGCTCAATGGAGAAGAGGTCATACTCCGGCAACCCGAAGAATGCCTTGCAATCTGCAGGGTCATCTTCAAGGAAGACGTGGTTGTCCCCGCGAGGAAGGAGATGGTAGTAACGGTGCGACTGGAAGGACAGCGAATGAAGAACATTGTTGCCATGCTGAGAGGTGCCAGTGAGGCTGCTTAACCAAGCGGACATCGATCACGACACAGGAGCCGGTGCCAACGCAACACCTGGGGCCCTGGCTGGAAGGCTTACTGGACAGGGCGGCTGATCACTTGACCGCAGAACAGCTGGAGAAGGTTTGACAACTGCTGAGACGATACCAGCGCGCCTTCAGCCAAGGCAGACAAGAACTACTGCATCACTGGCGAGAGCTACTGGCGGTAGTAAAGACCTTGGAGCACTTCCACAAATACCTGTACGGTCAGCCATTCCACCTGAGGACTGACCACTCCGCCCTCACCTGGCTATTGAGCTTTAGGAACCGGAAAGGCCAGACAGCCCAATGGGTACAGAGGCTACAGGAGTACTACTTCACCTCGGAACATCGTAGAGGGAAGAGCCACGGTAACGCAGATGACATGTCTGAAGATCCTGCCCAGAGGAGTGCAGTCAATGCACAAGAGTGGAAGAGAAGGAGCGTGCCGCAGCTGTAGGAGTGGTCATGGTAGTGCCTACGGATGGCTGGAATAGCGCAGGCCTGAGGAAGGAGCAGCTGCCGAACGCAGACTTGGGGCCACTCTTGAGAGAATTGGAGGCTGGGACAAGACCAACCTGAGAGGACATTGCACCGAGGAGTGCCACCTACAAGTCGCAATGGGACTCACTGAAGACAAGAGATGGCATGCTGTTTCGGGTAAGAGAATCACCTGATGGGAAGATGCAAAGAGTTGGTACTTCCCTGAAGTAAGGTCCCGGAAGTCTTGGAGGAAGTGCATGCCGGTACTTCAGGACACCTGGGAGCAAACCGGACGATCGACAAACTTCGGCAGCGCTACTACTGGCTAGGCTCTGAGCAGATGCTGAGAGATGGTACTGTCAATGTCACGTGTGCGCGGCGAGTTGCGCTCCCAGACTAGGAGCCGGGGTCGCACAGCAGTACGTCAGAGCGCCATTCGAACGGATGGCCGTCGACATAGCTGGACCATTCCCAGTGTCCGACCAAGGCAACAAGTACCTGATGGTGGTCGTGGACTACTTCACCAAGTGGCCGGAGGTGTATGCCATCCCGAACCAGGAGGCAAAGACAATCACAGACTGCCTCGTGGAGGAAGTGTTCTGCCGTTTTGGGGTGCCGTTGGAGCTCCACAGCGACCAGGGCACCAATTTTCAGTCCAACCTGATGAAGGAGGCACTAGGAAGACTTGGGGTGAACAAGACTCGCACCACACCCCTACATCCGCAGTCAGACGGCATGGTGGAGAGATACATCAAAACCTTAGAAGAGCACCTGAGGAAGGTCGTGGCCAGCCATCAGCGAGACTGGGATGTCAAGGTGCCACTGTTCTTGCTGGCCTACCGCTCGTCAACACACGACACCACTGGGATGATGCCAGCCAGCTTAATGTTCGGCCAAGAGTTATGCCTCCCCTGTGACCTGGCTTTTGGAAGCTCCCCGGGCGCAAAACAACCAGCAACTGAGTATGTGGAGAACCTGGTGGACCATCTCCACGACATGCATGAGGTGGCTCGTCAGAACATCCAGAAGGCGAGCGACCGCATGAAGACTCGATACGACAGGCAAGTCAACAGCCAAGGGTTCCAGCAAGGTGACCTAGTCTGGTTGTAATGTCCTACCCGGACCAAGGGACGCTGACCCAAGCTTCAGCAGCCATGGCAAGGACCGTACCGGGTGGTGAAGAGGATTAACAATGTGGTCTACCGCATGCAGAAGGAAGATGTTGGTGGTACACCTGGATTGTCTGGCCCACTACGATGGTGCTGTTCGGGATGACCAGCTTTGAGGAGGGAGCAGTGTCGCGAACCCATATCTACGATTGCACGGCTTGTTTACACAAAAGGAACTGATAGGTGGGCAGTGTGAAAACCAAGACCAGCAGACTAAGATAACATGCAGATAAAGGTCTGCCGAAACAAACTGAGATAAATGGAAATTTCTAGTTACTTCTTGACTGATAGAGAATGTTCGGGTTTTGGTTTATTTTCGAATAATCTAGAAATTATCAGTGAGGTATTTAAAGAGGCGACGAATCACCAGGAGTCCAGTTGCAAGTTGTGAAACAAGAGTATTGTAAACAGGGGAAGTTGAGTAAGCTGTTTGTTTTTGTCATCGATCTTGGTGTTGTCAATTGTGATATGTAATGTAATTCTGCTGCTACGCAGTGTATTTCTACGGAAATAAAGAACATTTAGAATTTCTGCAAATTGGATTTTTAATTCTACAAGCCCACAAAGTCACAATATTTATATTACAACTCTTTAAATTAATTTAACTTATTTAATTATCTCTTTAATTATTGTAAACAATGTTTAAATTATAATATATTAGCTCTATACAATCATTCCTAGAGGGATTTCTGCTTCAAAAGATAGATTTTTACTGTTTTTGAGGAAGCATTACACTGTTTAGTGTAATTCAAAAACAAATATATTTATGATATTTTGTACTTATCATGATGAATCTGTGGGTGAAATGTGCTTCAGCAAAATATCTAGGAGTGACAATAAGGAGCACAAGAGCTACTTACTAACTTCATTGCAAGATAATCAACAAAATATTTATCAGATTAAATTGTCATACATACCTGTAAGTGTCAATGCTTCAGTTTGAAACACCTTTTGCAATGGAGGAAAATAAATGACCAGCATCTGACCAACTACAGAAAGTGTGACTGCCAGCAGAAACATTCTGTTACTGAACAACCCAATTGTAAAAACTGATTTGGTCTGGAATAAAATTAAGTTTATGTACACGATTATATTTTTGACTACTTTAAATATTTAAAAATCATTGCGCATAATGAAAAGAAAAATGAAAATATTAAAAACATTGCTTACCTGTGATCTGCAGCTCAGAGCATTGAACATGTCAAAAAATACAAAGCACGTAAAAGTCATTGTTGTATCTCTAGGAGTAATTATGTTATCACTCATCTGTAATACAAAGAAAACAGAACTTAATGCCAAATCTTACTCTAGACATATCACATATCTTTTAGATGCTTTTAACATTAGAATAGATGCTACAACATGTCAATTTGGAGAGAAAAAATAGGGGACAATTCAAAGGTTTAATTGCTGATAATTTAAAATACAGCTGATCTGCATTTCAAGCATGAAACCAATTTTGAAATCTTCACCATTCCATTAGCTTTGAGTATCTTTGCATATTTTCCAGAAAGCAAAGGCATGTAGAAAGTGTTAATACCCACCATAAAAACCCTGCTTGCACTATTTTTGGATACAACCATGTCCAAATACAAAGTTTCAAAATGCTATATTTTCAGACTAGACAGTATTTTAAATGCAATTTAGCAATACAAAGTACAACAACATTTAGATATGTTTAATTGCACGTGTTTTCAATTCTTACTCAGCGCACTGTTTTTGCAAGTGGCAATATATGTTTTCGAAAGTGATAGGAAATCTTAGACACAAAGGGTTTAAGGTACTTTTTATCATAAAAATGAGTTGAACTGGATGAATATTTTCAAAGCTTTAAGATATTTCTATTCTACATTTTTTTTTCAAGGCTATTTGTGCATACAAAATAAATGTGGTATCCAAAATGTTTGCTCCTTGACTCTTAAACTCATTTTTGTTTTCCATTTATGAACTTAAAACAAGCTTCATATCAATTTCCCAGAATTATTTCATATGCAGTTCCTACCTCTCTCTTGAATACCCAAAGAGTGCCAGCAATGATGATAAATGCAGAAAGTAAAACATTGCAAATAAGATGGCGTGTGATCATTGGCTCCTTCACATTACGTGGTTTCTGCTTTACTACATCCTTGTCAACAGGTTCCACTCCCAAACTGTAACAAGTGCACAATATTTTATTATTGAAGAATCTGCTTAAGCAGTGGTTAAAAGGGGACATGGGTGTGCAATGCTTCATAAGCTACAGAGACCCCGGAAACAGGTGACAATTCAGAGCTACATGGGCTTAATTTAGACAATATAGTAAAAGAAGCAACAGAAAAAGTTCACAATTATTAATGTACATTTGTGACTACCAGGAGAATAGCTGTAATGTTGATAATCAGGGTATAAAGAATGTAACTGAACCCAGATTTCAAAGAATATACACAGATAATGGCAATGGTAAAATATATTTTAGAAAACATAGATCATCTGAAGAAAATAGAAAAGAGGTAAATATAGGTAAGAAAACAAAAGAAGTTACAGGCATGTTTCATACAGTGAAAAGTGTTAACATGAGCTATGCAGATACAAGGAAAGAATTCAAAAGATGGGACAAAAAACTAACATTTAAACATTATTTTAAGAATCTGATAGAAGAAGGAATTGTTCCAAATTTTAAATTCATTTTGGATGAACAGAATAGAATATTTAGATAAAGACTAAAGAAAAAGATAAATTATAGCTGGATTTTGTTTTTTTAATTTACTCCTCCAACATTAAGTCATATCGGACAGTGAATGAAATGGGTGAAATGATGCTCAAATGTGCCCAAGATCCATGGAGCTTAGAGTTACCCGACATTCGTCTTTCAGGATAAGGAAAAACCCTGCAAAAAGTCTTATCCAAGTAACTCACCCTGATCGAGATTTGAACTTGGGACCTCTTGAATGTGAGGTGGGCACACTACTGAGGTGGGCATATAGCTAGATGGTAGCAGCTATAAGGCAAACAGAAATATAGAGATGGTCCATCCATGGACCCTAACTATACATATACACTCATTTATTTCATTGGATTAAAGAAATAGAGGGACCAATAAAATTAAAACAAATTAAGTCCTATCTTATTATGAATGTTGTCTATAAAGTAGAAGAAATAAAATAGCAAAAACAAAAGAATGTTCCTTATTAAAAACTGAATGTTAACATTGTACATATAGGTAATAGCACCTCCACCATATTAATGATTAAATTATAATTGTAATTATTTCACATGATGAAGCCTTAAAAAATAATTACAAGTGGTGAATAAATCTTAATCTAAATCTGTTTGCATATATATGATGCAAGACTCCTTTTGCAAACAGTAGCTAAGAAGCAACATCTGATACATGATTACATATCTCAGCCTCTTAGACAATTCATATGGCTTCACGTACAACTATATTATGATTGTGACATTGCCAGAGTGGCTAGCAAACAACAGTTAATTGTTCCGCTGTGATTCCACATTTCTATTCTTTATTATATTGAGTTCATCAGTGTTTCATCCACATTTCCAATATGATTTAGTGGAAAGTTGTATTTCTGCCTCATATTAATAACAAACTTGTAAAAACTCTTAACTTTATGTTCAAGATCTTTGGGTAATTTCTACACAATTTTTTTCTGCATATTACCAATTTTTTTCTGTTCATGAAACAAATGCACTACGCCACTGTTTTAAACTTTTTGCTGTGCTCTGGATTGGCTTGTGTCCACTCCAATGCATAAGCCCTAATCAAATTTCTCGTAGCAACAAAACAATTCTGTCTCTGTTCTTGTACCTACTCTGCAAATCTATGGTCTAAATCTGGTTGCAAGCTATTTCTCTCCTCATAGAACACTTTTTCATTGGGGTTTTTTAAAAGCATCTTCATTCTTTTGCCAATATCTTAACATTTTCTCTATTTTATCAAAAGCCCTTGCAGGACACGGTTATTTAATTTTATAGCTTGTTTTAAACTTTTAATTTGAATCTTGTTTATCTTTAGGCACATTATTTGTAATCACAATAATTCAAGTATCACAACATAGTATTGCAGAAACATATATATATATATAAATTTGGTAAAAGTAGATTTGCCAAAAAGAACTGTGTGGTAAAACGTATAATGGGATGAGAAGTGATGAGCTGCACAATGAAAAGCAGACATAAAACAGCTATAAGTTACAGTAAACTAACAATATTCTTACCTTTGTGCTGGAGGTCCATCCATAATAATGTTTATCCACAAAATCTGCATAGCATTTAAAGGATTTGGAATGCCAATTAAAGTGGATAATGCAATTAATGACAGAGCTGCTATACTTGTACTAAGTTGAAAGCGCACAAAGTTGCGTATGTTATAGAATATGCCCTTCCCTTCCTCAATAGCAGCACTGAAACATTAGAGATAAAAAACCATTTATTCACAAATTCTCACCTTAAAACCACACAATGATATAAAAAAGGAATCTAACATGTTACAATCTTTCACTACCTACTTTTAACAAATTATTTTTACAAAAATTCTTCTTTTATCTACTTCATGTTCCAATCAACGAAATACAGAACTATTATGAAGAACGGGGAATAAAACTGAATGTAAACAAAACAAAATGTTGGTATGTAAAAAAGGAACAAAATTCACAAAAGATGAGTAATGGTATTTAGGGGGTGGAAAAATTGAGGTGATCAAGGAATTTGAATATCTGGGAGTTAGGTTCAGTAGTGACAGAGAATTGGAGGCACATGGCAGGAAGATAACAACAAAAGGCAAAATAGTCCACAGGATTAGGAATGTGCAACTACAAATTGAAAATGTCAGCAAAATGGATGGAAAGAATTAATGTGGCTTTGCCAGAGGCAAAAATGTTATATATTTCAGAAATGCGGGGAGGATTAGAAAAAAGTTAATAATACACCACACTGATAAATTATTTTGCAAAGAATGATTAGGATTATCACAAATAAAACAGAGGAACAGCATTATTAGAAATAGGAAAGACAAGGAGAAAATCTGGAAAGAAATTCTGGCACAAAAGTGTAACAGAAAAGCAATAAAATACTTTAAGAATATGTATGCATCAGTAAAGCAAAAAGAAAAACAAAAAGAACAGCTGGTTGAGTTACACAGGGAAAAGAAAAAATGAGAACCATATGGAAATTAAGGTTTGCATGTATTATTTACTTGAGTTTCCTTTCCAAGCTGGACGGCTGAGAAAAAGTTCTTAAAGCTCATGTATTCCCTTACCAACCTTCGCCATCAACCTACTATAAGAAATGCCCAGAGAGAGGGACAACCAGGGCAGCCTGAGGCATATCAGAATACCTACGTATCTGACTCACATGCACAGCGAAATATCTCAAACCTACCTACCCTAGAAAAAACCCCTGCCTAATTTAGCACCAAAGGAAAGAAATTTTAGCAACAAAAATTTAATGGGGAAACTAGAAAAAAAGGACCAGGAGGTAGGACACTTTCTAGGAAATATTAAAGAAAAATGGAACTGGAAAGCAAAGAACAAAAGAATGAAAAGAAGAGGGAGGATAGTGGAGGGGGAGTCGCAGATTTAGATGAATAAGTAATAGGTTAGGATAATAACAATAATGCAATAGGTCAGGATGTCAAGCAGGCTGAAGAGCATAAAATTACACATCAATTTGTAGGTAAGATTCAGTAAAATAGAACACTTAAATACTTACGTATTTAACTGAAATTGTATTCATTAGGTACAAATAAATGTCACTTCATACATACTTCATAAATAGATAAAGAGTCAGACTGAAAACTTCAATGCCATGGCTAGGATTTGAACCACAGATCTCCTACTCTCCATCTAGTCGCTCTTAACCTTTGAGCTACCATGACCAGTGTGCCGTCATGACATTGAATTCTCCAACTGACTTGTATGTTTACCAGTATGTTTACCACTAGGGACTTGCACACCTTTTGTGATGACTTACTAATTCTGTAAGTACTTAAGTCCCAGGGTTTATAGTTACCACTATTAGCCTATTTGTTGGAAATTTAATAATTGTTCCACATTATCCGTGTGTAGGCTAAATTTCCAACAAATAGCCTCACAGTGGTAACTATAAAGCAAGGAACTTAAGTACTTACAAAGTTATGTGCATATCTCATTGTATATGAGAGCCCCTAGTGGTTTACTGGGAAATATTTGAGTCAGTTGGAGAATTTAATGTCATGACGGCACTTTGGCCATGGTAGTTCAAAGGTTAAGAGCCACCAGATGGATACCAGGAGATGCATGATTCTAATCCTGGCCATGGCATTGAATTTTTCAATCTATCTATTCAAATCTTAGCCTACACAAGGCTAGTGTGGAACAATGATTAAATTTCCAACAAATACTTCACAAACTTTATACAATGCTTATGTCAGAGTAATATGTTTAAGGTAGATCAAACTTTATATCAACAAATAGTTAAAAGAATATTCCTATGACTAAGGACTATGATACAATGAAACACAAAATTATATTAGTTAAAGGAATACTCACATAATTGTATAAAAGTCATCATTGACAAGAATCATATCTGCTGCTTCTTTACAAACATCTGTTCCATTTTTTCCCATTGCAATGCCAATATCTGCCTTTTTCAGAGCCACTCCATCATTTACTCCATCACCAGTCATTCCAACAATGATACCATTACGCTGGAAAGCCTAGGGAAAAACAGTTGTGTTTATCTTCTATGTTTTATATTGTAAGAACCCCTGAATAAGTTTTTGGAAATTAATAGGTGAAGTTCAAAAGAGTTTAGTTTAACATAACTTTTTAACGTGCCCTCCTTGGCGCTTAACTACTATAATAAAATGCTTTTTTGTGATAAGCATATAACTTACAAAAATAAATATTACATGTCCACTGACAGCAATAAGACATTTAGTGCAATGTTTTTTTTTTTTCCATTCAAGTATAACAACTATATCTAAATATGACTTTGAAGTATCTATACCAAAAATAATACATGTTAAGTTTTTTTGTAAATAAATAAGTTAAAAGTAGTAATAATAGCAGTAATAGTGGTCAGTATAACACTATAGGCTATCTTGTGTAAAAATGGACAGTAAAAGGTTTTTACTTATTTATGCATAAACTGACACCGCTCTAACACATTGGGTGGAAAATGTGAAATTTGCATACATATCTAAGTTAAGAGTTTGAAAATTCAGAAACAAAACTTTTATCAATTTCAGTTAATGTGCTAAATTGATTCTAATGAATTTTCCTGTTCTGAAGATTTATATTTGAAATTAATTCCATAAGTAGTCAACTTTCATAGTGGTATATTAAAGAGGTTAAAATTTGAGAGTTACACAATAAAGGTAGGGTGAAATCCCCCTCTGTAGCTTGTAAGCTACTAAGATTGAACTGCAATTCTAATTCATGTACTGATGCACATTTCAAGATTTCTTTTATTTTTGTTATGCTAAACTTATTCTGTTTGTTTTCTGCCTCTTTCTGACAACAGTCACATGTATAGAGACTCAAATTGAGTCATACCTTTTAAAACTTGTAACTTCACTCACGTCCTTTTACAAAATCAGGAACGTTTTCAAAACTGTTGCAGTTTCATCATCAGCTAATTAGCGACTCATCAGTTTCGAAAATGTTCCTGATTTTGTAAAAGGACGTGAGTGAAGTTACAAGTTTTAAAAGATATGACTCAATATTAGTCTTTATACATGAAATTAGCTTCACTGTTAACAACACTTTTATTTATAACTATTCAAACAGTCACATGTTTTAAAGCTAATATCAATTTCACTCATGTTAATGTCTATTTTTAGTGTTTGCATTGAAGAAGTTGTCTTCATTTAAAAACTACATGTTTGAAGTAACATTGAATGGTTTAAGGTTTCTATTTATGTTTAACTATATGGTGTTTACCAATACATTCTATAGGGCATGAAAAAATTGATAAATTTTATATTTAAGATCCTGGGCTCCCTCCAGGTGGAAGCCAGTGTACTGGTCTGTGAAGGGTGATTGGCGCAACTTTGATAAATTGGTAATTGACAGAATTTCAGTTTATTAAAAGGTCACAGTTTTAGACAATATATACCTTTTTTCATTGGCTAGTTTTAAGTTTAACATGATGGATTTAAGTAAATTTGATGTTTTTACCAATATGGTTGCTAGCCCAAAAATGTGAGATGGCTGATTTTTCTATCTCTTTGAAGCTGGTATTTCTTTGGTATTCCTTAAACCTGGTGCTCCTATTTGTATTTGCTTAACCAATATATCAATGTGGGTAGACTTCTGATATAATTCAAATTTCATATAGTAAGTCCATCTGTATTGATAATTACATTAAACAGACTGGTTATAAACCATTTTCACACACTTCAGAAGTCTGTCCACAGACTAAACATCCCATTGAGTACAACTGAAAACAGTGGAGTGTGTCATATATTTGATGTAGTTGAATTAACCGTTTCACCGATATAGACGTCATATGACGTCCAAGTTAAAATGCCCCAAACCGATATGGACGTGTATAGACGTCCTGCGCATACATGCATTTAATGCTCATTTAATGCCAATTATTTTAATCTTGCTATTTTACAATAAATTTAAATTAGTTCTATAAGGAATGTAAATGTGCCCTTAAAGGTTTCTTTTTGAATTGTAACCTCCAAAACTAGCTAAACACCCAAGGGCACATCTGCAGATTCACACCAAATAATATTGGTTTCCTTGCGAACTTCTTTTTCGCAACACACTACACATTTTCGAAATGGTTGCGACTTTTTTGGTTGTGGGTGGTATCCTTTTAGGAAAGTGTTTTCTCTCAAGTATGAGGGGTGATGTCATGGTGAATTTCCTACCCCCTAGTATAAAGAGGCCTCTGAGTATTATAATACTCAATTAGGTTACGAGCTCTTTATACGTGCAAGTACAGGTAGATGAATGTCTTGCATGAATTTACAGTTCTGAAAATTACTAAACAACTGAGCATAGTTACATCCAGTGGTATAAAAATACTTTTTTTGTTTTACCATTTAACTGTTTTCCGTAAAGAGGGATAGCTAGTAATAGCTGATCCGCATCACCCATATTTGACCCGCCATTTCCCCAAACAATGGAGTAGCTAACATGCCATCTGTAGACCAGCACACGTCACTGCTACGTAAGTACTAAAGATCTCCTTCATAATCGTACAACAAATCTTCCAGATTTTCTACAGTAATATCAGAAGCCTGTACACATCATACCCAAGCTAATTTATTTGCTACATTACGGGGATAAGCCATGGTTAACATTGAAATTTAACAATTTCAAATGTGCCGATCATTTAGCTCTTGATAGCTATAAGAAATCACTCTGACCACAAAGAGATTATAAATAACTAAAATACAGAGCGAAAACAGCTGCATAAGGATACTAGAAACCTTGGTTGAGAAACACTGTAATAACAGATGCTGACAGAGAGTTTTCTTTCCAGTGTGTGAGTGTGTAACGCAATATATTCTCGTATGATTATCGCTTAGTATAGCATAAATAAACTAAACTTGAACCGGAGAAGTCGCTTGCGTAGCTATACATACATACATACATACATACATTGGCTCGTATACACACAAAACAAAATGATTCAAATATTAGGCGCGTTCGGCACAAAGAATGGCTTTTGCTACAGTGAAACAAAGTAGTGAAATTTCAACAATTTATTAATGTAGTCTCTACTTTATTGTTACTGTAGATTTATACTGCCTTTAATGAGTTTTAAACCAGCTTTTGTTTTGTTTAAATAACTTAATAAATAGGAAGATACGAAATTGTATTTATGATGCATTTTTACAGCATTTAACAATTTAAATGTCCTGTTCTGTTTATTGGGTATCCGTTTCCGACCCCTGAAGGGTTTAAATGGCCATCGGCGAAGCGGTTAATGCTTCCAACCCCTCTTTAATAAACAAAATGATCACCAGAGACAAAAGACACAAAGATGAAACAGATCACATTACAAGGTCTGTTCAAAAAGTTCCAGAACATTTGTAATTTCACACCAATGGAGAGTTGGAGCAAAATGTGGTTGGCATCCCTACATACGCCTGTGTTTGATGTACAAACGCCAAAAGTTTCATTGTTGTATGACTGTCAGTTATCGTTCAATGCTGTATTGAGTAGAACATTGTGTTGCACGGTTTGCAAAACATATACATTAAATTTTGTGTGAAACTTAAGAAAACCTTTACTGAGACACACCAAATTATGCAGGAAGCCTATGGTGATGAGTGCTTAAGTAGTACTCAGTGTAACGAATGGTTCACGTGGTTTAAAAGCAGCCAGGCGGAAGTTAAAGATGACCCTCATTCAAGATGTCCTTTGACGTCTATCAACAATGCTCATGTCAGGAACATCAACAAAATTGTGCATGCCAATTGAAGACTGACTCGCAGTCCAAGATTGCAGAAGAATGTAACATTTCAGTTGGATCATGTCATGAAATCCTGACACAGCATCTTGGAGTGCATTGTGTTGCTGCCAAGTTCGTCCCACAGCTCTTGAGTCAAAACCAGAAAGATTATCGCCTTGCAATCTGTGAAGAGCTTTTAATCTCTGTTTCATATAAACTTGCCCCGCTGAAATATATCACTCCACGTTCAACTACCCTCCCCCTCGCCCTAATTGGCTAATGCTTTCGCGTCATAGGCCATAGGCGGTGCCTTCCCGTCATATTTAAACCTGCAGTAAATGTCATAATAATTGCCGGGAAGATAAATTAAATCATACAAATAAGGATATGAAGGCATGCAAAAATACAAGTTTATAATGAACTGAGCAAATTGAAACAGAATGACTGAGCAATGAAACTGAAAGAGTTTATAGTGAAAGGCCTTTGGCCTTTTCCAATGGGATATTTTAAACCAGCACACATACCTTTCAAAAATGCTTGTCTTTCAGTCTTAAAAGTCGTGTCACACCACACTTTACTTTTCGCGTGTTCTTCGTATATATTTTGCGATTTGTATCTCGGTGTAGTGTGGTTGTCCTTAAATAACGTCTTGGCCACACAGCAATATCGCCTCTGTCTTTTAGCACATTTTTCTTGCCTCTTTTTTCATTCACAAATCCCAGCTGTATAAGCAATCTGCTGAAATTTGGTAAATCTGCATCCTCATCTACAGCAGACGAAATGTTACTTATGTTAGGGAGTTCGTTTCTAAAGAAAAACTACACACATGACAACGCACAACACTTTTCACGTATTTTCTCCAAGCACGCACTTTTGATTATTCCTGCTTTTGCCTGGAGTGGTAAGTTTTCCTGTTTCCTCAATTTCATGTCGCGATGTTCCTACGGATCTAACACTCACACCTGTAACTTCAGAGCACATCTGTTCGACTTCTCTCACTGACAAAGATGGATTCTTCTCTGTGAGTGCATTAAACACATGCAACACAATTCTTTTTTTGCCTGTTTGTAAATAATTATCCTTGCGATACTTCAGCGAAAAACTGGCGGTAGACTCTGCCATTATACATATAACAAGTACATGTGCAATAAACTATCAATAAAATAATTTAGCTCCCGCACTCTCGAATGGCGGTGCATGACTAATCCAGTTCAAAACAAGGTCAGTGATAAAAGTCATATAAACAAATGTCACCACTACCGCTAAATCACGTGCTATCGTGCCATGTGCTTGAGAGCAAAGGAAGCGCCTCTTTACTTCGTTTAAGAATTAACATGCATTTCAGATAAATCAACTCTGTTGCATAATATATTTAATTAAAACAGTTACGAAAATATAAATTTGACAATTCTCTTCCAACATATAATGATATATCACCATGTTAAATAATGAACTAATTTTTACTGCACTACAGTCATTACCACAACAGCAGCCAATGAGAGGTGATTAGGTCACATGACCGTTAAGAGATACTGGGCAAGCTTACGTGAAACAAGGTATAGATCACACAAATGAGGAAGAGATGTTCCTCTGCGGACATTTTATTTCTGAAAGGATGAAAGGATGAAGATTTACAATGACAGACGAGATAATAGACAATTCACAAATGGCGCTTTGCGCAATCCAGAAAGAGTTTTACCAAGAATGCTTCCAGAAGTGGAAACAGTGTTAGGAGTGCTGTATCAATTGTGGAGGAGATTATTTCGAAGGAGACCATGCACAATAAGTAAAAGGTAAGCGCAGAAACATTTTGTGGACAAAGCTCCGGAACTTTTTGAACAGACCTCATACTATGCTAAAAGACAAGGAAGTGACATACAAAAACTTCACCTTATCATCCCGTTGCTTGAGAAGCTTGAGGAGATTTTTAAAGAACCAAATAATCACCAATTTGAAAATGTATTAAACAGGTATCTTAATAATTCAATTCTGCATAAGATAAGTATACCAAATTGCAGTAAATGTTGTATACAGTATGCACAATTTATCTTGAGCGTTCGTCTCCCAAGTCCTCACTCGGTAGGTTTCGGCTAACTACGTAAACACAATTGACAACTTGGAAACATGAAATGCGCTATACTAGTACACTAAACTAGTACACTCTGACATCTAGTGACTAATAGGCTAAGCTTTTACGTGCGCTCTTTGTTTTCTCTGTGCATTCGTTTTGTGCAAGTTTGAGGTTAATTACTATAGCTTAACCAGTTTGTAATTATGGCTGAGGGCACACCAAACTCATCAGTATATGTACCTTCTGAGCAACGAACTCTGACTCGGAAACATGCACATACAGTCGTGCATAGTGATGGCCGCAAAATAATAGCGAAAGTTGCAGAAAGTTGCGATATAGAAAAGGATAACAACCAGTTAATATTCCCACCCAGCAAATCAATAGAAGGAGCTGCTGCTTACACAGGAAAAAGCGTCAGCAATGTCAGGCATATTAAATCGTTTTGTACATCTCATCCTAATGAATCTCCAAAAACACCAGGAAAAAGTAGGTAAGGCTGTGATCTGTGTATGGTAATAACTAATAGTGATGTTTTCTTTCTTCTTTTCCCTTCAATCCTTTCCTTTTTGGCTTCCTCCTTTTCCTTATATCTTGCTCTTTTATCTTTCTTTTTCTCTTGCTCTGAGCCCTTTGTATATTTCTACATAGCTTTCTATTTCCCTCATTACCAAAGCTATACCGGTATTTAATAGAGGCCAACAAACCTAGGAGTAAGACTTATGTATGTTGTGGATGTTATGGTTCTCGAAAGTGGACACACTATTATTCGTTTACCTCCTTATAACTGTGATCTGAATGCAATTAAACTAGCGTGGGCAAAAATAAAGAACGTTTTCAGAGGACACAGCATTACTGGTGATATGTCAGCCACAAATCTGCAGAAACTTGCTATAGAAGCATTCTCTTCTGTAACTGCGACGGATTGGGAAGGATACTGCAAGAACTGGAAATGAAATATTGGAGAAATAATGGTGTAATTGAAAATGCAATTGATGAAATTATCAACAGATCAGAGGATACTAGCGATGAAACTGATGCAGTGGACTCAGAAATCGAAGAATCACAAAGCGAATGAGTATTTATGGCTGTCATATTTGTTTACTGTTTTTATGTGTTTCATAAATAGTAAGTATATAAATATACAGCTTATAGGATCGAGTTCAATTTAATGTTTGTCCACAGATCTCAAAATTGCGGCGCATATCTTCGCTTATCTTACGCACTATTTTGCTGAACTGTGTTTTTCAAGGTTGACCACACTGCAGAAACAAAAGAGCGTTAGCTCTCGCAACTTCCCCTCTACCGCACTACCCCGTAAATCCAGCGCTCTTCTTATCTTGTGCGTACTGTATGTAGGTTGAACAAAAATAAATCTGTACATAGATTTAAGCAATAAGAAATAAATATCAAATACGAACAGATGGAAAAATCAGTTTCAGTGCTGGAAACTTCAAATTATTTAAATCTGTCACATTACATCAAGAATTACCTTATGGGGAAAAAATGCATATTGCCAAAAACCATGACTGATACACTTCAAAATCTTAGCAAATTAGTGACTCAGTGAGGTTGTGTCAACTACACAGCAAAGATCAGAACAATATTATCCTGATGGAAGGAGCCCAAAATCCAGAAGCTGTATTCACTTGACCCACCTCTGAGAGCAGCGAAAGCTACTGACAATGTTCAAGTAAATCAAACAAGTGAGTGATGAAGTTTTTAAATAGTTTGACTATTAATTTTAATTACGATATTAACATGACTTTATGTAAAAATTATTTGTGGTTGGTTTATTGACACTCGTCAATAGTAAGTGACGAGTGTCAATAAACCAACCACAAATAATTTTTATATTAATTTTGACGTCACTGTTACTAAATTCCTCCAAACACACATCATGACTTTATGTACTATTTCATAAGTATCTTATTTGCTTACCTTGACAATGCACAGCTTATGCCTTGGCGTCACACGGTAAAAGACACTTACATTATTTACTATTTGTTCTAATTGGTGCTCTGTCATGGTATCAATTTGATCCCCTGACAAAACTTGTGAGTGAATAGTGTCAAGTCCAATCATAGAGGCTGAAACAGATACCAACAAAATGCAATAAAATTGTGCTCACTACTCGATAAAAGAAACATGACTCTAGTAACTCCTGCGGTATACTTACCAATTGCTGTAGCAGTTTCTTGTGCATCTCCTGTGACTAGTTTCACTTTAACTCCTGACTGAAGTAACGTCTGAATAGCCTCCCTTACATAAGGTCGAGGAGGATCACAAATGCCCACCAAACCCATGTAGACCAAATCTTGAAGTGAGGAACCTCGTGCCATTCCAACTACTGCATGGACAAAGGGAAAAAGAAGCATCAACTCAGTGCATAAGACTATCAAAGTGAATATAAAACTTTACTGCCCCTCAAAGCAATAAAATGTATAGGTCTGTCACTAAAGTAAGATAGTATGCATTCTGGTTGACAAGTCAAGGAACCCAATTTGATTTTCAGGCTGAGGAGATGGATTTTTTTGTAATGGACACTGTTCACATGTATCCTACCACATTTAGAAAGGTCAGTAAGCATAATGAATTAATATTTACTAACGTCTTCAAGACACAACTCATCTCTAAAAGTTGAATTACTGTGATAACCATCTACCATGTGCATTGGTATATTTTTCTTAAATGAAACTAATGTGTTTTAAGCTTTTTAATATGTAATGCATCATCAAGCAGTACCTCTAAGACCCTTGCGGCCAATTTCATAAGCTTCTGCTAGATAATCCTGTTCTTTTTTTGTATTCAATGGGTGATATGCCCCATTAGCTGTATATTTTGTACACTGTTGTAATACTTTCTCCAAAGCTCCCTTTACAAAATATATTTCATCTTTGCTCTGAAATATAAAAAGAAAAACATAATTAAATTTATAAAATGCATTTCACAAAAGAAGTTCATTATTTAGTTATGTAAAAAATGAAGCTATTAACAGTGAAGCAACAAATACTACACAAATATAATTATTTGTATCAAAATTATTTAGGTTCGTTTAATAATCATTTCAAAGTATATTACCACAGATCTTAAATTTTCAATTCTCTTTTATAACACATTAGTGATGGTGGGTCATTATGTTATGGTTTTGAAATTCTATGCTCTTTGCATGACGACCAGAAAAAAATAAATAGAAATTTACCCCTTGGAAAGCTACAAGTATTTAACAACTCAAATCAATAAAAATAATAATAAAAAAAGAATATCTCAGAAATGGTTAATGACACAAAAATGTTATTGCACAGAATGAGTGCCTTAATACATGCTTTATACATTTTGTGTAGAGGATTTTGTCTATCTCTTAACAGTTTACAAATGATAGAACAGAGATTCAGGATAAAGATGACTTTACAGGCCACTTGCAAACTCATTTAAACATACGATAATTTAATCAATATTCTTAAAGCCATGTTTGAAAAAATAAAAAGTAATGAAAGTAATGTTAAGCATTGTATTGTTTGTAAACAGCTGAATCAATCACAACTAAAAGGAACTAAATCAAAATATGCATTTTTTATTTTATGAATAACCATTGTAATATGCATCAAACAGTGGAAGAAAGAGCTAGGTCAGATGCTTCCTACTTATCAAAGCAATTTATTTTATTTCATCATATGGAGGGAGAAAATACTGTCGTTGACTTGATTCCTTTTACAGCCACATCCTAAGTTGATACTGCAAATGCAGGATAATAATGTTGAACTTAATGAACAGTGGATAAACATTTTCAAGAGGACTGTGAAATTGGAAGAAACTAAAGCTCTTATGAGATATTAACAGAGTTACTATGTGAATAATTATACTACCATTAAATGTACAATAAATGTTATTACTGATGTGATCTTGGACCTCTTTGATCTAATCTCATTGAAGGATTGAAGTAGTATAGTAACATATTCAAAAGCAGGGGTGGCTTCTCAATAGGGTAGCATGTTTGCGCTACAACCAAAATGCTGGGTCTCCCTTTAATGCAATGGCACGTTCCATTTGGAATTCATTTCGACCTTGTCTAATGCAGTGGACCTCAGCGTGCTGTATTGTTTGCAGGTGCCGAGTAGTTCACTCCCAGATGTAAACCACTGGTATACAATGGGGAGGTATAGGGCAGGATGAACTTAGGGAGAGCCGAGGCAAGTAGAGGGGTAAAACAGGGCGTAAGGCTGCATTAGGTTAGTTAACCTAGCAGCCAGAGAACAGTGGATGCCAGGCCTTCTCCTTCTGCTTTCAGCGCCATCTATTACTCTCATATTAAATGTTCGCATCGGTCAAATATTACCTCCAGTACGTAGCTACATGGTTTGTGCCGTGTTTTGTTAGCTGTGCAGTGTTTTAAGTATTGAATCAGAGTGATTTATACAGGTAAATTGTGTTATAAGGAGAAACATTAATTCCATACGGTGTCTATTAACACTTCCTTTTTAAAAAATGAGCTTAGAAGAAAAAACTGAAATTAAGCGACTTGGAAGTCCCAGCCAAATATAAAAATCACACAGGTAGTCAAAACAAACACAAGATGTTTTAACAGGAACTTTAACAATGATGTATATGAGAAATATAATTTGATGTGTGGTTGTGATGCCCTGTTTTGCTTTCCTTGCGGTCAGTTTGGCAGTGAAAATCCGTGGACAAAACACGGAGTGAATGATTTGCAGCACCTTCATGATTGCGCTAAAAAACACGTAACTTTAAAACTGCACGTGAAAAAGAGTCAGTTTTGCTATGCTTGGCAATGTAAATATAGAAAAGCAGATGGAGAACAATGGAGAACAACTGAAGAACACAACCAGAAAGTAGATCAAAATAGGTATGTTTTAAACATTATTGTTAACTGCATTAGGTTTTGTGGAGCCTTTGAGTTAGCTATACAAGGACACGATGAGTCAGCTACGTCAAGCAGTCCTGGTATTTTTCGAAGACTGATAAACATCAGTGCAGAGCTAGACTGTATTCTGAAAAACCCATTTGGAGAATGCTACGTGTTTAAAGGGACCCCCAAGACAATCCGGAACAAAATCTTGCAATGTATCCTTGAAGTCTGTCATAAAGAGATATCAAAGGAATTCAACGACTCCCCATTTTTAGCTGTATAAATAGGTGAGTTATGCTCTAGAGTGTTTTTGAAATACGAATGTTGTGTTATACACTGTGCATTACCGTTAACTTGTGTATACAGCAGTTTATAGTGACAGGCTTAAAGAGCCGTTTGTTACTTTAAAAAAATTAAATTGTCTGGATAACATTGTGAACCACCGATTTTCGGAGCCACCAGCTGCCCCTGTTTAAAAGACTATTTGAACTACACATTTAAAACTTAATGGGCAGATCAACAGATTTAAACCTTATATGGAGTTCTATTTTCAGTATGCCTGCGGGCAGCATATATTCATTCCTTCTGCATTTATACATGAACATAATTAACTGCTGAAGTTAGAAGATTTGATTTAATTATGGAGTGTATGAACATATTTTCTTAGATTCCTTTCAACCACTACTCTCTTTTTACATTATAATTGTTGCTTTCTTTCATGTATATAAGTTGTAACAAAATCTGTCTTTGTATGTGAACAAACTTCACTTAGCATTGTGCACTTCTGCAAGGTAAAAGATACTTTCACTGGACTCAACAGTGTATATTCAGCCCTGGCCCGCCTCGGTAGCATGGTGGTAGCGTGTCTACCTCACGTTCAAGAGGTCCCGAGTTCAAATCTCGGTCAGGGTGAGTTAACTGGATAAGGCTTTTTCCGGGGTTTTCCCTTATTATTCAAGGCGAATGTCAGGTAACTCTAAGCTCCATGGACGCTGGACTCATTTGAGCATCATTTCACCCAATTCATTCTCCGTCCGATATGACTTAACGTTGGAGGACGTAAATTACATACATACATACATACATATTCAGCCCTGTACCACCAGATGTAAGGGCAGTACATCTGCTGAGGCCATTCCTTCAAACATATTGTTTTTGAGTTTGATTTATGAGTCACTATGTTTACACTCAAACTTCACTTACTTGTAAAATTGGAATATACAGGAAGCCCACACATAGATAATTACATAAAGAAAAATGAATACAACCCAGTTTCACATCAACTAGCTGCCTTTAGAAGTCTAATTCACCGGCTATACTACATCCCACTGAGTAAGGAGGAATTTTTGAAAGAACAACACATAAAACGAGATAGCAGAATTAAATGGATTCAACCCAGCCATCATAAGGAACATGATGAATAGAAAGGAAAAACTGAAGATAATATCAAAAAATACCACTCTCATACCACTTAAAAACACAAATTGGCAATATAGAAAATTCACCTACCATCCATGGACTTTAAGAAAATTTGAACGAGTCTTCAAAAGACTAAACTTAAAACTAGCACCCCAAAACAAATTCAGTCTGAGGGACCTGCTAAATAAACCACTAAAAAATTCAATCCCCAACAATTTGAAATCAGGAATTTATCAGATAAATTGTGAAACCTGTGAAAAAAGCTACATAGGAAAAAATTAAGAGAAACTTTATTAATTTTTAGATGAGTCGTATTTATTACACATCTGCTTCACTTTCGTGTAATAAATACGACTTATGTGTAATAAATACGACTCATCTAAAAATTAATAATTATTTCGCTTCACTGTGGTGTTCCAATACAGTTAAATCTCGATATAAGAGAAACTTGTTAACCAGGCAAAAAGAACACCAGAGGAACATTAAGTTGAAACAAACAGAAATATCTGCAGTTTCACACCATTTTTGGACAGAAAACCACAACATTGGCCACAACATTAAACTGTTAAAATCTTTAAGTACACCCTTAGAATTGGATATTTGGGAAAAAATATTCATAACCAAAAACCATGATAAAGTTATAAATTTTGAAATCCCGGCATTACATGAAGTATTAAAACTTAGTGCCCCTAACACCAGATGGCAGAGTGATCGGAGCTCCGTAGTAGTGGAAGAAGAGGAATGTTCATTTAGTCACCAAACAGCTGAGGATGAGATCGAATGATCTTGAAAACGTTTCAATTATACAACAACAAGTACGTGAAGTTTGAGTGTAAACATAGTGATTCATAAGTCAAACTCAAAAATGAAGAATACTTCACTGTTAATAATGCTTCTGCTTTTAATATTTACATTGTTTTTGGCTACCATAGCAGATAAACATAGTATATTGGGTTATGTGTACTTTCCCCTTAACTACATTATATACAACTGCAAAACCTACTGTATGCATTCAACCTTCTTTTCATTTCTCTGTAAATGATACTGATACTTCCAAAGACAAACCTAATTCAATTTAGCCTTAAAGATAAATAATCAAATCAGTCAACTCTCCTAAACATGTCTCTTATAATAGCCCAAACTCAAGTCATAAGCCATAAATTAACAATGTCAATAAAAATTAAAAGAATAAAGTTTAAAGGTTTCCCAATACTTACATCTCCATATTTTGCAGCACATTTCACAGCCATCATTTTCTGTTCTGAGCTGAATGGATATTCCTGAAGTCGAACATATTTGTCTGCAACTCCATACATTCCATGCTGCAAGAAATAGATCATTAAGAATTATAACAAATTAAGTTCTTTACAGGTGTAACTTAAAAAGCTGTTAGTTACATAGAACACCTGTAATTTTTCAAAAGCAACAACTGACCATTACAAAATATCAGAAAGCACAAGCAAAATTTTGATACAATATATCAAACAAAGACAGTTCCAAAGACTGAACATTTCAAACTAGAAAAGATCAATTTTTCTTGATTACTTCCTATTGTCACCCAATTAGCGGAAAGCGCAACCAACGACAGCTGAGTAAGGGGCCAGAGGCAGCCAACCATACCCTCCCATTAGTCTCTGTCACTAACTGAGGGGGATGATTAGGGAAATGTCACTTGTCGCTGGCCGCCTCTTTCCCCCCCTTCCACTGCCATCTGGAACTTTCGCGGTAATTCACTGAAACCAGAGACTTCTAGAAGACGGTGATATTCCTATAAAAAGGGCTGCAGTGAGTGAATTGAGTCAGTCAGTCAATGAGTCAGTGCTTGACGTGCTAGCGAACGGACGAGAAGACTGTGTACGTGCATCGGAACGGTAACGGACGAACTGGTGAATCGTAATTGTGTGCATTACGTAATTCTGTGTAATTGGCAAGTGTTCAACTGTAAGTCGGTGGAAATAAAGAACATTGTTGAGTTTGTGTAATTAGACTTTTCATTTCATGAACCCACAAAGTCACACTGGTGTCAGGAAGCGGGACGATAACATCACCGAACATTACGGCCATGGAATCGGCATTGGAAATGCTTTTGGCGAAGATGAACGAGTTAACAACAAAAACGGAAGCGGCAAATAACAGCCTGGCCGCAAAGCTGGAGACTACAAATAACAACTTGGCCATGACAATGACCGCAAAGATGGCCGAACTGACAGCGGAAATGAAGGTGGCGAACGAAGCTCTCGCCGCCAAATTTGAAGAACAGTTGGCCGGCGTGAGGGATGACGTGACGGAGCTGAGCAAGCGGATGGAACAAGTGGACGAGCGCGTCGAGGACCTGGCGAACCGCTTCAATGACCTAGAGGAAAAGGCCGACAGTAACGCCAAGTCCCTGAACGCCATGGCGGAAGACGTCGAAGACCTTGCTAACCGCGTTAACAACCTGGAAGGAAAGGCCGACAGCAGCGTCAAGTCCCTGAGCGCCATGGTGGAGGACGTCGTCGGCAGGAGGTTGAAGGATCTGAAGGTCGACGCACCGGGACGCGACACAACATCGGCGCGCGTCAAACCTCCGAAATATGACGGCGCGTCAACAGTTGAGGTCTTCCGCCGCCAGTTCGACACAGTGGCCAAGCACAACAGATGGTCACCGGAGGAGGAGGCCACACAGTTAATAGCCAGCCTCCAGAGACGGGCAGCGGAAGTCCTAAACGCGGTGCAGACAACGGCGGCGCCCAAGAACATCTGGGAGGCCCTGGAGAATCGTTTCGGGAACCACCGCTTAGCCGCAGCATACCGCAGCCAGCTAAAGGCAAGGTCACAGCAGCCGGGGGAGACGCTGCAGGAGTTCGCCATGGCGATTGAGCAGCTGGCTAGCAAGGCCTTGGTTGACCTGCCACTGGAGTTCGTATCCCGGGAAGCCGCCTACAACTTTGTCGACGGGGTACGGGACACGAAGATTCGTCAGCGCCTAATGCTCGGCGATTATAAAACCATCCACGAGGCGCTGACAGCGGCATTAAGGATGGAGGCGGCCAAGGTAACATCTATCCCGACGTCAAGAACGAGGAGTGTCCGCTACGCCGGAGACAGAAGACCAGCCGAGGGACGCCGGCGAACACCTAGTGGCCTGTGTTGGGGACACCTGCAGAGAGACTGCCCACACCAGGAAGGGCAGCGGGAAGAACGAGTAAGGCCCGGCGTGGAGAGGGGCACGTCGGCGCCATTACCACCATCCCCTCGAGTGACACTGCGCGCCGTCAGCCGGCGTATGGATGACAGCCTCATCGTAGACGGTTGGGTGAGAGGGAAGCCGTGCCGCGTGCTGGTGGACACTGGAGCAGCCGTGACCATCATCAGACCTGACGTGGCGAAGGGTTTGCTGACGAGAAAGCCGAGCCGACCATACGAGCTTGTCACGGCATCGGGCGACACCTTGCCTGTGGAGAAGGAGGCCCTGCTGGAGTTCACCTTGGGGCGGAGTGCCGTGCGTCTGTGGGTGTTCATCGCGAAGGTGGCTGAGGAGGTGATTCTGGGACTGGATGCCCTCAGGAGCCACGAGGAGACGGTCGACGTCGGCAGGAAGGTCCTGTGGCTCAACGGAGAAGAGGTTATACTCCGTCAACCCTAAGAGCGCCTTGGAATCTGCAGGGTCATCTTGAACGAAGACGTGGTTGGCCCCGCGAGGAGCGAGGTGATGGTGACGGCGCGACCAGAAGGCCAGACAGCAGATTGGGTCCAGAGGCTGCAGGAGTACGACTTCACCTCGGAACATCGTAGAGGGAAGAGCCACGGTAACGCAGACGCCATGTCCCGAAGACCCTGTCCAGAAGAATGCGGCCAGTGCACAAGAGTGGAAGAGAAGGAGCGTGCCGCAGCAGTTCGAGTAGTTGTGGCAGTGCCTGCGGACGGCTGGGATAGCGCAGGCCTGAGGAGGGAGCAGTTGGCGGACGCAGACTTGGGACCACTCTTGAGGGAAGTGGAGGCAGGGACGAGACCAACCTGGGAGGACATCGCACCGAGGAGCGCCACCTACAAGTCGTACTGGGCCCAATGGGACTCGTTGAAGACCAGAGAGGACGTGCTGTTCCGGGTATGGGAGTCACCCGATGGGAAGACGCAGAGAGAACAGTTGGTACTTCCCCGGAGTAAGGTCCCGGAAGTCTTGGAGGAAGTGCACGCCGGTACTTCGGGAGGACACTTGGGAGCGAACCGAACGATTGACAAACTTCGGCAGCGCTACTACTGGCTGAGACTCCGAGCAGATGGTGAGAGATGGTGCCGTCAGTGTCACGTGTGCGCGGCGAGTCGTGGCCCCCAGACTAGGAGCCGGGGTCGCATGCAGCAGTACAACGTCGGAGCGCCATTCGAACGGATCGCCGTTGACATTGCTGGACCGTTCCCAGTTTCCGACCGAGGCAAGAAGTACATAATTATGGTCGTGGACTACTTCACCAAGTGGCCGGAGGTGTATGCCATCCCAAACCAAGAGGCAAAGACAATCACAGACTGCCTCGTGGAGCAAGTGTTCTGTCAATTTGGGGTGCCATTAGAGCTACACAGTGACCAGGGTACCAACTTTGAGTCCAACCTAATGAAGGAGGCACTACAAAGGCTTGGGGTGAACAACACCCGCACGACGCCTCTACATCCCCAGTCGGATGGCATGGTCGAAAGATACATCAAGACCTTAGAAGAACACCTGAGGAAGGTCGTGGTCAGCCATCAGCGAGACTGGGACGTCAAGGTGCCACTGTTCTTGCTGGCCTACCGCTCGTCTACACACGACACAACTGGGATGATGCCAGCCAGCTTAATGTTCGGCCGAGAGTTACGCCTCCCTTGTGACCTGGCTTTTGGAAGCCCACCGGAGGCGAAGCAGCCGGTGACCGAGTATGTGGAGAACCTGGTGGACCACATCCACGACATGCACGAGATGGCTCGCCAGAACATCCATCATGCGAACGCATGAAGACCAGATATGACAGGCATGCCAACAGCCAAGGGTTCCAGCAAGGTGATCTGGTCTGGTTGTACCATCCTATCCGGACCAAGGGACGCTGCCCGAAGCTCCAGCAGCCATGGCAAGGACCGTACCGGGTGGTGAAGAGGATTAACGACGTGGTCCAGCGCATCCAGAAGGTTCCCCGAGGGAAGATGTTGGTGGTACACCTGGATCGTCTAGCCCGCTACGATGGTGCTGTTCGGGACGACCAGCTTTGAGGAGGGAGCAGTGTCACCCAATTAGCGGAAAGCGCAACCAACGACAGCTGAGTAAGGGGCCAGAGGCAGCCAACCATACCCTCCCATTAGTCTCTGTCACTAACTGAGGGGGATGATTAGGGAAATGTCACTTGTCGCTGGCCGCCTCTTTCCCCCCTTCCACTGCCATCTGGAACTTTCGCGGTAATTCACTGAAACCAGAGACTTCTAGAAGACGGTGATATTCCTATAAAAAGGGCTGCAGTGAGTGAATTGAGCAGTCAGTCAGTCAGTGCTTGACGTGCTAGCGAACGGATGAGAAGATTGTGTACGTGCATCGGAACGGTAACGGACGAACTGGTGAATCGTAATTGTGTGCATTACGTAATTCTGTGTAATTGGCAAGTGTTCAACTGTAAGTCGGTGGAAATAAAGAACATTGTTGAGTTTGTGTAATTGGACTTTTCATTTCACGAACCCACAAAGTCACACTATATTACTTGATAATTGAAGTGTGCACTTCCATAATCCTTATAGCACATTATCTTGACAATGTGGTAGAATAATCCTGTATTATTCCTCTTCCACCAATAATGGTATTTCATGCAGTACAATAAAGGACGACACTAAATATGTCAGTCTGTTACTTAGAAAACATTGTATGTTTTACATTGACTAATTGTTGTTGTTGACTAATGGCACTGGGGATTAGTTGATTTGCATCATTTTCCCCCTAGCTTCCCAATATAAACCCTGTAGGTTCCCACTTTTGAGACCATTACATTTGTCCAAATGGTGTTTGTTCATGATGACATCCTCTTTACAGATAGTACACTTGGGTGTAGGTATGCAGTGTATTTTATAAAGGTGTTCTGCAAGACAATCATGGCCAGTTTCCATTCTAAATAGGGCCACTGCAGTTTTTCTTGGTAGTTTTTGTATGTCAGTTTTGTCTGCAATGTTCTTATAATCCTTGTCTTTTAGTTTATCTTCTTCAGTTTGTCTTACGGATTTTATATTTTGAATTGCACCTTTTTTTGCTAGTTGGTCAGCATGGGTTTTTTTTTTTTTTTTTTTTTGTAATTTACGTCCTCCAACGTTAAGTCATATCGGACAATGAATGGAATGGGTGAAATGATGCTCAAATGAGCCCAGGGTCCATAGAGCTTAGAGCTACCCAACATTCATCTTTCAGGATAAGGGAAAACCCCGGAAAAACATTATCCAGGTAACTCACCCTGACCAAGATTCGAACTCGGGGCCTCTTGAACATGACGCAGACATGCTACCACCACGCTACCGAGGCGGGAATCAGCATGTTCATTACCTTAAAGTCCAACATGGGCTGGAATCCATTGCAGTGTGACATGGTTTCTTGATTCGACAGCTTTAATTAAACTTCATATTTCTTTGATGTTTCTTGTTGTTTTGTTTTTATAATTTACAATCCCATCTATGGCTGATTTTGAATCTGTTAAGATAACTATGTTTTGGTTTATGTACGGTCTGTAAGGACATTCTGCAGTGCTGCTTTTATGGCTGTTAGTTCTCCATCATAATGGTTTGAAGTTTCGTCTGGTGTTAGATACTGTGCAAAATGTTTGCAGTATACTCCTGCACCACCATCTTGTTTGTTAATAAAGAATCCATCTGTATATATTCGGAGCCATTGTTTTTCTGGATATCTTTCATTTTCTGTGGCAATTGCTATTGCACTCATTTTATCTGTTAAATTGTTTTGCTTATGTATTGTACATAACAGATCATTCTTATAATGTATGTCAATATATTCTGTTGGGCTTGTTTCCTCTATTGTTGTTACATTTGTTATTACTTTCTTGTGTTTTGAGTTATTGATGTAAGTTCTGAAGCTTGTTTGGCTTTTTAGATTGCTTACATCTGCTGTGTGATACCACTTGTGTCTATTTTTGTTAACTAGCAGTTTTGTGCTAGGGTAATTGACTTCAGTTCATGTTCCAGTTCTATGGCCATATTTTTTGTGAAGCTCTGTAATATGGCAATTGGTGTTGTTTTCACAGCTCCTGTTATTATTCTTAGTGAATTGTTTTGTGAGGTTTCTATTTTCCTTTTGAGTTTCTTGCTTACTGTTGCCAGCAGTTCTCCTCCAAATAGTAAGTTGGGTTTTATGTATGTTTTATCTGTGTTATTAAGGAGGTCCATATTTCCACCCCATTTTTTTCCTGCTAGGCATTTTAAGATGTTATTCTTATTTGTTACATTGTTTACATGTTCTTTCATTGATAGTTTCCGGTCTAGTTCTATTCCTAGATATGTTGTGGATGCTTCTTGTAAATTTTTGTTATTGATTTGCAGACATATATTTTCTGTTTTGTGTTGCATTGTGAACAGTTAATATTGGGTTTTCTCTGTGTTTATCTTCATATTGTTATGGTTAGTCCATTGTTCCAGTATTATAATTGCATTCTCCATTGTTTTTTTGTAACTTTTTATAATGTTTCCCAGAACTTATATCTTTTCCGAGGTCCATATTACTAGGTTGTCGGCATACATTCCCACTTGTATGTTAATTTAGTTTCTTCAGTGCATCTGCTAGGTCGTTTATAATTGACTAATTGTAACAACCTTAATCTGTTTGATATGCTATGAGCATATAAATAAAAAAGTGAGAAAACTTAGTAGACAAAACATGGAACCTTAAAACACTGGTACGGAACATACTTGAAAAAAAGGATGCTTGCTTCTTAAGTAACAGTCTACAAATCTAGCATGCAGAATAATACTATAAACCTATTCTGTTGTTTAAGGACTATGAATTAATTACTATAAACCTAATTTGATAAAATTGGGTAGTGCAGTGGGCTTGCATATTTTCTTATAGATAATACAGTCAAATCTTTGTATCAATAATACTGTGCTAATTATGTGCTCCTACGTCCATAAAAAGATCAAGTAGATCCTCTCAGTTTTACATACAGTAGTATATGTATTTCATTTTGCTTTTAGAATCAAGTGCAATATTAGTATTTGCTCCAAAAATGGATTCAGAGAATACATCTGAATGTCAAGATGCACTGTACAATGACATGATGAACAGGCCCTTTACCTAACAAAATACATGGAATCATTATACAAGATAGCCAGGCATAAGCAAAAGGAGGGAGATGTAACTCTCCAAAACTAATTTTAATAGGTATAAAATTACTTCAAAGGTGATTTGTGGAAAAAAAAAAAAAAATGGGGTTAACTTTTCTGTTCCCAGGTATATACTCTCCGAGGGGATCTAACAATCAGAAATTGCACTCCTATATACGAGGCATGTTTTTTAAGTCAGTACCGTTTTGGAATTAAAAAAGACGTGCATAGATATCGCAATCATTTTATTTTTACATGAAAGCCTGTACCTTAATCTACTTTTCTACATAACGTCTGTGTATATGAGGCACTTGCCATAGCGTGGCACCAGTTTTTGAATACCCTCCTCATAAAATTCTGCCGCCTGACGTGTTAACCACTGTATCACAACTGTTTTGACTTCGTTATCGTCTTGAAGACGCTGACCGACTAGATGTTTCTTCAAGTGCAGGAACAAATGGTGGTCGCTGGGCGCCAGATCAGGGCTGTATGGAGGATGATCTAGAGTTTCCCATTGAAAAGATTTGATGAGATCTTTGGTCCGATTAGCCACATGTGGACAGGCATTGTCATGCAGCAAAACGATACCCTTACTCAACTTGCCACATCTTTTGTTCTGGATTGCACGGCACAGATTTTTCAATGTCTCACAATAAGTCGCTGCATTGATTGTCTCATTACGAGGCAGAAACTCCACTAGCAATACTCCTTTTCTGTCCCAAAAAACTGTGCACATGATTTTCCGGGCAGAAATTGTTTACTTTAACTTCACTTATGTGGGTGATGATGAATGTCGCCATACCATGGATTGTTGTTTCGATTCTGATGTGATGTAGGCCACCCATGTATCGTCACCAGTAACAATTTGGTCTAAACAATCTTTACCTTCATTGTGGTACCGCTCAAGGAAAGTTAATGCACTGCCTAAACGTTGGGTTTTGTGCAAATCCGTCAACATTTTCGGAACCCAACGTGAACACAATTTCCGGTACTTCAAGTTCTCAGTCACAATGCGATACAAAACACTACGAGAATATTGAGGAAAATAGTTGCACAATGATGAAATTGTAAAGCGTCTGTTTTCTCTCACCTTTTCGTCCACTTTCTGCACCAAATCTTCAGTAACGACCAAAGGACGCCCACTCCGTTCTTCATCATGCACATTTGTGCGGACATCTTTAAATGCTCTCACCCTTACCATTCCATCACTCATAATGTTTTGTCTATAAACTTCACAGATCTCATGATCAATATCATTTGGTTTTACGCCTTTAGCACTAAGAAATCGTATAACAGCCCGTAGTTCACAATCAGCGGGACTCACGATTGTCGGAGGCATCTTAAACAGTCAGTAACCAACGTATACAACGAAGAATCAGACTGTGATGGCGTCAGCGCGTAGACAGATGTAGGTAACCAGCGTGCAAGCGCGGAACGCCGACCGTAGTGCTGCAGCGGCGGAATTGCAAAACAGTACTGACTTAAAAAACATGCCTCGTATTAAATACATCTATAGAAGTAGGATTTAAATGCATCTTACATATCAAATGCAATTTAGTATATGAAACCAATTCCAGTTTCATAAGCTAAACTCATTATTACAGAAAAAGCCTACAAAAGTCTTATCTTAAACTTCAACTCAACTTTTAACAAAATGTTTTCAGTTCATTTCTTCTTTTTGGGAAAACCTGTCAAAACAGTATAAAACTGCATAAAAATAATTTGGAGTGCAATGGATTACCTAATTCTTGAGGGACAGAAATAAATATCAAATATTTTTGGAAAGAGGCAAGATTAGAATTTGAAAATGTACAGAAACAAAACTTAATGAGTAACTATTATGAAACAATGAAGTGCAAAATTAATATAATTTTTAGTCGAACTTGTACTCCATGCTCCATATATTCCTAGTGTTCTACATAAACATTAGCAATGTATAGAGCATGGAGTACTATTGTTTTTCAAATGGGAAAAGTTCTAGACTGCAGTGAAGCAGATTCGTTAGTGCGCTCAGCACTGCCACCTCGTTACCCCTACTCTTTCCATATTTCCCTCTATCTCACATATTATCCTAGACCATGTGGGTCTCCTTGGTGCTAGATGTAACAAATTGAATTTTACAAACTTTTATAATACTGTATGTATGTTGCTAATGCTCTGTAGTCAACAATGAAGTCATTCTCCTTCTGGCTTCCCAGTACTTAGAAGTTATATCTTGATAATTTTGTAAAGTTGCAGTTTTGTAGATGCTCTATACTTTTCTATATCCTGAGAGCACAATACACAATTTGGAAAAGTTAACTGCCAATTCTATGGAGATGCTTTCCTAGGCAATTGTGTCCCGTAGTAAGTTTCATCACGGCAAAACAGATTTACATAGCAATTCTGGAATTACAGAAGGAATTTCTAGAAGTGTCATATTTTGGTTACCATTTTTTAAGTTAGTCCAATTTGTAATTATCATCAATTTTTTTCTTTATAATCCTTTTAATTGATTCATATGATAAGGTTTTGTTTCTTTGTTTAATTTTACATCTCCCTCTCCCTCTCCCTCTCCCCCTCCCCCTCCCTCCCCCTCTCCCTCTCCCTCCCTCCCTCCCTCCCTCCCCCTCCCCCTCTCCCTCTCCCTCTCCCTCTCCCTCTCCCTCTCCCTCTCCCTCTCCCTCTCCCTCTCCCTCTCCCTCTCCCTCTCCCTCTCTCTCTCTCTCTCTCTCTCTCTCTCCTCCCCCCCTCTAAATATATTAGCCCTTTCACTACTGCTTTAGAATCTGACAAAATATATATTCTTGCATCGTTGGAGCGAAAGAAAAATAGCTAAAACTTCACCATCAAAATTTGCAGTGTTTCTTCCAGCTTGTTTGTAGAAAGAGAAGAATTTGCAACATGGATATTTGCATATTATTCACATGTTTTAAATGCTATAATTATAGTTTATGAATTCCTGTTTTGATAGTTCAATGGAACTGCCAACAGCTCATCATACAGCTGTTAATGACACATCAAGAGACAATTAGACATTGTCACTGTCTTCATTGTCCAAATGTTGCAAATTTATGATAGTTCCAAAATCTTTTCACATGCTATTTCATCCCAAAAATCATCTCCTTTTAGTTTTTCTGCATGTGTCATGCAGTTTTCGCAGTTTTATGTTACCTTGTCAATTTCTTTGTGAGTAAGTGATTCAATGTCACTCAGTTTAAAAGTATTATTTTTCTTTTTGCAACATAATTTGAGCCTACATTAACTCAAATGGATTGTACTAGCAGTTGTAAGGGGGAAGGCAGATTACCTTATGTAGTTGCAAATTGATCCAACTGATACTTTTCCCTTATTTTTAAATGGAAGAACTAAATAACAATGATTTGAACTCTCTAGAGTAAATAGAGGTTAGGAGCCAATTCAGAAACATTTAATACAACTCATGTTCTGCAGAAGCAGCATTCTACAGGCTCTCTCTCAAATTTAACAAATAACTATGCTTATTCAAAGTGATTCTTTTATCATGCCATGTCAAACGTTTACATTTCAGTTCTAAGTAATTACAAATATACGTTCATGCATACATATCAACCAATAATGATGTTCATTACAGTGCTTACATTGCAATGCATCACTATAATATACGGGTATTTTATTTGTATTAGGGAAACCTTAAAGTATGGGGCTTTTCCTAGTAATGTAGAAACATTACTCCCTCTTCTTATGGATGACTATGGATTCACTTGGCCCTCATCACACCACACTTACCGGGAATGCAATATGACTTCACCACAGGACACCAATTGGTTGCTAGCCTAGTAGCATTCAAGGACAAACAGCATCCCATTTGAAAGCCACAGTAGTTCAACTCAAAATTATACGAGGGCCGTTCAGAAAGTAACCTCTGGTTGACTGCAAAAAATTCACCAAGTTAAATAAAAATATTTTAATATATACATCTTACAACTACATCTTTGCACTGTTTGTTCTGTATAGCCCGTCGTAATTTTTTTTACAACAGCACGCACTTCACATTTGGCAGAATTTTCTATTGCAGCACACATTTCAAACGGCCACAAACACTAAACTAGCGCAGATACGACGTTCACTCGACCACGGCTTGATGCCGACTGACCTGCTGAGTGGGTGAATGCACAGATGGCGTCGCTACTCCCCCCACTACCCGCACTGTGACCGATCGGAGGTTACTTTCTGAATGGCCCTCATATTAAACAAAACTTGAATAGCTATAAACAAAAGTGTTGTTAACAGTGAAGCTAATTTCATGTATAAAGACTAAAATTGAGTCATACCTTTTAAAACTTGTAGCTTCACTCACGTCCTTTTACAAAATCAAGAACGTTTTCTAGACTGCAACAGTCTCGAAAATGTTCCTGATTTTGTAAAAGGACGTGAGTGAAGTTACAAGTTTTAAAAGGTATGACTCAATTTTAGTCTTTATACATAAACAAAACTTGTTTAGCAGCATGGTTGTTGTGGTAATTCCAATATATACTGTTTCAGTTTTAATGCAGTTTCCTTTTACCTTCATTGCTGCTGCAAGAAGAGCACCTTCTGTTGGTTGTCCTAATAATGTTTCTCCATTGATTACCGCATTATTGCATACACAGCCAACCTAGAACAATAAATTTCCATAATTTATTTACTCTTCCTAAGCTCGACATCTACAATATTCCTTTGATTTTAACTGTTCTCCTTGATTTTTCATATATAAACCACACTGACATTGATTTTAAGATACTGACAATTTACTGGAAACTGACAGAAAAAAAAATGCTTGTTAATGTGCATTTACTTTGTTTTCTCCACTGAGCCTTGTCCATCACTCAACACACAGAAAAAATTACTAATACTGCAAGTTGTTTATTTTATCATGCGTTATTTTCATGTTGATAAGAATCTTATATATATAGAACTGAAAAAGTTACATCCTATAAAAAACTAGCAAAGTAATAAGTTGCTGCTTGAAATACAAAGGTAATTAATTTAATGTTTGAATGTGAGAAATGCTTTAATAAACTTCATACAGGTAGTAATGGAAGCAGTATCTCCTGACTGATAATAGTGATAGGTAGAAAATAGCTCCAATTGTTGAAGCTGTTATTAAGTGCTATAGTATTTTTATATTCACCATTCCACTTGTCATCACCTATTCTGAAATGTTCCCTCACGCCTCTCACTGAGTGAACAATGAGGAGACAGCATGTCAGGCAAGTGAACTGTAGGAAGAGACTAACAAAGCGAAAGTGTGCAATCCTTGATTGAACAGAGTGAAACCACACTAATTGGAAAAGTAGAAAATAGAGTGCAGCCTCACAAATATTTTGGTAAAGCAACTACTTGTAATTGGAAAATAGCCAGCTTAGTTAAGATTACTGAATATGAAAATTCCTTTCACAGCAGTACTGGAAGGCAGACAGTTTATTAACCACCTTCTGCCATTCTTTTTGAGAGAGAATATAATACTGCCTTGCATTATGTTGGGCTAAAGACTCTCAATTAAGATATGAATGGTTCTAGAGTGATTTCTTAAAAATATGAGATAATTCTAATGAATCAGAGAAAAAATAAACTTTAATTAAGATTTGAAAAAGGTCATTGTAACCATTTTAAATTTTGAAGCACCATTCAGCTATATTTGGATTTAATTAGCATTTATACATGTGAAATCATTCTAACTCACATGAAGAAGGCAGGGAGGAAATAAGTGAGAGAAAAATTCTGGCCTTAGTTATCTCCCTTGCATTGCATAGTAAACTGTTTATAGTTTTGATATCTGTGTATCACGCATACCATAATTATTTTCAAAAAGTTGAATAAACCTTTGTACATCATTTAGATATTTAAAAAACTAAAAAAAAAAAAAAAAAAAAAAAAAAAAAAAAAAAAAAAAAAAAAAAAAAAAAAAAAAAACTCATTTCTACTATCAATTTAATGTTTACCTCCAAAAGACTATATATAGATTCCCTTGCTCGGTCCAAGCTGTCACATTTATGAATGTGTATCTCGCCCTGATTATTGTATCCTGCACCAGACACCTAAACAAAAATATTTATAAATACAACTTAGTATGTTAAATGCTCTGCATTTGATTTTCAACAGTGGCAGTGTAGCATTTCATAAGCAGGTGTAAATAAAATACACATTTTGTTTTATTAAGACTGACAAGTTTAATTTTCAAAATATTTACACAGTAACTCTTCCAAAAATGCCAATATTCTCAAGAGAAAAAAGTTATCTAGCTGGAAAGTTGGCAAACATCTTATCCAAATTGATTTAGTGAGTCAAATGAGAACAACCAGTGCATCAGTTATACATAATTACTAGGACATAATTCAAAAGTATGTTTGTTTCTATTCTAAAACTCAGTAATAAAACCTTGGAAATGCTTCTCCCAGGTAAAGGCTCCTAGAGCCTAATAGGAAATTTTTAGATGGAAGTTCAAAATTCAATTTATCCATCATAATATTTAGCTTTAAGAGCTTAACTGTTGTGGCTGTTGAATTATCTTTGAGTTTTTAAAAGGACATTGATATTTCTCTCAATATATACTCTCAAAAATATTAACTGAATCTGTCTGTTTGTAAAGATGATGCAAACTTACCTCCGCAAGGTAACCATCTGAGGTGACAATAACAGTTACAGTCATCTCATTCTTTGTAATGGTACCTGTTTTATCTGAGCATATCACATTTACACAACCTGTAAAAACAAAAAGGTTTCTGATTATATTCACATGACCTTCTCTACCTATTCATTTACAAACTATAACAGAATTGTAATGCTCCATTTATATCCTGCCTTTAACTGCAATGGGCATTCAGACCTTTCGAACATATGAATTGGCAATGGTGTTCTCATATGTACTTATCACTCCATTTCAGGTGTTTCTTTTGGATTTTATACATTAGATCACGGAAAACCATCCACACTCTTGTTCATAGTCTTTGATTCTGGAAAGGTCAGGAAATAATCTTGGCTAGAAAAACATTTCCAGCTAGACAGAAATCAAACCCAGAATGCCTCAAAGACAGGTGCTCTGAGCTACAAGGTTAGCCATTACACATTAATATTTGTGTATGTGACGGTTATACAGTAAAATCCTGATAAATAGGACCAGTTTAAAAAAAAATGTTGTTTAGCGTCGTAAATGAAAACTTGTTTCACAGACAATACATTGCTTTCTCAGTAGGTACATTACTTGAATTCTCTTGCCTGCGGGCAAATTCATTGCACTCATGGCACCTGATTGTGACCAGGTTGGAAGAGAAACTTTGATAAAATCTTAGTAAATGTTGTGGCCTGGTGACTTGCCAGAAAACAAGTTTGAAGAAGAAAAATAAATAAGTGTGGAAGGTGATTTTGTAGACATTTTAAACAATGTCGATGGCTGTTCTGATGTTCAAGAAGACATTGACAACTAGTTGCAAATTGACAATGACAGAGGTTATAAACCGATTAGAGGAAGGGATTATGGCATCATGCAGTGTTACTGAAAATGAAGAGTCTTCAGATTCGACAGTGTTCATGAACCAACTGTGGTTATCACCCATGCACTAGCAGTAGCAAACAGAGAAATTGAGTTTTACATAAAAAACAAAGCCAGCTACAGTGAAGCAATAAATATTACACAAATATAACTATTTGTAACAAAAATTTCAAAAGATGCGGGCAAATGATTGTGAAATCAATCTCAATTAATAAAACAAATTGACATCATTTTCTTAAGATAAGTGAAGTATTTGTTACAAGTATTTGTGTAAAACTGAGCTTCATTACGAGTCAAGCCGAAACATTGCCAAATGAACTTTTAACTATGTATGCGAGATTGCACTGCTTGTAAGCGATATGCTAAACTGAGACAGCAGAAGCTCACTGCCCTTTTTGCTACCAACTAATTTTTAATAATATTATGTACAGTGCAAATACATAGACTATTACAGTGTAATGTGCTTTTAGATAAAAGTGTGCTGATAGTAATTTCTAAACTCCATTAAAAATACTTTGGTGATGTACATGTTCATCATTTTTCCGTCATTCTCAGGTTAACCAGGACTTTTGTTAACTTGGATTGGCCATGGTCCCAGTTGATCCAGGTAAATGAGGTTCTACTGTGCCTAAATGTAAGTAGTTATTTTTTATGAATCTTTCATAATTTTCTATAAATACTTATTAATACCCATGTTATTACTATGAAGTAATTTTATAAATCACTTAAATAGTTGCCAACCTATAATAAAGTTTATAATACTGTCACACGTATGGTTGAGGAATACTTAGGAAAATATCAAATTCTAGAATCTGAGGACTCAATGCTCACTTTTTGTGACTTGTCTTATTCGCACATTTTGTAGTTCTTAATTCTGCTGATTAATTAGATCAGCAGATGTAAGATTGCACATGTTTTTGGACATATGACACAGTTCTTGGTTTTCCCATGTTGACTATGGGCAGATGCTGGATGTGCAGTTTCCAGGAACCGTGACATACAGGGTTATGCAGGTGTCAGATCGCAAGTATGATTTGGCTTAATTTAATTGGGGAATGGCTATGTAACTTTCTAATTTGGGAAGGTCTACTTAGCTTTTTTTATTTGGGAATGCTGAGTCGGCTTAATAATGTCATGTTGATAAGACCCATATTTAAGCACTGTTTAAGCTTGCAGGGGGATCATTCTAGTTGGTCAGTTCATCAATCAAGTTTGGTTATTCTGGAGGTTACACTGATCTTAGATTCAGGCCCGTCATATCACCCTCCAGTGACTGCGATGCTACATGCATCCTCTAACCATACACTTCTACACAGCCTCAAGGTAAGCCCATATGGGTCTGTAATATAATAACGTATCTGTTAACACCATTTCACCTTAAGTCTCTTCAAGACTTCAGGAGTTACTTTTATTGAGACCCAATAATTAGGTTATAGTAGTAAATTGGCATTTTATAGAACTCTGTGTTTTCTCTGTCTCTAATACAGCTCCTACCTTACTCTACCATTTAGCTCTACTGTCTGCTCCTATATCCTTCCATTTACACTCCTAGTTACAGAGTAGATTATGAACCCCCAAGGTAAACCCTTTAAGTACAAACAATATATTTTGCAACAATACTTAAATATAAGTTAAAATTGTCATAAACCATATTGTACCTGAAATATTAAATAATAAAATTTACAACTACAACAATAATTTGAAATGTCATAAAAGTCAATATAGTAAAACATTTCATCTTCTTGATTACCAGACCTGAAGTAAAGGCTCATTTCTCGGTCAAGTTGTAGCTCAAAAGCCATGTGATGCTCTTAAAATTCTACAATTTCTGAGACCACAAGAAAAATAAAGTGACTTAGTCTGAAAAAAGCTTAATATACCAAAAATTCAAATTAAATTTACAATGAGTAACACTATTCCCACAAATACTTCACTTAAGTTACTGACAGTAGAAATTGTCATCAATATGACTTGCTCAACTGCTATGACAGTGAATGTTCTCAAAGCTGTTCCAGTTTTAAGAGATTCTTCAATGAAGATAATGCATAAAGATAAAGCAACTAATTCTAAATTTCAAATGAAGAAAATTACAATGTTAACAATTCTTCGGTTTTTAGTATGTGAAAATTTAAACCAATAATAAAATATCTTGGAATTGGTTAATGCACACTGGCGTTACCTTATACCTTATTTTTTCCATATTAAGATGTTCTCCCATATTGTCACTTGAAGCTGATATTACATATATGGATGTATTACACAAACATGGCCATTTGTAATTTATTGTAAGTTAATAACCAAGCAGGCCATGTAGATGATGCAACGAATGCTTTGGTTTATTGGAATTCCAAGTTGTGATGTAGGACAAATCAAAATTGAGTATTACAGTAACTTAGCAACAAAACAAAGTAAAGAACCAATGATTTTATTCCTAAATTTTTTTTCTGGCTTGGACTCTTGGAGAGTAGACACTTTTTGGTGGAAAGGCTTCTTGCAACTTTGAGAAGTGATTGAAGTTTACTGTATATGAACGTTTCAAAAGTTTAGAATATACAATGAAAATGCGATGCGACAATAATTAACTTTAATAAAAAGCTGTTGCATCATTGAAAGATAAAAAAGGAGAAAGTTAATATAATATAATGTAAAAAGTCGCAAATGTAAAAAACAAAGATTGCGAGAAAAATAAAAAGCAGAAAAGATTGAAATGGTGTTAATCATTTATTTCAAGATTACACAAAAAATAAAGTCCATTTTGTATCGATACCACGCCTGAGGTAATTTCAAATCTCATCGCTCATCAAAGCTGCCGGAGAGAAGATTAATAGAAGTCTCCTTCACTACTTTTAGACGAAAGGTTCATCGCTTCCACATCAAGGTAAGGATTGGCTTCAACACCAGTTGCCACGCCGAGGGAAGCGCGTGTGGGGCGTAGACCTCACGACGAGGCGAATCCTCCTTCAGGTGTGCTACTGCATGGTGTGGCATAAAACTAACCACCACCAAGCAGAACCGCACCACACTTTATGGTTTATCTCAATTTTAATAATTACGAATTTGGGTCAAGGCCATGGTTTTTGTTCCAAAAGTAAAATGCTACAGCTGACTCATCTTCCCGTTTCAATTTGATGTTTTTAAAATGCTCTATGACTCTGGTTTTTAGGTTTTTTTAGTTTGCATTATGTAGAATTTTTCACAATCCTTTCACCTTATTTGGTATATTCTGGTTACAGTGATTGGTGGAATTTCATTTTTTTTTAATTTAACAATTTTAATACTAATTTTAACAATTAATGAATTCAAAAAGATCTTTAAAGAATAAAATATCAACTCTTCTTTTTTTGTTGTTGTAATTTACGTCTTCCAACGTTAAGTCATATTGGACGATGAATGGAATGGATGAAATGATGCTCAAATGAACCAAGGGTCCATTCATCTTTCAGAAGGGAAAACCCCGGAAAAACCTTATCCAGGTAACTCATCCTGACTGAGATTCGAACTCGGGACCTCTTGAACGTGAGGCAGACATGCTACCACCACGCTACCGAGGCGGGCATTAATAGCTTAGTACTGCCACATAAGAAAATTAGCTTATCATTGTCACCCTGTTTTCCTCTTTGCATCTAACTCTAAGCTCTATGGACCCTGGGCTCATTTGAGCATCATTTCACCCATTTCATTCATCGTCTGATATGACTTGACGGAGGAAGTAAATTTAAAAAAAAAAAAAAAAAAGTTATTAATGATAATGAAAACAATTTGTCTAAGACAAGCATTTTTTTCTTTCAAGACTTTTTTTTTTTTACTTTAAGGGTCACACTTATACATCGTCATAGTATTAGGTCATTTAAATGGTTTGCCCATGGGCTTTATATGACAAGTGACGATCCTGAATATATAAAAGCTGCAGTGATCGACATGCAAAATGTAAATTTTCTACTGTAATCCATTCTTTGCTCATTTAAATACTAATTATTTGCATATTAATCATTTTCCTTCTAAAGAGTATTAATAGTATTCCAAAAATGTAAATGGCATAGTAATATGGACAGGGTAGTAGTAGTTGTAATCATTTACTTGAAATAATATGAACTTACCTAATTATTAATTTTTAGATGAGTCGTGTTTATTACACATCTGCTTCACTTTCGTACCTATTTTGAGGACATGTTTCGCAAATCATCGTTTGCATCTACGGCTCTTATGCGAGATGCAAATGATGATTTGCGAAACATGTCCTCAAAATAGGTACGAAAGTGAAGCAGATGTGTAATAAACACAACTCATCTAAAAATTAATAATTTTTCGCTTCACTGTGGTGTTCCAATACAGTTAAATCTCGATATAACTTACCTAATGTTTCAACAGTTGGCAATTTTTTAACAATGGCATTTCGCTTTGCCATTCTCATAACGCCAAGTGCCAAAGTAACTGTCACTACAATGGGCAATCCCTCTGGAATGGCTGCCACTGCAAGACTGAAACCGTAACAAGAAATAAAATATTGCCAACAGAATAACAAACTTTTCTATAACTCAAGTAATGTACAAACTAACTTTATTTAATAAGCATAGAGGCCCTATATCACCTACATGCAACCAGTGGCACAGTGCCAGGACAGATGAGTTGACAGTTACACCAAAGTTACACCAAAGTTTTAGACAAACTCCAGCTGTGTTAGGTTTTTAGATTCCGTCACATTTAAATATGGTACTTAGTTTAATTGATGGAAATGATTCTTTCCACACTAGCCGTGTGTGCAGCAAGGTTTGGATAGGTAGAGTCAGACTGAAAAATTTGATGCCATAGCTCGGATTTCATCCACAGAACTCCCAGTTTCTCCAATTTGTTCTTAAACATTGAGGAACCATGACAACATGCTAATTCTCCAACTGACCATTTTTTTTCCAGTGAACCACTATGAGATCCCATATGGCAACATGCTAGTATAACATTAAATTCTCAAACAGAAAATGATAGATCAATGGTTAAGAGCAACTGGATGGAGACAGTAGATCCATAGTTCAAATCCCAGCTATGGCATTGAATTTTTCAGTCGGACTCTACCTATCCAAACCTTGCCCTACACATGGCTAGTGTGCAAGAACAAATAAGTTCCATCAATTAACCTAGGTGTGACTATGAAGCTTGGGACTTATGTACTTTAGTCGCTATGAAAGGTACAAGAGCTGTTCAATAAAGAATGATCACAACTTTTTTTGACAACGTACCTTTACCCATGCTCATAATTGTGATGGTCCTTCTCGAAATAGTCTCCCCTGAATGCGATGCACTTGTCCCAATGATTCTGCCAGTCTTCAAAGACATGCTGGAAACTATCTTTTGAGACATCCTTCAAAATCCCCTCTGCAACCTTCACCACTGCTTCTGATGGATAATGCCTCCCACGAAGGCATTTCTTCAAGTTAGGGAATACAAAAAGGTCACATGGGGCTGAATCCGGACTATAGAGAGGGTGAGGGATGCACTTCACGTTGATTTTTGCAAGATATTCAGCAACAACATTATCCTCTGTGCAACAAAGAAGAGGAAATGACTGAAGAACATCTTTCAACCTGTGAAGCCCTACCTGCCGGACCCACTACACAGAAATATTGGGAGAGCAAGAGAGCTAATGGCTTCATTGCCAAAGCCAAGCATTTGACAACAACATTGGCAATATGCAGCCGCACATTATCGTGGTGCAGCATCCAGCCTGCTTCACGGAAATGTGGTCTTTGGCGCCTGATATGGACTTGCAATGCTTTTAAGACATCCCTGCAGTATTGTCCAGTTACTGATGTGTGTGCAGGTACAACATGCTGATAAACCATTCCATGAATATCAAAGAATGAGATGACCATAACTTTCCCAGCAGAAGCACTCACTTTTGCTTTTTGGGGGGTTGGTGATGGAGATTTCCATACTGAGCTTTGCTGGTTGCTCTCAGGATCAAAATAATGTATCCAAGTTTCATCAGCAGTAATTACACTTGAAAGAAACTCCGGATCTTCCTCTAACATCAACTTTAACTGCATGCAGACCTGCATGCGAATGTCCTTTTGTTTGGGAATCAACAGTCTTGGAACCCATCGAACACAAACACATCTCATGTGTGGGTGTGACCAATGTGTGGGTTGCACCTAATGAAATGTTCAGTATTTCAGAAAGTGACCCAAAGGTAATTCGTCGATCCTCTCTCACAATGGCAGCAGCAGTGTTGATGTTTTCTTCCATAAGAGCAGTAACTGGAGCACTGGGTCCACCTTCCTTAGAAATTGATTGTCTCCCTCATTAAACATTTTAAAATCAACTTCAAACTGTGCGTAGAAAAGAACAGGCTTTCCATAGGCCTCCTGTAACATTGTATTGGCCTCAACTGAAGATTTGTTGAGACAAAAGCAGAATTTCAAAGCCGCAATTGCCCCTCACATGTTATCTCCATTGGAGCGGTAGGCGATACTGAACATGTCTGAACTTGCCTGGTTCTCACAGGTGGGAACCAGGAGTACCAACAATGAAACTACTACGGTGTGTTTGTTTCACATTAAGCTAACAGAATATAATAAGATTGAATTTTAGTGCAAAAAATTATGAACGTAAAAAAATTATGATCATTCTTTATTGAACAGCCCTCATATGTATCTCACTGTATATTTATTTTTTATTTATTTATTTATCTGCCGTAGGAGTCAGCCAGACTCGTGACATCCTCAAAAATACAGTTTCAAAGATATAAAAATGAATTACAAATATGATTGAAAATGGTACAAATTAATATAAAGTCTAATACACTAGTACATTTTAAAAATACATACAGTAAAATAAAATTTATTATTACAATTTTATATTAAAAATTAACTGATGCTAAAAGGTAAAAGTTTTAACAATATAAGTTGCACAGATTGCCTAAACCTTCTGTATTTCCTTTTACACAAAATCTGTATAAAAATCAACACTAATTTTACTTAACTTCTTTAACTCTCTTTTAAATCTATTTGTCACTTGTATACCTTTTATTTCTCCTATGAGCTATAGCATGAAAGTTGATTTCCCTAGTTTCATAATTATGTATTTGACTGTTCGTTTTCTGACTTATAAATTTTGTTTTTGCAAGCATTATTACTTCAAATATATATAGAGATTGTAAGGTCAGGATATTTAGCTTTCTAAATGCATCTCTACACGAGTCAGTTTGTTTTAAACCTAACATGATCCTAACTGCTCACTTTTGTAGGGTGAAAATCATCTGTATATACTTTTTTGCACACTGTCCCCAATTTGCCTATAGACATACTATGTTTCAAGCATCATCACAGTCTAATTTCAAATGACAATCATTATTCACAAAATACAATTTATATAAAAAATATACAATTCATGAAACAGTTTCCATTATAATTCATCAGTTCTATATATACATCTTTCTATTAAATACATTTTTAATTCCTTTTTGAAGCTATTTCCAGATAATGTTTTTAAATAATTGGGCAATTTGTTATAAAATATAATTCCCTTCAATAATGGATCTTTTCCAGCTGATTTTGTTCTTATAGTAAGTCTATGAAAGTTATCACATCCTCTAGCCATAGAGTTTACTATTTCTGTTGACATTATTTACATTACATTCTGTTTTGTGTACAAGTAATATTAATTTATATATATATATATATATATATATATATATATATATATATATATATATATACACAATGAAATTACTGTCAAGATTTGCTCCTTTCTGAAAGTTGGTCTACATGATGTTCTATTTCCTAATTTAAACATTATTCTTACACACATTTTTTGTAGTATTAGAATCCTATTCATGTTGATAATTCCACTACTGCCCCAGATTTCAATTCCATAACTGAGATGGCTATGTATTATTGCATAGTAAGCTAATTTTAATACTTCTATATTCACGTATTTAGAAAGATTTCTGAGCAGATATACACCACTACTAATTTTATTGCATATGCTGTCAATCTGTTTGTGGAAATTCAAGTTTTTGTCTAGTTTGATACCCAAAAAGTTTGTTGAATCTTCCTGTTCCATATCTTTACCATTAATTACTACATTGTTTAGTTTTAGACTTGATATTCAAAAATAACCAATTTGCTCTTTTTTATATTGACATTTAAACAAAATTGTTGAGCTCCTAGTGGTTTATCAGAAAAAATATGAGTCAGTTGGGGAATTTAGTGCAGTGTTGGCATGTTGACAAGGTAGCTCAATGGTTAAGACCAATTGAATGGAGAACGGTAGATCTGTGGTTTAAATCCCGGCTGTGGCAATGAACTTTTCAGTCTGATTACCTACCAAAACCTTACCCTACACATGGCTAGTGTGGAAGAACAATTATTAATTTCCCTCATTTAAAATATACATCATGTTTGAAATAAAAAATGTCTCAACCAGGCTTAGATCCTTCTCAGGAAGATGTAAAAGTGACAAGAGTAGTTGTTATCTAAAGTATACTATGTTTAGATCTAGTCCTATAAAAACTTTACTGTTAAATCTTAATGAAGAGCCACTAATTTAGTAAAAGATACTGAAGTTAAAACTATGAAGCAAACTGCACTAGATCAGGTAATACTTAAAACACAGATAAACTTTATATGTAAGGACGTTACAGGATCATTTGTCAAAAACTCTTGGGCAAGCAATGAAACAATGAAAATTTAATGCGTTAAACAAATTTGTCAGTAGCAGAACTATTAGGAACACATATCTCAAAAGAAAATATTAAAATGTGCTTGTTTTATCATGCTACTGTAAACATTGTTATCCGAACAGGCCACACAACATCCTAAATTGATAGTGACTAGAACAGAAACTGATAATTTAAGAGTACAAAATCTTTGTCTTACCTGACACCTATGGTGAACATATCTAAAATCGGTCTGCCTTGAATCCATCCCAATATCATTATAAGACCAATGATACAAAAGGAATAGAAAGATAACTGAGTTCCTAAAATATCCATGCTCTTTTGCAAAGGTGTTTTTGGGGCTTCTTCAGCTTGCATCATTCTGAATACTTCTCCAAATTCTGACTTTTCCCCAGTGTTTACTACAATGCCCTGTGGGGGGAAAAAAAGACATACTCTTAATATTTCTTAGCAAAACTTGTTCTGCCATCTAAGCACCTTTTTACGTATCAATTTATTTAATCTACTAAATGTTCAGTAATGTAACAGAAAAACGTAATTCACATTACGATTACATCCAAATTTTTAATTTTCATAAAAAAACAGGAAAGCATCCAGTAATTTCATTTTGGATATTTATGCTTGCTTCATGTTGAAAGATGAAGCAAATATGGTTTTTTAGCATATAAAATATTGTTAATTTATAGTTCCTATAAACTGCTCACATTTATGCATTTTATTTACTTTATGGGAGCCTGAGGTACTAAAGCATTTTTTTAATCTGATTTATATATATCATACAAAGTGATTTTTGCTTAACATTGTTCTGTTATTTTCTTATTATTACGACTTTCAGAATGTTCAAGCCAGTTTAACCATATTCTATTTGAAGTACTATACCTTTCCATTTCCACAACGAACCAGAGTACCCATAAATGCAATGTTCTTCTTAGACGTATGACCATTGGATTTCAATATAGGTGCTGTCATCTTACCAGCAGGTTCTGTCTCCCCAGTAAAGCTGCTTTCATCAATAGCAAGATCAATTGCCTGAAAAATAGGACATTTTGCATTATATTAATTTCAAGTCCTTTTGTTTTCTGAACTCCACTATTAATTATCAACATGGACATAAATTGTTCTTTCACATTAGCCGTGTGTAGGTCAAAGTTTGGAAAGGTAGTGGCAGACTGAAAAATTCAATGCCATAGCCGGGATTTGAACCATGGATCTCCCAGTCTCTGTCCAGTTGCTCTTACCATTGAGCTACCATGGCCAATGTGCCAGTATGACATTAAATTCTCCAAATGACTCGCATTTTTCCTGGTAAACCACTAGCAATTTTCATATACACATGAGACAATTACCTTAATGACGACTTACAACATGTAAATACTTTAAGTCCCGGGCTCTATAGTCCAACCACTATTATGTCAATTAATGGTAATTAATTAACCAAGTTTAGCTTTTAACCAACTTTTACATGCATGCCACCAATCTTTTTTCTTGAAGTGCTCTTATTTAATTCAGGGAGTTTCAAAGTATGCATTTTCAAAAAAATCTCAGTATTGAATTTTTGGCTGGAATACAATTCTTCTACTTACATACATAGTAAAAATAAAAAATTAATTTTAAACCCCTTATACCAATTGTCATTTATACAAAGATAAGTTTAAGAAACAACATACTACATGTTAAAGCGTGGATTTGTATCAGAAAATACATGAAACAACAAAGTTGCTTATGCAGGCCTATTGTACATACATATCAAGTCACTCTGTTCTGTTGCAATCATGTCTTCTGGAGAGCAATGTATCATCAATGACATCAAGCACGAGATCATATATAGTATGACTGAATACTGTAACATGGAGAAAGAAGAAGGAATCAAAATCTCTTTGTGTCAAGCGAAAAAAAGGCAGCTGCAACAGTAATTTGCATTTGCATTAATTGGCTAACCTTTCATTTCAGAACATAGATCGAAAGTGCTTCGTGTTTTGTCACTTACTATAAGAGTTTCTAATATTTTGTTCTTCTAGGATAACAAGCAAATGCAGCGCTTGTCAGTAAAGGTCAATATGACTCAACACTTTGCATGCAGTACCATCACAGGCAGACAGGATAGGCAGGAACAGAATAAACACCAACCAATATGTCAGCAGCTGATATGAGCAACAAATTTTTGAAACATGGCCAAATATTATAAATTATAGTGAAGTATGTAAATGAGTTTTCCTACCCATTTATTTTTATTTCAAATCCTTCACTGTCAACCACTTCTAAACTATTACTTATAAAATACTGTTTTTAGAGAGTTGGAAAATTTTATGGGTAAAAATGATATTTGTATGAAGGGGCTTTTACACTATAAATTAAAAGCATTTTAAATGTATACACTTGCTCTTATTGGGTTTTGCACTGACCAGCTCCATCTGCCAAAAGCCATCAATTTGTATGTTTCCTTTAGAAAGATGTTCCACAAAGCTTAAAGGCTGAACTTACTTCAAACAATCTTATGTCTGCAGGCACTCTATCTCCAACATTCAGATGTACTATGTCCCCAGGAACCAAGTTTCGGGCAAGAAATGTTTCTAATTGGCCTTCACGTAAGCTGTAAATAAAATTGTGTGTTATACATCACTCCTGTATTATACACCATGGGAAATCATATATATATATATATATATATATATATATATATATATAAAGACATTGATGAAAAATATATCAATTAAACAAATAGATGTACTTATTGTGGTGTGACATTGGATACCTATTTAAAATTATTTTATGCAGTTTACCTTGTCTATAAAAAAAATATTAATTGGAAGACTATCTCAAAAATAACAAATTGCTCCACATTGTTTCCCAATGCTACAACTACTTTTCAGAGGTATACTGATCTTCCCTGAGCCCAAAACTATATGCTCCTCTGGTAGAACATTATATTTACTATACTGGTAGTCAATTTAGAAAGTGATTGACATTTCGTATAAAGAGAGAGGCAACGTTGCCACTTGCCACTGATTGCTACCACATGGAGAGGATGTCAGGATTCAGTACGAAGGTGATTCAGTTGCAACTGCAGTGATATTATTATTTGTAATACTAAGGTATACACAAGGACAATATTAAAGGCATGGATCTACTTGCAAAGGACAGAACATGCAAGAATACAACAGTGTAAAGATCATTGTAACAAACAAGGCATACCTGTGAAATGTTTATGCTTATTGTAGTGGGGAAATGTTGCTTATATCTGAATCACTTGAACCATTATAACTGTGAGAGAATACTTGGAAGAGGAGAAATTGAAATGGGTGCCCTTCTGGAACTTGTGTGGGCAGATGAACTGTGGTTTCCAAGTTATGTAGTCGATGGCATTGCTACAGAACACGATCAGAAAATAGTTCGCCTTGCCCCTTATTATTGCCACTTTAAGCTGAAAAAGTTTATCTGGGATGAAGTAAATGGTTAAGTTGGCCGAAAGAATAAAGATTTCACTGCATCATCAATAATAAAGGTGACAGGAAGAGGCTCTAATAACAATAAAAGATGAATACCTTTAACAAATATAGATTTGGTTCCCGAGCATGTTCGGTTTTTGTTTGTCTACACCACTTTGTCACTACTTTTAGACATAATAAAACATACATTAAAACACCATTACAAATGCTCACAATACATGCACAGATACACAGACTCTAAAACACATAACACAAGGCAAATTGCCACAAATAGGATGCAAAGGAACTTGCCAATACACAATCTCTAACTGTTCTAACAAGAGCAGCAACAAACGTGAAGGTATTGTGTTTAATGCAGTGTTAGCAGAAGAGCACAAGGAGCAAGGTATTGTGTTTACTGCAGCATTAGCATAAGAAAATACACGCATATAGTATTAATACCCCTCTCACTCTTCCGAGAATAATCAGTGGGCTATCTGAGGGGTTTCTGTTAAACATAAAGCCAGGTTAACCTTTTGAGAAGCACGGTAATACTTGCTCTCCCGCACATCATGCTAAACACGTGTAAAATATTGGCAACAAAGGTTTAGCGTGTAACATCATGGAAACATCCTGACTTTAATTGGTCCTAATCACTGCTATGACAACCGTTATGGCATACCCATCCCCTCCCATCAATTTAAAGCATTTCTCCACATGGTTAGTAAATGTCAATCACTTTCTAGATTGGCGACCAGTATAAATCACTGTATGTGACATATCACCAAATGCTCAAAATCTGTCAAAATCTCATTTTTCCCTTCTGAATATTTATAATATAAATTTAAAATAAAAGAAATAGGAAGTCACTGGATATTTATTCACTGTCGTTGCAAAGTAATTTCTTGTTAATTGTATGAACCTGCAACTGTCCTGTGGCTGATCAATTTTGCTCAGCTCACTAGAACCAAGTGTCTCCTCTGTTGCTTCTTTTATACAAGCTCCTTAAAGTGTTTGGTTGTGGCATAGTATGTAAATGTCTATTAAAAACATTTTGTTGTGTGGCGATGGAATCAATCTGAATGAAATCATGCGCAGAGAAGAAGCATTGAAGAAACCTGACAAAATTTGCTGTTTCTTATCAGTCCTAATGCAATTTGTGCACATGCTCCACATGATTCACCAATATACATTTTTTTATTAGTTCCTAATCACTAAGCATATGTTCCACACTAAGCATATGCCATCTCAGCTCAAACTGGTTGTCAGCGTGCTATAGTTCCCTGCAGCTAAGATGTCTCTGGTGCATATTTCACTGTAACTGCCTGCAGATATACTACATTAGAGACCACAAAGAAACTAGTGTCTGCATCCAGCCAAGAGATGTAAGAAGACAACAGTATACATTATAGCACTTAAATGCAAATAGTTTGGAAGTTATGGGCATTAAAAAAATGCTTTTGTGCATAATAGAGGATACATTCCAGCAGTGAATGTTGCAATAAAGTTACCTTGAGCCTAGCAACAAAAAGGTTAAATTATTGGAAACAATATCCTTTATTTTTCATTATAGAGCTCCAATATACAGGGGATAGGCAATATAACTGAGTGTGTGTGTGCACGTGTGCATGTGCATGTGTGTAGTGTTTAATGCCCACTTTAATACATGCGTAACTGCAAGCGGCAACACTAATTCCATGAAATGAAGATGGGGCACCAGTGGAATGAGATAGTGGGGGAAACTAAAGATCCAAGAGAAAACCTGCCCCAGCACTGGTTTGTCCACCACAAATCTTGCATGCAGCCATCTGGGATAAAACCTGGGCCACCTTGGTAAGAGCCAAGCAGTCTAATTGCTCAGCCACAACATGATCCCAAAATAATGTGAACAGTGGAAATAAAGGGATGGAATATATTTATCATTGTGCAGACAGTATTAACTTGAAAGAAGATGTCAAACTTTGGAAGTTAAGACTTCTAATAGGTATAATTCAAGCTAAATATCTGCAGGAGTTCAGAGATGAACAAAACCTAGCATATGATGAGTGTATGATCCTGTATTCCTGTATTTCGGCCGGCATAGCAGTTAACAGTTTATTAGGGAAAAACTGATTAGATACAGCTATAAAGTATGGTGGCTCAACTCATGATGTGTATCGAGGTAAAAACTCTAATGCTAATAGCCAGTATGGGGTGGAATTTAGCAAAGCTGCAGCACCAATTATAGTTATGATAGACCAGCTGCCAGATATAAAGAAGGAATTTCCCCTCAAGTTTTATTTTGACAACTTGTTCACTAGCTTCAACTTTAACTATCTTCACAAACGAGGATATGGTTTCACAGGTACAATGTGCAAAAATCAAGTACCGAAAGAAAATGAAAAAAGACGGTATGAGTATGCAAAAATAAAGAAGAATGCTTTCTGATCACTCATTTGGTTGACAATGCTGTTGTCTCTATATTTTCGCCAGATACAGTCAGGCCAAAATATGTTCTTCGTCCAAATGTGAAGGCCAGTAAAAACGTTTCATAGGCAATACAGATTGCATGGACGAAAACCTATCCTTATATAGAATTGGAATATGAGGGAAAAAATGGTGATCCATTTTTACATGGCTCTTGGACATAATGGTTCATAATACCTGGATTGTTTTGCGCAAACCAGGAAGAGAGATACCTCAGAATCCAGGAGAGATATAGTTATCACATACCTCACTAAGTATTCAAATATACCCAAATCTGGAGGACGAATGCCCACTTCGCAATGAAGCACATCAGGAATTAGGGTACCTGATCACATAAGACTTGACGGTCTTCTACACCAAACTGCTCCAAAAAATCAACAACGCTGTTGTGCCAAGATATCTTGCAACTATCGCATTTGCACAGTATATGTGAAGTATAATGTTGGAATGTGTCACTTGTTTTGTAAAATTCCACACAATTCCTTAATATTGTAAACATATTATCAAAATAATTAATCCCAAATAAAGTTTTATGTGATTGTGTGATTTATTAATGTATGTAAATTCTAATACACAGATTTAGAATTAAGGACAAAATTTTGCTCCCGTAAAAGCCTAAATATACCGTATGGTACCAGCCATAATTTACAACTCATGACCATGGTATTTAATATTCGTGCTCTACTAGCATCTAAGCAACGTAGTTATTCATGAATGACCTTAATTTTTAATTTTCAAATAAAAAATAACTTCGGCTTTCCCAGGTTAATAAACTACTCCAAATTATATACCAATAAACCAACTACAAATAGTTTTTATGATAGGTTTTCAAATACTCTGCCTATCCCCTGTAGTTTCGTGAAGAAATAATAGTGACAATACAAATGATCCAAGTGAAGCTGTTGGATCTATGCTGTGCAATAAATAGAATCCAAGTCTAATACAGTATTTTTTCTGGTATCTAGTTCAACTGCACAATTCTACATAAAGAATTGCCACCAACATAATAATAATACTTTATTATCACCTTATTGTTCATATAGAACCAGGCGAATCGTCAATTTACACATTTACAGTGCAACAAGCTTTTCATATTTACATATTTACAGTGCTTTAAGCTTCTTGGTCAATGTAATAATTATACTAAGCTTATTAAACTAATCATTTATAATACAATATACATAATACATATCAATATTTAAAAGTTGATTGTATTTACATTTTCATTAGTGTACTAAGTATACCTAACTTATTAATGGCTCAACAACTAATATACTTACTTAAAACTTAATTACATTTACATTTCATTTAGCTAAGAATTCCTCTAAAGAGTAAAATACATTTTTAATTAAATAAGTTTGAAGAGCAGTTTTAAATTCTTTATAATTCTCACATTGTTTTATCTCAGCTGGCAGCCTATTGTACAACTCTGCACCATGATAATGATAATATTTCATAAATGTTTACTGAACTCTTCCAAAATGCATTTCATTATAAACATTTTAGGTTCACGTCAAACTTACAATAAATGGGAAAAGTGCTAATACAAATAAAATAGTCTGCATAATAAAACAAAATTTACAGTAAAAAACTTAGTCACTGAAATCAATTAAAGTATTACTTTTAATTTACTAGTAACTTATAAATCTGTGGGTTCTCATTTGATCTGCTTAAATTCACTACCAATTTTCAAATAAGATCAAATCCAAAATTTCAAGGACTACAAATATTTTACTGATTGTATGCATCTAATCAGAATTAGGAAAGAAATATAGTGAAGTTAAAATATCTTACCAGTGACATGAAGGAGGAACAAGCTTTGTGAGTTCTTCCAAAGATTTCTCTGATCTGTATTCCTGGACAAAAGCTACAGTGACCACTATGATGATGGCCTACATATAAAATAAAGTTTTACATCAGGGATACAAGGATACATGAGATATACCAAATGAACTAATTTTTCACATCTTGAGCAATGTATACATATGTGAATACTCACCACTGTTATGCTGACTGCATCGTCAAACTGCCTCATGCATACACTTACTAGTGCAGATGCCAAAAGTAACAATATCAATGGATTTCTAAACTGAAAATAAGAAGCAAAACAAAATTAATTTAAAAACTAATTGTATAACCAGGTGCACTTTTGATTAGATATTTGTAATTGTTGCCAACTTTAATAGATTTAGAGAAGCATGTTGAAATAATTATGTTCAGCAGAAAATATAATTTTAACAATAATACATTTATGAAATCTACAAGTACAAAGACGAAATAGCAGCCTACTTTCCAACCAGAGAGACACTGACTACCTTTTATAATTACATGGTCTAACAAAACTGGATTATCTAACAACTAATTACTTATATGTATTTGGAGGAATTTAGTAACAGTGACATCAAAATTAATCTCAGAAACTATTTGTAGTTGGTTTATTAATACTCGTCACTTGTTTATATTTATGAGAGACTAGTTTCAAAGGCATTCGCCTCCATTTTCAATCTCTTTCCAACTGGCATCTGTTGTCTGCTCTCTCTCTCTGAGAGAATGAGAATGCAAATGCCTTTGAAACTAGTCTCTTATAAATATAAACAAGGAAGTGACGAGTATTAATAAACCAACTACAAATAATTAATTTTTAGATGAGTCGTATTTATTACACATCTGCTTCACTTTCGTACCTATTTTGAGGACATATTTCGCAAATCATCGTTTGCATCTTCGGCTCTTATGCGACTAAAGCTTGATCCAGTGGTGTGGGTAATCCTGGGGTTGCTGCTGCCATCTGTTGATTTAGTGATGAACTTACATGTGGGATTCTCTTCTGGCGGGATTTCAAAGTTCATTAGTTGGTTTTTATGTTTTTCTATGCATATTCTCTCCCATATGACGAGTTCACTATGTTTTTGTACGTATTTTAGTAATTCTGTGCTATCTTCAATTTCATGATTTTCAGACCAGAAATGAGCTACTATTGCGGACTTATCAATATTTTTGTATCTTAGCTGCCTGAAGTGTTCTTTCTTTCTAGTGCCTATGTTTCTTTTTGTCCTCCCTATGTAAATTTTTTCACAGTCTTTACACTTAATCTTGTAAATGAATATAACATTGAAATACAATATAACATTGGCACCAAAAAACAATTACAACATTAAAAACCTACTTCACAGTAATAATACTGATAAGATAAAACCAGAGGAAAAGTCAGGCATTTACAAGATTAAGTGTAAAGACTGAAAAAATTTACATAGGGAGGACAAAAAGAAACATAGGCACTAGAAAGAAAGAACACTTCAGGCACTTAAGATACAAAAATATTGATAGTCCGCAATAGCAGCTCATTTCTGGTCTGAAAATCATGAAATTGAAGATAGCACAGAATTACTAAAATACATACAAAAACATAGTGAACTCGTCATATGGGAGAGGATATACATAGAAAAACATAAAAACCAACTAATGAACTTTGAAATCCCGCCAGAAGAGAATCCCACATTTAAGTTCATCACTAAATCAACAGATGGCAGCAGCAACCCCAGAATTACCCACACCACTGGATCAAGCTTTAGTCGCATAAGAGCTGAAGATGCAAATGATGATTTGCGAAACATGTCCTCAAAATAGGTACGAAAGTGAAGCAGATGTGTAATAAATACGACTCATCTAAAAATTAATAATCTTTCGCTTCACTGTGGTGTTCCAAAACAGTTAAATCTCAACTACAAATAGTTTCTGAGATTAACTTATTACTTGTTCATTATGTATTTATTTATTTAGAAGATATTTAAATTTAGAGATGTATAGCACACATTTTCATATCAGTGATACAAATAGTCATTCTTAAATGGTGCAATTACAAGTGCTATTTACTTTGAAATCTTAAATTCCATGAAAAGGGAGAAATGATTGAATTTATCAAAAAATGTAACAGATAAAAATAAATTATAATCTAAATTACATAATGGAAAAGGTATAATCTAAACAAGAAAATGTTATATTCTTTATAAAAGATACTTCGAAAACTATCAAGCTAGGATCTCTCTCATGAAATATGTAAATGAACCAAGGAGTTGAATATAAAAGATATATAGTTATTCATTAAGATTAAACATGTAAAATACTTAATGCATTGTATATGTTGCATTATATATGTACAAAACTATGTATGTTTTATATTATAAATCCTTCAGGATTCCATTGTAGGATGTTTAGATGAGAGTTGCCCAAAGATGCTCCCGCCCAGTGTAGTGCCCTGAGAAAAACAGATGGAGAACTGACAGCACAACTAGTCACACGTTATTGGGAGGCCAGAAGGAAAATGGAAATTCTCCAATTCCATGAGCATTAGCAACCAACCATATTATAAATACCAAATAGGAAATAAACTGTTTATTCAAACTACAAAAAAAATGTAGATGACCTATTCTAATTCATAGTAAAAGATGTGAAAAATGAAGTAATTAATACACTAAAAACGCTTTTAAAAATAGTAAACTAAAACTTTAAAAAATATTAATCTTAATATACCCATCAACAGTCTCAAGATACACCAAATTCTGTAATAATAAGGTTATATATTTACGACTGTTTGGAGGAATTTAGTAACAAGACATCCAAATTAATTGATTAAACTATTTGTAATCGATTTTTCATATTATGTAACTTAATTTTGACTTTTTGAGGGACTAGTTTCAGAAGATGTTGCTTCCATATTCAACCTTGAACTTTGATGGACCTTCGAGGTTGAAAATGGAAGCAACAGCTCCTGATACTAGTCCCTCAAAAAATAATTGTGACTACGAAAAACTGACTACAAATAGTTTTCAATTAAACTTACATACGTGTGCCTTGATATTGCTTGCTTTGGACGAGTTAAAGAGCAATAAAAGAAAGGTGACTAAGCACTTTAAAATCTTACACTAAAAACAATGAAATTAATTCCTATGCTCACGGTAAATTTAACTGATGTTACAAATTTTTTTCATGAAACAACTCTCTCTCCTTCTCTTTTTTCCCACTTTTTCCTTTGCAGCAATGAAATGTAACACATATTCAGCTGTTCTTTATAATTTGTTTTACCAAAAGAAAAGTATCTACCTGCTCTATATACTTTTTCCATGGTGGTTCATCCTCTTTGACTGTCAGTTCATTGAAGCCTGCTAGCTGTCTACGGAGTTCTGCTTCTCTCCAACGCAGCCCATTCCTCAAATCAGTGCGGAGACGGGCTGCCACCTCTTCAGCACCAAGTGTGCTAGACTCACCCGTTGTAAGCCACATATCGTCTTGCCCCACCTTAATTATAAAAAAGAACTTCAGTAATGTTGCCTTAGGCACCATCCATAAATGATCAAATAAAACATCATCAGTTAACATTAAGATTCAGTAAACATTACCAAAATAAAAAGTAGCGATAATGCAACATCAAAATATTTTAACAATTTGAAGCTCTATAAATATTTTTAAAAGGTTCTTTAGGAAATTATACAAAAATGGTCATAATTATATCATAAAAGAGGTTTTAGAGTATCAATATTTATGATTTTACACAGTGCATAATAAATGTTAAAAACAAAAAAAAAAAGATTGAATTAATGAACTAATGATAGGAGAAAAATATTGTGCCATTCATACGATAAGCAGCCTAAAAACTCCATTGTCAGCAAAGTTAAGGAAGAAGGACTACTTCAATGGCAACGAGAGTGGACTTTGATACTGAACTAAATAACAAATTCAATGACAAACACAATGTAAATAGGTAAATACCAGAAGGCATATGTAGTAGTACTGTCATGTAATGGAACATACTTATTCTTTTATTTACTGATATTAGTTGAGATAACTATTTTCAGTAATGGTTATATTTACCATTTTGAAGTAGGTATAAGGGGACTACCATATGTTTAAGCAATGGTTAAATCTTTAAAATATGGATCACTATTTAATGGTGTTACATGGACAGGAGAAAAAAATGTTATGGAGACTTGGCATCTGAAACAAAATTGGGTATTTAAAAATTCAAAGAATAACATATACCTCAGAAACCGTATATGCACCAAAAATGTATTTTACATTGAATTGGGTATTCTGACAAAATTACATTTTGCCTGTGTCTTATGGCTTACAAGTTGTACAAAATTCAGTCTATTCACAAAGAACTAAAGAAATACATTTTGCAGCGGAAATGTCTTCAACATATGGTACTTTACCAAATTATTAGCTAATTTCTGAGAAACTTGAAATAAATTCTTAGGCTCTTCTTTCTAATATGCGACCCATCACACTTTTTGATGGGTGGGAGGGACTTTCTTTAAATCTTTTGGGGAAAAAAAGGGGGCAAAAAAAGGTCTCTAAAGGTACTCTTGTTTTGTGTTAAGCATTCATTAAATTTTTAATTCTGGTGAAATCTAAATATGAAAATTTTAGGTGAAACACTTTCTTTGCTTGCTATGGAAAAGCATTAGAGAAAGTAAAAGCTATATAGGTGCATGAAAGATTGAACCTGATTTTAAAATTTCAATGCCACTGACAATGTTCAAACTACACTCTCCAAGGGCAATATACATTATACATTCAACTTTCTCAACTTACTCATAATTTACTAATACCTATCAAGATAATCTTAAGTACCACCTCAAAGATATCGATATTAAAGAGACAATTTACAACTGAGCTTTTTTTTTCTTAAAATGTTGACAAATGCTCACTTTTAACTTGTGGTTTATATATCAACTTTGTTGCCATTCATGATCTGGTGAAATGGTTTGGTCAATATCTGGATGTTTGTTCTCAGTCAGTTAGAGCAAAAGTTGACAAATACGAAATGTGTGAATAACGTATCAGCAAATACTTCCTGCCAGAAGCACCAATACAAATTAATGGTTTCCATTAACAATCAACTGATTATTGCTCAGTTTGTGTCAGCTTTTACAGGAACAAGATCATAGTAAAAGTACTTGTACAATGTGGAGATCTATAACAGAGAGGTTCTTACAAGTGATTCAGAAAGTGACATACATGTAAGTTAGTACCCAGGAGGTAGGAGGTATAGATCAAGAGTAGAAACACTTAAATGCAGCTGGAACCAAAACTGTCAACTATTATAGTTATCGCCAAACTATTTGGCATTTAAAGAAATGCTTTGGAAATAATGGACAAGCCTTATACCAGTAAAAGTTGTATAGGTATTGCCAAACAAACTGGCATCTGGAGTTTTCAAATAGCAAACTAAAGAGTGAGTCACTCTTTTCTGATACTTACTGTTCACCTTACACCCTGGCTGCAGCAGTAGGTAGGTAAACTCAGTGGGTGCACAAAGTTTATCCCCTGATATTGCTACACACATCACTATCAGTTACATACCACTACATTCTCCTAAAGGATCTATGTGCAACATTTCACCAGAACTATTACGAACAATAAACAGGCACTTGTATAACACACTTCTCTTCACTTCTATATAAAAACTTCAGTAAAACAAAACGTGCTAGTTTCACTATTTGCAGTAAGTAACTAGGTATCCTCACTGACCAAGCAGGTTAACTAATGACTTGTTTCCAATGCTTACTGGAGGCCTCCAATAAGCACTGAAACAAGTGATTAGTTTATTTGTTCTCAAACAAATACTTTCTTATAACTCCAATAACAAATTTTACAATTCTATCCTAAGTACAAATTTGTCAGCTGCTTATCTTTATGGGCTAATAGTGGCATTTTCTCCCTGGCCACTTAACTCTATTCTAACACTTATGCAACCTTGACCTAATGTTCCATTGTCTACTGCATTCTTCTACTTCTTAGCTTCCTTACCCTTCTCATCCATTTCTATGATTTTGTCTGCAAACTTCGCCTCCCTTATTCCTTTCTCTCCTTTCAGTGTAAGCATTTTTATTGTTACAACGTCAGCCCCTTTATTATACCAGTTCTTATACCATATTAATTTCCTCCAGTTTTCCATTTCTTTATACTCCGCTACATAATGCTCTAAACTTATTTTATTTCCACATAAAATGCACTCCTTTGGCGAACCCCTTCTCAATATGTCTCCTCCAAACTAAACCCTTCCTCTCATCTCTATCATATAGGTCTGTATATGTTTCCCTTCCCCAATCTCTCTTCATTTTCAGGTATACATTTAGTGATATCTTACTTAACAGATTTCCCCTCTCACTTGTCGGTCCATGTACCCTACCCTATCCTTAATCACTGACCAAAAACCTTTTACATTACTTTCTCCCTGCTACCAGATATCCCCATTCCTATTCTATCCAACGTTCTCTCTAGCTCTGCCCACCAGCTGCCCTTACATGTTGAATTCTTCTGTTGTTCTAGACAGATCTTTAATATATTATCATCCTTTATTATACAGCTGTACTAATATTTTAAGCATCTTTCTATAACTACCCCAAGTGATTAGTTAACCTGCCCGGTCAGTAAGGATACTCAGTTACTTAATGCAAATAGCGAAACTAGCATGTGTTTGTTTCACAGAAGTTTTCATTTAGAAATGAAGAGAAACGTGTTATAGAAGTGCCTGTTTATTGATCATGATGATGAAATGTCGCGCATAAGGCCTTTAGAAGACTGAAGTGATATACTGGTTCTTCAGATTTATTCGGCCTTTGCCACCAATATTTTGACTGCATATGACATCAGTACTAGGAAACAAGTTTATCATGCATTGTCTCTTGCAGAGAACTAGCAAAAGGTAAGTAGTGGCAGTGGATGTCAACAGTTTTGAGGTCACCTTAGTGAAATGGAACTTGCGTTGTATCTTTCCAATATTTACATTTGGAACTTTCACTTGCATATTGTAAACTCACAATCAGAGCATTTATGCTGATAGGTAACTCAAATAATAACTGGACAGTTATTGTAACACAGAGGGCTTTAATGACAACATCCCCGTGATTAGTGGTCACTTGCATCTTGCGTGCAAAGAACACACAAAATGTCCTGGAGAAAAACACTTCTGCACCGCCTAGAACATCAACCTGTTTACGAAGTTGGAAATGCATGCAGTTCAAGGTTCCATTCCGCACCGCCCCTTCAAGACAAGGGGCTTGCTGAACTGATGACATCATTCATTTAAATCCTGTGGCGCTAAAGGCTGAATAAATCTGAAGACACAGTATAACTGATAGTGATATGTGTAGCAGTGTCAGGTGATCAACTTTCTGCACACAAAGAGTTTACCTACCTACTGTTGCAGCCAGGGTGTGAGGTGGACTGGAAGTATCACAGAAGAGTGATTCACTCCTTGGTTTACTATTTGAAAACTCCAGATGGCAATTTGTTTGGTAATACCTATACATGTTCACATACGCTAGCACATCTGTGATAGTGAACCCTAAAGCCTTAGAAAGAAAATAATACTGAGCAAGTGATCTAGAGTTTTCATCAGCATGTAGTTCAAGTTAAGTTGATCAGGATAAGTTATTGCTTAAGTACCTGAAAATAACCTCAACAAAGTGCAACTGAACATGGCTTATTAAAAGCCTAAAACGGAAGTACTGTTGTCAGTATCAGACACATACTGAAAGTCCTGCCAAGACTGAGTTACAGAAGACAGACCACGTCATGTAGTAAATAAAGCAACTACTTTGCAAAACATCTCATACGTTACATTCTCATGATTTTCTCTACCTACTATTTTGTATTTTTTATGTAGGTTCCAGGAACTATTATACCAAAGGCTTATTTTTTTATCTACTTCTCATTAATCAAGATAAACCTTTACAGAAATTCCTTTACACATTTCACTGACAGTACAAGGCAGGCACCGGAAACCAAATCAATAGTTCAATGTTTAAATCAATAGTTCAATGTATATGCTGGCCCAGAAATTCTATACTCTTTCCCTGACATAACAAAAAGTGAATAGCAAGGTATCATGTGGTGTGGTACAACATTCAAGTTGCAGGACCATTCATTCATTCTTCAATACACCCTGAATTCTGAACAGTATCTAGCCATTATTTCTTTTCTTGGCTTCTGGTGTTGTCTGCATCCTAATGGCTTAAAATCTTGCCCATGTTTTGCCATTAACAATATTAGGCTTCTTCACTGGACAACTGCAAATGTTTCAAATGGTCGCTGCTTTTATATTCTGGTTTGCCTCTCTGTCCCTGCCCACCTACAATCCTATTGGTTCTTTCTCCACCAATGGGAGATCGATGTCCTAACAGGGTCTTTCTGGTGGACTTTGTGGGTTCGTAGAATTAAAAGTCCAATTTGCAGAAAATAAAAATCGTTCTTTATTTGCATAGGAATACACTGTTCAATTCTCACGTAACAACATTACGTCACATACACACAGTCTACAACGTTCTGATCAGCTCTCAACACTCATGTTACACAACTACTCTGGTTCAACTCGTCACTTCCCTAAATACCTCATTCGTAATTCGAGAGATTTCCAGAACAATAAAGAACCCAAAATAATCCAGATGTTACCAGAAATTTCCATTTATCATAGTTTGTTTGTTTCGTTAAGTCTTTTATCTCAGCTATCTTCATTTGCCGTCTCTTTGTGTACACTAGCCGCGCTATTGTTAATTGCTTATGCAAGCCCTTTATTACCATGAAATACTATCCGCCGTCTGTTATCTAATTGCGCCAAAACCTTTATGCCCATTCCATGACAATATCGTGTTGAGTGGTTTGCCCATGTCACAGTTCAGTTTGCTCATTTCTTTAAATATTTCTATGCTTTCTCACCATTCTTTGAGAGAAATTGTCACAGATAGTTAAAATCTCTAAATTATCAAACTCAATACGGTGGCCAGTGTTTTCTGTGTGTTCCATGATGACCGATTTTTCTGGTTGGGAAAGTTACATGTATCTTATATGTTCACTCTTTCTGGTGTTTATGGATCTGCCCGAAGAAGACCCTGTTAGTATGACGACCTCCCACTGGAGGAGAAGGAACAAATAGGATAGCACGTGGGTAGAGACAGCGAGGCAACCAGAATATAAAGGCAGTAACCATTTGAAACATTTGCAGTTGCCCAAAGAAGAAGCCTAACATAGTTTACAGCGAAACATTGTCAAGATTTTAAGTCAACAGGATGTGAACCACACGGAAACCAAGAAAAAAAGTAATGGTCAAAGGCCGTGGAAGTCTAAATAACCATTTAAGTATCATGACATGCTGAGAACTGACGTTTGGCCAATTGTCTCCATCTGGAATAGCATCACTAGTCTATTTTAAGCAAAAATGTGCCCCATACCACTTGCATGAAATATCCATGAACTTGCTTGACAACCATTTTCCAAGACAACAGTTAAGTTGCTGTGGTTTGCATGAGTGAGCAGCATGGAGTCCCAACCTCCTCCTGTGCAACTTTCTATGGGGCTGGAGGAAAAAGAGTAGGTTTACTGCAGCAAACCAAGCAGTTTGGTTGAACTGCAGGACTACAACCACCACTAACACATCACAGTAGTTTCTCTGAAAGTCAGTCAAAGGATTACATACACCTGTGCACAATTTGGGTGCATATGGTGGAACTTTAATTTCACTCAACAAAACTTAATGCACTGTAGTACCAATTATTAATAAAGTTACTGACATTTAAAATTGCTTTCCACCCAGCTTGAACGTCAGTGGCAAATTAGCTCATGTAATATTGCTGTTATATAGATATTAGAGATAAAGTTAACATACAAAAAATGCCAAGGAAAACTGCAGTGGCCCTTATTTAGGATGGAAACTGGCTATGATTTCCTCGCAGAACACCTTCACAAGATACACTGCCCACCTATACCCAAATGCATTGTCTGCAAAGAAGATGTCATCCTGAACAAACACCATCAACACAAATGTAAGGGACTTAAAAGTGATAACCTACAGACTTTATATTGGGAAGCCAGGGAAAAAATGATGCAGATCAACTAATCCCCAATGCCATTGGTGAACAACATATTGCTGTTACACAAACTTTGTCATAATATTGATTAAACTTTACTCATATGTGTATACTTTGCTTTCCTTCATTCCATACCATCATAAGGTGTATTTCTGGGTAATTCAACAGGAGATTAAACTTACTCAAATGCCAAAAAAGGGAAATTAGATAAATTGCTGTGTCCTGTGTTATAAAGGGAATGTAATGTACCACTGCACTGGTTTAATGTATTGTCATCTCCATAAACAAATGGCTATCATATTTTCTTCGATTATGCTTGTGCATGACTCTTAAATCTAATTTCCTTTCCTTTTTTTTTTAAAGTCTGTATATTGATTAGGCACTGTATTCAGGTATATTGGTTATGAGTAATTGTGTAATATGTGTAATATGAGGGCTGTTCAATAAAGAATGATCATAACTTTTTTACGGTCATAATTTTTTGCACTAAAATTCAATCTTATTATATTCTGTTAGCTTAATGTGAAATAAACGCGTTGTAGTACTTTCATTGTTGGTACTCCTGGTTCCTGCCTGTGAGAACCAGGTAAATTCAGACATGTTCAGTATCGCCTACCGCGCAATGGAGGTAACGTGCAGTTAAAGTTAATGTTAGAGGAAGATCCAGAGTTTCTTTCAAACGTAATCACTTCTGATGAAATTTGGCTACATCATTTTGATCCTGAGAGCAAACAGCAAAGCTTAGTGTAGAGATCTCCTTCATCACCAACCCTCCAAAAAGCAAAAGTGGTTGCTTCATCTCATTCTTTGATATTATCAGCATGTTGTACCTGCACACATATCAGTAACTGGCCAATACTACAGGGGTGTCCTGAAAACATTGCAAGTCCATATCAGGCGCAAAAGACCACATTTCCATGAAGCACGCTGGATGCTGCACCACGATAATGTGCGGCTGCTAATTGCCAATGTTGTTGCTGATTATTTTGCAAAAATCAGCATGAAGTGCATCCCTCACCCTCCCTATAGTGCAGATTTAGCCCCATGTGACTATTTTCTATTCCCTAACTTGAAGAAATGCCTTTGTGGGAGGCATCCATCATCAGAAGCAGTGGTGAAGGCTGCGGAGGCGATTTTGAAGGTTCTCTCAAAAAATGGTTTCCAACATGTCTTTGAAGACTGGCAGAAATGCTGGGACAAGTGTATCGCATTCAGGGGAGACTATTTTGAGAAGGACAATCAAAATTATGAGGATAAGTAAAGGTACGTTGTCAAAAAAAATTGTGATCATTCTTTACTTAACAGCCCTCTTAATTAAAATGTTTTCCTCTTTTGGCCAAATGTTACAGAAGTTATATTTGACGATGATAAAAAAAAAAGCATGTTTTGAAGTGGCGGTGGTGGCTGCGGTGGCAGTGTTGGTAGTAGTTAAAATGATTTATGTTGATTTGGTGAGGTTGTTTTCCGCATGATGTGTTGAATGTCCTAAAGCACTGCTCAGTGATGGGACCAAATGAACAAAACAAACAAAAAATTGCTAATTTAGATTATAACTATCGTTGCAAGTAAGTTCTGAAATTTAAAATCATAACTGTGCCAGGGTTGTAGCACATCAAATAAAAGGGCTTGTACATTTTTCATCTGATCTTTGTGAAAGAAATTGTGCTTCACAGCCAATACATAGCTGATGACCACATAGTTGAGCACTCTTAAACATACATCACAACATAACTTTAGATTTACCTTTCTCAAAATAATCAAAACTAATATGTAATAATTATAAATATCTAGGATTACATATGTGTATAAACTTCCATATATTATGTGTGATTGGAGGAATTTAGTAACAGTGACGTCAAAATTAATCATAAAACTATTAATAATATAAGAAAAGTAAGTGACGAGTGTCAATAAACCAACTACAAATAGTTTTACGATTCCACATATTAACTCACTATTCATTCATAAACTAAAAACCATTTCTGAATAAATGGCAAAAAGACGGTGTCTTATTCTATAATACAATTTCAGAATGCGACAATTTATTACAATACAATACAAGTTTCTAATATTGTTTAATAATATTATATAAATGTATTTTAATAACTAAAAGGTGCATTCAAAAAGAAATGAGCTGAAGACATAATTACAGAAACCAGCTGTTGATACACTTGTCCCACTGTGACACAAGGGGTGAATGGCTATCTCATAAAAGTCCCAGGGCTGCGATGTGAGCCAGTTCCGCACATACAGCTGGAATTTGTCATCCAAGGTGAATCTTTTGCCCCTCAGTCTTTTTACGGGGACCAAAAATGGCAAAATCATAGAAAGAGAGGTCTGGACTGTAAGGTGGCCAAGAACCTCCCATTTGCATTTCTGCAGGAGTTCCGCGACTGTGTTGGCTGTTTGAAGTTTTGCATTGTCGAGGAGCAGAATGACCCCATGGGTGAGATTGTCTGGTCGTTTTGATTTGATCGCTTGGCAAATTTTGGTCAAGGATTGCAAGTAATGCTGGGCATTCACTGTTGTACCATGCTGCAGGAAGTGTATCAGAAGGGGGCCATTTTGGTCAAAGAAGAACGTCGGCACAACCTTTCCTGCACTAGTGTAGATAGCCTCGGCTTTTTTGGTGGTTGTGACCTTGGATCTTCCACTGGAGACTTCGTAGTTTTGATTCTAGTTCAAAGTGATGACACCATGACTCATCTCCAGCCACCACTCGTGCCAGGAACTCATTCCCTTCCCTAGCATAGCGCTGCAGATGACCGACCAATGCTTCGATATGCTTCCTGGTGTGGTTGAAGACTGTGGGACACCCAATGGGCACACACTTCGCGCAAGAGCATTCGTTCCTTCATGATGGTGTGAACACTTTCGAGCTCCATCCGACCTCGGCAGCTTGGCTTTCATTGTCACTCGGCAGTCCTGGGTAATGAGTTCATCAACCAGCTGGACGATGTCATCGGTAATGCAATGTGGTGCTAAAGACCATGCATCGGCTAACGACACCTGTCCTCCCCTGAAGAGCTTGTGCCCTGCCTTAACCCTTGCAAGGACATGCAGTGTTTGCTGTACACTTGTGACATTCATCAATAAATGTCCGTTCCCCCTACTCCTTCCACTGTCAGAAAACAAACAACACCTCTTTGCTCTTCTTTTGATGCCTCCATTTCACTGTTTGCAATGCAACTGGCAGCATTGGATGATTGATACAGGCTGCTGCTTGCTTTGTACAGTCATGTGACATGCACGCATACCCTCTAGCGATGGGCTGTGAACTTCCACACTGTGGTCGGAACAACACTTCGTTACACATGCCACAATATTACCATTCTTCACTAGTTTGCGCATACCAGACTCCGGCTCTTTTTTTTATATATGTTTATACTTGACTATGTCTAAATGTAGTACTGTCTGCCCACCACAAGTAGGCAAGCTAGAGGAGTGTATAATGTAATCGTTTTTGCTGTCCCCTCGGTGTTTATGCTCGCCTTCCCAAAATGACAAGGATGCTAGATTCGTTTAAAATATGCACGTGTTGTCACATAACTCATCCATACATAATACCTATCATTGCAGCTACTGCAACAAACATTAGATCTGGCAGCATGGGTGACTCATATGCACTCTCACACACTCATTTCCTAGTAAACAGATCCCTCCCCTTCATTCGTTTCTTGTCTTCTTGCGGTGAGTAGACAGTAATTATATGTCCAGTAGTTGATTAAAGTGCAGGTTTCTACCAATCAGAAGATCTGCATGTAACAATCAATACTTTTCTGCATGCACGCATTTTATAACACTATCAGACACCAACTTTGAATGTTGAACTATATATATATATATATATATATATATATATATATATATATGTTCAATCGAACAACTTATGCTGCCAGAAATTTCTGCAGAGGCACATAATATGACTAATAACGTTTGCCAGAAAAATCAAGAAACAAGTACAAAAGATGCTATGTCCAATTCATGGAATGGAGAAAATCAAAATACATAACCTCATTTTAGTTAATTAATGGAGATTAATAATTTCTTCACACTAGCGGTATATAGGCTAAGATTTTTGATAGATAGAGTTGACTCATGTTGACTCTAACATAACCTCATTTTCAGAATATGTACTGCTGGTGTACCTTGAACAATTGTATTAATTTTTTAAAAACTACAGCATACATATTTTATATTACCAAGTACTGCATCAAGATCGAGATCAGAATAAAATCAACACTTTGCATCTGAGCACATCACAGCTCTGCCAGCTGTTTCATTGCATAGGGTAAGGTCAAATAAGTAAGCATAAAATATTAAAATTTATATTTTTAACTCACAGTGGAGCATAAATAGCCACATGAAACATGAATATAATGGCAATTAAGATTTTTGTATGAAAATTGTGAAAAGAGTGGAGTATAATAAAATAGCTTACTTGTAAGTTTGCTTACTTACCATAAAGGCCCAATTTTTAACTATTGGAAATTTTATCCTTTTTTTTTTTTTTTTTTTTTTTTTAGAACAATTTTGTAAATTTTTTATACTACTGGGTGATCCGATTTGAGATGTCAGAAAAGTAAGACCGTATATAAAGGAAACTATTCAACATTGGTTGGTAATGGATTTATATAGGAAAGTCAGGAGTTGTGTGTCCAGCATAGACACACAACATGACCACCATTACAAATGTGGCATAGTTCATACCTTGCATCATGTTGTGCTATGTGGCTTGCAGCATTTCCGGAGTGATTTGCTGAAAGGTCGCTGTAATCTCCATCCAGGCCAGCTAGATTCTTTGGTCATTTTGCATACACCATTGAGTTAATGCAGCCCCAAACAAAAAAATCTGGAGTAGTTAAGTATGGGCTATTAGAAGGCCATGTGATGGATCAAGCATAGCTACACCAGCAGTCATTGAATAATGACTTAATCCATCCTGCACTGAGAGCCCAATGTGGTGGAGCACCATCCTATTGGTAGATAATGTCCAGTACCTATCTTTCTGTAATTGAGGGATTACAAGTTGCTTGATCATATTAAGGTAATTGACAGCACAAACAGTCTCCTCCACAAAAAAAGAATGGGCTATAGACTTTCTCATGCATCACTCCACAACACATGTTCACTTTAGAGCTGCCTCATTCAAGTTTTTAAGAGACATGTGAATTCTTGGTTTCCCAAACAATGCAGTTATGTGTGTTGACTGCCACTAATATAAAATGTGGCTTCATCATTACAAATATCCATTCATTCAACCATTGATCATCCCCTTTCTGCCGCTCACATATCACGTTAGCACAACTGAGTCAAGCTTCATAATTCTGTTGCATCAGTGCTTGCATTCACTGAATTTGGTACGGAAACATCTTAAGGTACTGTTTAACAATCCTCTGACATGTGTATTGTGTATTCTGCTCTGCTGGTAAGCAGCAATGACTGAGTCATGGTATGTTGAATATTTTCCTCTCTGTAGTTATCACACAGTCTTCACCTGTGCAAGTCATTTTCAGACCAATTTCCAAGGACATGTACTACTGAATGTCTCAATCTGATGGGACTTACCGACAGTTATACTGACTTCAGAAAGCTCACTGGGTCACTATTACACTTGAAAATATTGCATACCATACAACCCACTGAGCACACTATTGTGAAATTATGACAATTTCGCTTTGTTTTGTTTACATTATAGCATTGTCATGTACTGAAAAAAAAAAAATCACTCATTTGTTAACTCCCAACTTTTCAGCTTACGTTACAGAAAATTGCTCAGAGATATGTACTTTTCTGATATCTCAAATGGATCACCCTGTATATTTATTTTGAGGAACCAAAATTACATCATATCCTTTAAAAAAAATGTTTACCTTTTTATTAGCCCAAGGATGGTAAGTGAAGTTTTTAAAAATTATAATAATATTTTTTTGAGCATAGAAATATCATTTAATTTTTTCAATCTTTTTATGTATAAAATCTTCATTAAAATAATTAATTAAAGCAGCATTAATAATGTGTTTATATTCTCTATTATAACAGTTAAATTAATGGCTGTAACGATAACAGAAATAAACAGATTGACTGAAGCTGCAAAGGATATTTGCGAAACTAGTCTCAAATTCTGTGAAAAATTCAGCAATTTCTTAAAAGGGATAAGTGAAGTTTGTAACAAATTATATTTTATTCTAATATTTGCTTCACCGTTATTAATCCAGTAACCCAGGGTGCGACAGCTATATAGGGCCAGGACCTGCTAACTCAACTGCTGGCCTCACACCCACATATGCAAGGCAGAGGTGGGCGATCATCCAACCAATACAGGGAGGAGATGTCAGCATCTCGGCATCCCCAGCTGGAATGTTGGCTTTCATGACCAGGGCCACTTACCTATCGTAAAGTCAATTTCCTCACGATGCTGAGTGGGCACCGGTCCTATGCCCAGGACTTAAAATCTGCATCCCAGGGGTGGGATCAATAATGGGCCACTTTCTGTAGCAGGAAGCCCAGGTATGATGCCTTAGCCCAGTATGCCACGGCGCATGACTTTACCGTTATTAGCTTCAGTTTTTTTTTTACATATTTTACATCAACTATGTGTTCTAAAACATTTTTGATTCCAAACAGGTAAAACTGACACCAAGTCATTATTCACATACATGTCATGTACCAAGGGTGGCCGAGCTTATTAAAGCCTGGACTAGTGAGAGAAGAATCAACTGTTCAAATCCCACATGACTGAGCTGTTTTCCAAATTCTCCTAGTAAGTAATTTATTCACCATAGAAATTGATACAATTTTTGGCTTCGTCAAGAAATAAAAAAAACAAAAGAATTATATATTGTCACAGCGATGGGCATAAAGGTTCAGCACAAATAGACAACAGACGGAGATAAAGAGCTTCCATAAGCAGATAAACACAGCGCCAGAGATAAAAGACTTACCGACACAGATAAGTGAGGTAAATGGAAATTTCTAGTGACTTCTTGATTGATAGAGACTATTCGGTTTCTGGTTTGTTTTAGAACAGTCTAGAAATTATCAGTGAGGTATTTAAGGGAGCGACGACTCGCCAAGAGCCAGTTGTAAAGTCGTAAGCAGTAAGCAGCTTAGCTGATGTTGTAAACAGATGGAATCAGAACGCTGTTTGTTATTGTCATCGACCTTGGTAGACTGTGTTGTGCATGTGACGTAATGTTGTTACATGAGCATTGAACAGAGTATTTCTACAGAAGTAAAGAACATTTAGAATTTTGGCAAACTGGACTTTTAATTCTACGAACCCACAATGTCACAATTGGTGTCAGGAGTGAGACATACTACTATGGAGGCAGCATTGGAAAAGATTTTAGCGGAACAGAAAGAAATGAAGCCGGCAAATAACAACCTCGCTGCCAAAACAGAAGCGGCAAATAACAACCTGGCTGCAGAGCTGAAACAAATGAAGACGGCTAACAACAGCACTGAGACGATGGAAGAAATGAAGGCGGAATTAACAGCGAAGACGGAAACGGCAAACAACAACCTGGCCGTGGAACTTATTTTCTTTTTTCTTTTTTATTCTGCCTTTCTTATGTCTTGGCCTCTAGATGCTATACCAAGACACAGTATTACAATTTTATATTTACTCAAACATAATAATTATATTGATTATTAATTTTTAGATGAGTTGTATTTATTACACATCTGCTTCACTTTCGTACCTATTTTGAGGACATGTTTCGCAAATCATCGTTTGCATCTACGGCTCTTATGCAACTAAAGCTTGATCCAGCGATGTGGGTAATTCTGGGGTTGCTGCTGCCATCTGTTGATTTAGTGATGAACTTAAATGTGGGATTCTTTTCTGGCGGGATTTCAAAGTTCATTAGTTGGTTTTTATGTTTTTCTATGTATATCCTCTCCCATATGACGAGTTCACTATGTTTTTGTACGTATTTTAATAATTCTGTGCTATCTTCAATTTCATGATTTTTAGACCAGAAATGAGCTGCTATTGCGGACTTATCAATATTTTTGTATCTTAAGTGCCTGAAGTGTTCTTTCTTTCTAGTGCCTATGTTTCTTTTTGTCCTCCCTATGTAAATTTTTTCTTCACTGTGGTGTTCCAATACAGTTAAATCTCGAATTATATTGATATTTACAAACATTTTGCAGAAAAGCTAACCTACACTAACCTATCTAATCTAACTAATCTAATTGCTACAATTGTAGCTTACAATTTTCACAATCTAAACTACTTCTACATTCCTGTCCCTAATAAATCATCTATCCTTTTGTTCTTGTGTTGATGTTTTCTTCTTCTTCTTCTTCTTCTTCTTCTTCTTCTTCTTCTTCTTCTTCTTCTTCTTCTTCTTCTTCTTCTTCTTCTTCTTCTTCTTCTTCTGTCGCTTCAAATCCTTCTGCTGAATCCAAGATTTTCCCTTCTATTAGGCCTTCGACTAGGTGAAGTTCCTCTTCTTCCTTTGGTTGTTGAAGCTAGGTATCCATATTCTGTCCCCGAAGTCGTTCATATCTTCTTGGTGTGGAAGGTGGTTCACAATATCTATGTTGAATATTGTCTCTTAGTCGTCGTTACTGCTGTCTTTGTTGATTATATTCATCCATTACTATTGTTGAGACCTTCTCTGCTGCCAATGCTAGTATATTAAAATCTTCCCTCTTTCTAATGATGTTCCATGTACATTTTCCTCTCTTCCTCTAGCTGTTGTGTATATTTTATACATTCAAACAAAGCATGTTCCGGAGTATCTTCTTCCACGCAGGTTTTGTACATGGTTTCATCTGCCTTTCCTACCTTTTTAAAGTATGTCTTGTACGGTCCATGTCCTGAAATGTATTGTATTCCACTTTGTCTTGGTTGGATCTCCTTTAGTTTTATCCTCTCATTTATACTAGGAAAGATTTCATTTGTCCTTCTTCCTACATCAATTTGATCCCATTCATGTTGCCATTCTTCAATTAATACGTTCCTAATTTCTCTCCTCGTCCTGCATGGAGTTCCCAATAAATTTTCTATCTTAGTGAATTCTCTCTGCTTCATCCAAAAGTAGGCTGCCCTTTGTTTAATCAACAAATCCAATGGCCATATTCCCACTATCACTAATAATGCCATTGTAGCAGTCGTTGATACTGCTCCTGTGCAACGAAGTAAAGCCTGTCTTTGGTATTTCCTTAGAGTATCTATATTTTTCCTCAATTTTACTCTATGTGCCCATATCGACACTACATATGCAGTTATACCCACCATGAAACTCATATGATATGTATGAACTGTACTAGGAGAAAGCTTAAATATTCTCATAGCTACTGTAGATAGTTTCATTAATACTCCATTAGCTTTCATTGCTACAGATTTAATATGGGTATCAAAGTGTTGCTTCTCATCAATATACATACCAAGATATTTAACAACATTTGCTCTTTTGATGTTGATGTTATTAAGTTGGACTATAGGATCTCTTTTTAAACTTTCTTTAAAGAGCATAATAAACGACTTCTGCGGAGCAATTTCTAATTTGGCTTGTTTACACCAACTATCAAGAATTCCAAGAGATGTCTTAGATTTAGCTTCCAGTTCATTCCGACTATTAGCTGCTACCAATATTAATAATAACTTCTAATATTTCAGGCAATTGTTGCAAACTATTTATCGGTTCTGTTAAAATATCCCAAAAGAGGGGTCCTAGAACTCATCCCTGAGGGCATCCTTTAGTGATTTCTTTAGTTATGATAGTACTTTCTCCTCTGATGTGTACTCTTCTATTCATGCAGTAATCCTTTACTGAATTGTACAAGCATCTAGGGTATTTTTTATCTCTTAGTGTTTGAAATAATTGAGACCACCACAAGTTGTCGAAAGCACCAGCAATGTCTACTCTCTAATTAACTTGAGATGGCAGCTGAGTAAAGAAGTGCACTAAAAGAATTAATCTGATACTAAACCTGAAAGAAGACTGAAGGTGATTTATACACATGGAGCTATTGATGGTACATGTATCAACTACTCCACATGTATAAATCACCTTCAGTCTTCTTTCAGGTTTAGTATTGGACTAATTCGTTTAGTGCGCTTCTTTACTCAGCTGCCATCTCAAGTTAACTGATCCATACAAATATTCCCAATACAAATTTTTTATCACAATGATTTACTGTTGTGAGAGCTAAGTTTATGGCATCCTTTGTAGAGCAACCCTTACGAAATCCATACTGCCTATCTGTTATACATATCATTATTCTATATTCATTAATTCTTTTATATAACAATTTTTCTTGGATTTTGCCTAAGTTGTTCAAAAGACATATGGGTCGGTATGATTTAGGTTTACTACGATCCCTATCTTTTCCTTTTTTCAGAATTACCATATTAGCCTCCTTCCAACGATATGGTACTTTACCTTCCACAAGGCATTGATTATAAAGTTCACATAGATATGGTGCGATCTTATTTTTAATATTCTGAATAACTTCTGTTGAAATGTTATCTGGCCCAGGAGCCCTTCGTGGTTTTAGCTGTTGTATAGCCTGTAAAACTTCAGTTATATCGAAAGGATATACAACATTATAATTAATATACTCTTGTTGAAATTCGGCCCTTTTCTGTCGATGTTGATCGTCTTCATTGTATTCTAGATCCGATGGTAACATCTTAGTCATGAGTTCATTTATTGATTCTCTCCATGTTGTGGTGTACGTTCCGTCATCTTTTTCTACGGTAGCAATAATTTCTGGTGCTGATATCTTTTCCATTATTAATTTATATGGATCTTCCTGCAGATTTTCTTCTATGAATCGTTGCCAAGATTCTCTGTGTTTTTTCCAATTCAGCCTTATATTGCATCTTGTACATTCTAAAAATATGTAAATTAATTTCCTTTTCTTGTGCTGTCAAGCTGTTTTTATAATTTCTACGTATTTCCCTAACTTTTCTTCTTAATTTTTAAAGTTTGTCTGTCCATACTTTATATTCTCTATTTATGTAAGCACACTTCTTAAGTGAAGTTTCCATGGCCTTCTGTATACTAGTTGTGAGTTGTTTTGCGGAACTGAAGGAAATGAGAACGGCGAACAATAGCCTGGTCGAGAAGATGACCGAGTTGACCATGGAGATGAAAGCGGCAAACGAGGCCCTAACCGCAAAGTTTGAAGAGCAGTTGACCGGCGTGAGGGATGACGTCACTGAGCTGGGCACAGATGGGTCGAGTGGACGAGCACGTCGAAGACCTGGCGAGCCGCGTTAACGAGCTGGAGGGAAAGGCCGAGAGCAACACAAAGACCCTGAACGCCATGGTGGAGGACGTCGTCGACAGGACAACTTTCGAAGTTTTCCGCCGCCAGTTCGACACGGTGGCCAAACACAAGTGGTCACCAGAGGAAGAGGTCGCACAGCTAATAAGCCAGTCTCCAGGAACGAGCCGCAGAAGTCCTGAACGCGATCCAGACAGCGGCGGCGCCCAAGGACATCTGGGAGGCCCTGGAGAATCGCTTTGGAAACCACCGCTTAGCCGCAACGTACCGCAGCCAGCTGAAGACAAGTTCACAGCAGCCAGGGGAGACGCTGCAGGAGTTCGCGCTGCCAATTCAGCAACTGGCTAGCAAAGCCTTAGTCGACCTCCCACCTGAGTTCGTATCCCGGGAAGCAACCTCCACATTCGTTGACGGGGTACGAGACACGGAGATTCGTCAGCGCCTAATGCTCGGCGAATACAATACCCTCCACGAGGCGCTAACGGCAGCATTGAGGATGGAGGCGGCCAAGGTGATAGCTACCCCGACTTCCAGAACAAGGAGTATCCGAGATAATGGAGACCGAAGACCAGTCGAGGGACGCCGGGGAAGACCTAGTGGCCTGTGTTGGGAGTATGGACAGCCGGGACACCTGGAGAGATTGCCCACACAAGAGCAGCCGGAAAATGAGTAAAGGCCGTCGTGGAGAGGGGCACGTCGGCGCCATCTCCACCATTCCCTCGTCACTGCGCACCGTCAGCCGGCGTATGGATGACAGCTTAATCGCGGACGGCTGGGTGAGAGGAAAGCCGTGCCGCGTACTGGTGGACACCAGGGTGGCCGTGACCATCATCAGACCTGACAAAGCCAGGGGTTTGCCGACGAGGAAGCCGAGCCAACCATACCCGCTTGTGACGGCATCGGGCGACACCTTGCCTGTGGAGGAGGCCTTACTGAAGTTGACCTTGGGACGGAGTGCCATGCGTCTGTGGTTGTTCGTCGCGAAGGTGGCTGAGGAGGTTATACTGAGATTGGATGCCCTCAGGAGCCACGAGGCGACGGTCGACGTCGGGAGGAAGGTCCTGCGGCTCAATGGAGAAGAGGTCATACTCCGGCAGCCAGAAGAGCGCCATTGAATCTGCAGGGTCATTCTGAAGGAAGACGTGGTTGTCACCGCGAGAAGCGAGGTGGTGGTGACGGCGCTACTGGAAGGCCAGCGGGCGAAGAACATGATGCTGGACCAGAAGACGCCTGTGCACGGACTGTGTGTAGCCAGAACATTGTTGCCGTGCAGAGAGGAGGTACCAGTGAGGCTGCTCAACCTGACAGACACCGATAACGACATCCAGGCCGGAACGGACTTGGGGACGTGCGAGCCCGTGGTCAGCGTGACAGCAATCGACAAGACACAGGATCCGGTTCCGACGCAACACCTGGGGCCCTAGCTGGAAGGCTTATTGGAGAGGGCGGCCGACCACCTGACCGCAGAACAGCTGGAGAAAGTTCGACAATTGCTGAGGCGATACCAGCGCGTCTTCAGCCAAGGCCACAGCGACTACGGACGCACGGACCGCATGCTCCGCCGCATCGACACCGGAAACGTCCAGCCTATTCGACAACCATCTAGGCGCGCTCCGCTGGCGAAACAAGCGGCGGTACGGGATATGCTAGAAGACATAAAATCCAGGGGAGTGATTGAATAGTCTTGGTGAACAGCCCTTGATGTTCCCCTGCAGTTCTGGTGACAAAGAACGGCGAGCTGCGCTTCTGCGTGGACTACAGGAAGCTGAACGCTGTCACCCGGAAGGACTGTTTCCCCTTACCCCGGATTGACGACACCCTGGACACGCTAGCTGGTGCACAGTGGTTCTCGACCCTGAACCTGAAGTCGGGTTACTGGCAGGTGGCTCTAGACCCGAGAGACAAGGACAAGACTGCATTCTCGACAGGCTAATGGCTTTGGCAGTTCACAGTTATGCCCTTTGGCCTCTGCAAAGCACTAGCTACCTTCCAACGCCTCATGGAGTCAGTGATGAGAGGACTAACTTATGACGCCTGCCTTTATACCTGGACGACATCATCATCGTCGGTAAGACCTTCGAAAACCATCTGGAAAACCTGAGCAAGGTGTTGTAGATACTCCAGGCGACTAACCTGAAGCTAAACGCAAAGAAGTGCCTGCTCTTCCGCAAGGAAGTCAACTACTTGGGCTACAGTCTCACCAACCGTAGTTGCCACAGACCCGGAGAAGACACAGGCCGTGAGAGATTGGCCTCCACCAAAGGATAAGGGAGAGTTGCGCAGTTTCCTGGGACTGTGCAGTTACTCCGCCGCTTCATAAAGTGGTTCTCCAAAATCGCCAAACCCCTCACCCGCCTGACAGAGGAACACCGATCCTATATGTGGTAGGATGAAGCCGAAGGCGCTTTCCAGCACCTGAAGAAGACCCTGTGCAGTGCTCCTATTTTGGGATTTCCACAACCAGGAGGCGTCTACATCGTGGACACCAATGCCAGCGACCATTGCATTGGAGGCGTATTATCGCAAGTTCAGGACGGCCAGGAGCGGGTGATAGCCTACTACACCAAGACGCTATCCAAGGCAGAGAAGAACTACTGCGTCACCCGGCGAGAATTACTGGCGGTGGTAAAGAGCTTGGAACACTTCCACAAGTACCTGTACGGTCAGCCACTCCACCTGAGGCCTGACCATTCCGCCCTCACCTGACTACTGAGCTTTAAGAACCTGGAAGGCCAGACAGCCCGTTGGGCCCAGAGGCTACAGGAGTACGACTTCACCTCTGAACATCGCAGGCGGAGGAGCCACGGCAACGCAGACACCATGCCTCGAAGACCCTCCCAGAAGAGTGCGGCCAATGCACAAGAGATGAAGAGAAGGAGCGTGCCGCAGCCGTTAAGAGTGGTCACGGCAGTGCCTGCGGATGGCTGGGATAGCGAAGGCCTGAGGAGGGAGCAACTGGCGGACGCGGACTTGGGGCCACTCTTGAGAGAAGTGGAGGCAGGGAGCAGACCTATCTGGGAGGACATCGCACCAAGGAGCGCCATACACAAGTCTACTGGGCCCAATGGGACTTACTGAAGACAAGAGACGGTGTGCTGTTCCGGGTATGGGAATCGCCTGATGGGAAGACGCAGAGAGAACACAGTTGGTACTTCCCCGAAGTAAGATCCCGGAGGTCCTGAAAGAAGTGCACGCCGGTACTTCAGGAGGACACCTGGGAGCAAACCGAACAATCGACAAACTCCGACAGCGCTACTACTGGCTGAGGCTACGAGCAGACGCTGAGAAATGGTGCCGTCAATGTCACGTGTGCGCAGCGAGTCGCGGCTCCTACACTAGAAGCCGGGGTCGCATGCAGCAGTACAACGTCGGAGCACCATTCGAAAGGATCGCCGTAGACATAGCTGGACCATTCCCAGTGTCCGACCGAGGCATAAGTACCTGATGGTGGTCTTGGACTACTTCACCAAGTGGCCGGAGGTGTATGCCATCCCGAACCAGGAGGCGAAGACAATCACAGACTGCCTCGTGGAGCAAGTGTTCTGCCGATTTGGGGTGCCGTTAGAGTTCCACAGGGACCAGGGCACCAATTTTGAGTCCAACCTAATGAAGGAGGCACTGGACAGACTTGGGGTGAACAAGACCCGCACAACACCTCTACATCCCCAGTCGGATGGCATGGTCGAAAGGTACATCAAGACCTTAGAAGAACACCTGAGGAAGTTCGTGGCCAGCCATCAGCGAGACTGGGACGTCAAGGTGCCACTGTTCTTGCTGGCCAACCGCTCGTCTACACACGACACCACTGGGATGATGCCAGCCAGCTTAATGTTCGGCCGAGAGTTACGCCTCCCCTGTGATCTAGCTTTTGGAAGCCCCCGGACGCAAAACAGCCAGCAACCAAGTATGTGGAGAACCTGTTGGACCATCTCCACGACATGCATGAGATGGCTCGTCAGAACATCCAGAAGGCGAGCGACCGCATTAAGACCCGATACGATAGGCAAGCCAACAGCAAAGGGTTCCAGCAAGGTGACCTGGTCTGGTTGTATCGCCCTACCCGGACCAAGGGACGCTGCCCGAAGCTTCAGCAGCGGTGGCAAGGACCGAACCGGGTTGTGATGAGGATTAACGACGTGGTCTAACGCATCCAGAAGGTGCCCCGAGGGAAGATGGTGGTACACCTGGATCGTCAGGCCCGCTCGGGACGACCAGCCTTGAGGAGGGAGCAGTGTCACGGCGACGGGCATAAAAAGTTCGGCGCAAATAGACAACAGACGGATAGTGTTTCACGGAGATAAAGAGCTTGCATAAGCAGATAAACAAAGTCCTGGAGATAAAAGACTTACCGACACAGATAAGTGAGGTAAATGGAAATTTCAAGTGACTTCTTGATAGAGATTATTCGGTTTCTGGTTTGTTTTAGAATAGTCTAGAAATTATCAGTGAGGTATTTAAAGGAGCAACGACTCGCCAAGAGCCAGTCGTAAAGTCGTAAGCAGTAAACAACTGAGCTGATGTTGTAAACAGATGTAATCAGAACGCTGTTTGATATTGTCATCGACCTTGGTAGACTGTGTTGTGTATGTGACGTAATGTTGTTACGTGAGAAATGAACAGTGTATTTCTACGGAAATAAAGAACATTTAGAATTTTGGCAAATTGGACTTTTAATTGTACGAACCCACAAAGTCACAATATGTATACTATTTACAAGAAACTACAAACAGTATTGGAATAAGTTTTGCAGTGTAACCTTGTGGTTGAGCATCATTTAAATAATACATCTATTTATTCATACATTAATTACAATCAATTTATTCCATTTGAATCAGTATTTGTCAAATATTGGAGAGATAGACTAAATTAAAGCCTCGAACAGTTCCATTACAATTATATTTCTTTTTGTGTATCATGGGTGTCATAGGTGCTATATATAGTAACAGCAAGCACTAATATGTCACATGATTTAATTTTTTCTCTTCCAAACAACACTACGTTTATTTGGACGAACACGTGTTAACTATTAACTTATATACTTTATGGCACATTCAAAATTTAAAGTTAGTTTCCATTCATTTCAAGAAAATTTGTCACAGGCAACATTTAACATGGCTTCATTTTGGACAAATATACCAATTGTAATAAAAAAAATTGGGCGTTTTTCAATTAATAAACCTAATAAATCTAATTTTCAATTTTTATTTGTTGGTACATATATTCCTGATTTATATTAACATGTACAGTATGTTTTAAATGTTTAGCTCATCTTTTGACAATCAAAAAAAGTTATGAGTACATGTTTTTGTGTTCTCAGAGATTTGTTACTTACAAAAAAGATGGATCAAAAACTTTGCATTAAATACTGCTTCAAAATGCAATAAATTGCAGCACTGTATTCAAAATGTTGATTGCAGGTTTTGGCAAATTTACTTTGATTAAGACAAGAGTACAGACATGTGAAAGAGGGCCCTAAATACAATGAAAATTACAAATTACCCTGGCACTTCAAACAATGGCAATGCAAACAAGTAAAGAAAATTGATCTGGATAATTGTTGAATCACAGACAGTGATGTTGGCATGTCATTTGACTTGGCCCTAAATACAATGAAAATTACAAATTACCCTGGCACTTCAAACAATGGCAATGCAAACAAGTAAAGAAAATTGATCTGGATAATTGTTGAATCACAGACAGTGATGTTGGCATGTCATTTGACTTATCCTAAGCAATTTTTTTCAGATGTTTTGGACATGAAAAATGTGGTAGCAAAGGTGGCTTAGAAAATGTTGAATATGGATAAAAAATCTCATACACATATCGCTCAGAAACTGTAGCAGTAAGATCCAGAATTTCTTGAAAAGCTAACAGATGAAAAAACATGGGTACACAGATATAACACTGAAACCAAGGCCCAATTATTCCAATAGATAATGCCTCAAGAACCAAAACCTAAATACAATTATACAATCCAATAAAATGTATTTCCCGGGCTTGTGGGCCGTGATGCAAAGGATGAAACTTCTCCTGACGTTTCGCTCATAACTCTGACGACATCTTCAGAGGATGATTGTAGGTCGGTACTTACTGGAATTCCAGCAAGTACCGTCGTCGGAGTTATGAGCGAATCGTCAGGAGAATTTTCATCCTTTGGACCACAGCCCACAAGCCTGGGAAATACATTTTATTGGATTAATGCCAGCCGTGAAATCCTAAGCGAGTACAATTATACAAGTTCAATCAAATGTGTAGGCTCTTTTCACTGTTTCTTTTGATTTTATTGACGCAGTGCATCTTGAGTATCTACAATATACTCAATATGGAATACTACCTGGAAATTATGCTTCATCGCCCCCCCCCCCCTTTTTTTTTTTTTTTTGTAATTTACGTCCTCCAACGTTAAGTCATATCGGACGATGAACTAAATTGGTGAAGTGATGCTCAAATGAGTCCGGGGTCCATAGAGCTTGGTTACTCGACATTTGTCTATCAGGATAAGGAAAACCCCCGGAAAAACCTTATCCAGGTAACTCACCCTAACCGAGATTCGAACTCGGGACTCTTGAACGTGAGGCAGACAAGCTACCATCTATGCTACCGAGGCGGGCTTCCATCTGCAATGAAAATGACTAGACTTGCAATAAAACTGCTCATGAACATTGTATCATGATAATGCTCCTGTTCTCATCTCACTATGTAAAAGTTTTTGGCAAGAAACAAAATTGTTTTACTGCCTCAGCCAACACATTTGACAGACATAATCCACTGCAACTTCTTTCTATTCCCAAGGCTGAAGAGAAACATGAAAGAACGTTTTTCCACTTTGATGAGATAAATCTTTGAGGGTGATGAAGGCCATATTGAAAAGTGAGTTCTAGAAGTGCTTGCAAGGTGGGAAAATGTACTGGCATTAGTGTATTTATATCTAAGTGGAATTACTCTAAAGCAGACAAAGTTGATGTTAATGAATAAATAAAATTCCTTAAGCTAACCAAAAACTCCTGTTATTTGTATCAGAGCTGAAGAAAGATTTTGGTATTAGTTAATAACTTCTGATTAATTTGATAAAAAATAACTTTAAGAAGGAAAATACATAAAACATTGGCTTTAAAAAAATATGAGAAAACTTAAAAAGACTCCAACCAATCTATCGAGTGCCTTAAAGTGGGAATACACTTCATAAATACTAAACCCATCTCAAAATATCACATATTCTCCATTTTGTTAATACTGCACATGCATGATGGAAGGAAACTGCCAACAATCACACTACAACTATGTTAGAGGTGACAAATGCTCTGTTACTGAATAAAACCATTATTTGAACCTAGTTTAAATACATACGAGAGTAGGTCTGTAAGTTTCCGGCTCACCAGTAAAGATTATCACCTGTAAAAAATCTTGCTGTGATGTCAGTTTACCTGTTTAGTAAATAATTGCAGCTGTAAACAGTTAACAGCTTCTGCTCTGCTGTCTTCAGCTGTTCAGATAAGAAGGCCATGTGTACAAGATTCTGACATGTTCAAAATGGAATACTGAGTGGCTATTAAATTCTTCGAAAAAGGAGTTAGTTCAAACGAAATTAAACAGCAAATGTACAGCAGAGCAGAAGCTGTTTACTATTTACAGCTGCAATTATTTACTAAACAGGTAAAATATATTTCTTATATTTCCCTCTTGCACTTGCGAGTGTTTGTGGTGCTAGACATAAGGGAACGCAAATCCCCTAGCACCCCGGAAACCCCTGAAAACAACCCATGGGTCAGTTGGCATCACCTCACTCCCGCCTCATACCCAATTATCCTTGAAAATAGCACCATTGGCCTTTTTCTTCAAACATTCACAGCTCCCAACATATGAATACACCTAATGAATACCATTTAATATCAAAGCACACTTGTGTGCATTATTTAAGTGCAATAACTGAGTGCTCATATAAGCTTAGGTTTCTAATTCAAGGGATGTTAAGTCATATTTAGTTTAATCCTTTAATATAAGCTTACGTTAATTAACAATCAGTGGTTATACAAAAATAAGCAAGCAAATCGAGCTTGCATTTGTTAACATGCTTATGATTGATGTGGTATTACACATATCACAAATGGCATTTGCACTTGTTCATTACTAATAAACAAAGATTATTTGTATCCAAATAGCCAAGCCGGCAGAATTGTTATCCATAAGGTTGGCAGCAGTCAAACATAACATCTATGTGGATCTGCTATGCAATAATATTCCTCTAAAAGCAGATCCTATATTTCAGTCACTTGTACTAGCAATATTTTAACCATCTACATAATTTACAGATATATAATATCATATATTATTTTACAGTGGTACAAACACCTGAAAATACATTAAAACTCGTGTGCGTTCCTTAATATTATGTTTGACGATGAATATAAATTCAGGTTTCTAATTCATAGAAGGTTAGGTTAGTTTTGGTTTTTATACATGTTCTTTACTAAAGCGGGTTAGTTAGTTATGTGCAGAGGTTCTACTTCCATTAGTCTGGACCCGTAGGACCAAGGATCCGGGCCTCCTTCTACCCGGGAGCGATCACAGTATCAACTTAAAGGGCTGACTAAAATCCGCTAGTTTGGCGATCATGGGTTTTAGCTACAATGTTTCGACTACATTTTGAGGCTAGGGCCCTCAAGCCCCGTGCTATGCTTTGCGGTTGTACTTCTGCAGAGATAGCCGTGTTAGTATCGGTTTATATATATATACATACAATAACTGGTGGCTACGAAGGAACACGATTTAAGCAAGTTAAACAATTACACACTAACGTAAAGACGATCTAACCTAACAAAGCTAAATTTCGATATTACAGGATTCTCATTATAAACAGCAGAGCTATAAATTGCCATCTACGTCTATGGGCCAAAAGGTTTATGACAAAAGTCAGCGTTTTAAGGTCTAAAACTTCTGCTATATAAGCTTAGGTTAATCTTCGTCGTACCAACACATCTTTAAACCACTCTTTAATTCTCAATATTATTATACAGCTACCCTTTACTCGATAACGTAACTATAACGTAACTATTTTTTACGAATTACGTCCATATACACCGGAATGAAACTACAATATTTTCTTAATATCTTGTAAATTACATATTCCTACTCTATTTTCTGTCCTGAAAGTTGCTAACCCATCTTATTCCTTCTCCTCCTTAAGTTTTTAACCCGTATTACTTGATAAACATAGAATATTTAATGATGAATTATGATCTACTCACTAGACCATTATGTCATTTGGACTGGAGCAATCAGCTGTTCGATATTTCGCTCTTCTTCGTGTTAGCCTACATTACAATACATCACTTTTTTTCGTCGGTACATTATTCACAAAACAATGACACAGCAACAAATTATGACATTTTGATGTACGCTACATTACCCATTTTTATACAATGCAGGAATGTGCTGTATAACCTTTTGAGTCAATAATCAATATCAACAGACCTATTTCTGACATTCACTGACCTCACTCTCAGTTCCACTTTCTGGACTTCCTACAGTTTCCCCATTAAATTCTTTGCCGGTGTGAAGCTGAGGAAGTTTCTCATACTTCGCATTATTACTTTGTTTCATCTTCAGTGGCAAAAAGTTACCACAACCGGCCGAAATTCCTAATTACATCGCACAACACCCATCACAACTGCTTCTCGGAGTCAACTGAAATTGCGGTGTACTATACTAAGTGCCTCATCGGAAAGATAGTTTGCCACAATTTGCATTAAGCAGGTACGCTCTCAACAAACGTGAAAAAATAATGATAAAATTTGGAGAAATAATATGGATAATGTATTAAGATTAACTTATGCATATATTATTTAAAAATAATCTGTTTAGTCAGTTTGCCATTACTAGGAATCATGCGTTAGGTGTATCTTTCTTTCTAAACGGTTTGAATTTCTCGTACTCTCAAACGAATATCGCCGAACATACCGTCGTATAAATTCGGCGGCGCTAAATACAAAGAAGTTCAAATAAGTTCAAGTGGAAAGTACACGGTCAGCGTAATCCTTCTGGTAAGTTCTGTGTAGCTGTTAGTGCCGTGTATTCTTTCTTATTAAGAAAATACGAGCTCAAGTGCATTCCTATTTTACTTTTATTGTCATAAATTATGATGATAATACGTTTTAATGATACCTCTTCCCAGTCTCCTACTTTCTACTCTAATGACCCGAAAATCAGAGTGTAGTGTAGTTAGGTTTGGCCTACTGATACCAAGAACGCAGGTTAAAACCATCCCAGATAGTTTTTAAGCGTGCTTGAAAGCCACGGCCCCATATCAGTAACTTTAATGGTGTATAAAATAAATCCTGCAAGACGAAATTTCTGCGCACCATCGGAGCTGGTATGCTTCTGGATGTTGATGGTGTCAGCAAAAGAGGGGGGGGGGGGATATTTTTAGATTAGCAACTTATAAGAGAATTAAAATGTTGACTTGCACATAAAACATTATTGATTTTTATTTAACTTAGGTCAGCCAGGTACATTAACACGAGTGTCTTCATATACACACAGTGCTCATAATACAGCATTTCAGTTGTATTAACATTTTCCAAATTGTATATCGCATAGGGTATTTTTAAAATATTGTCTACCTATAAATTTTCATTTAGAAACCTTTTAATTTTTCAAACCTAGGACAATCCAACTGACACGTAACTTATCCAAACCTTAGCCTACACACGGCTAGTGTTGAAGAAATGATTCTTTCCATCAAATTACCTAAAATGAAAACATAGTGGTTTAACTATGAAGCTTGGGACTTAAGTACTTACAGCATAGTAAGTCGCCGCAAAAAGGTGCGTGTCTAATAGCATATGACAGCACCTAGTGATCTACCGGGAAACTTACGAGTCAGTTGATGAATTTAATCTCATGTTGGCACTTTGGCCATAGTAGCTCAGTGATTTAGCGCAACCGCACGGAGAGCGGAAGATCCGTGGTTCAAATCCCGGCTATGATATTGCATTTTTCAGTCTGACTCTACTCATCCACACCTAAGCCTACACATGGCTAGTGTGGAAGAAATGATTATTTCTGTTAAATGTGAATAGAAAAAGCACTAAAAATACGATATGTTATGCTGTTTACTTCGTGTTAGATAACTAAAATAAACCTTGATAGAAATTGTCTCATTACATATCGTTGGTGGCACAAGGAGAATACAATAGCCCAAACAGCACTCAAATCTTTGAAAGGTGATTCACTCTACGCCTGGTTCCTAAAATATCGCGACAAACAACTGAATAGTGACAGTACTTAAAAAGATAAAAGTATTACAAATTTTCAAACCAATATTTCACTGAATATTTGTCAACGTCTTATAAAATTTCCGCAATACGGAGCTACATAATTCACCCAAAACGAAGCGCTGGCACTTCAGATGCTATTTCAGAAAATTGGGTATAAAAATTGAATTAGTAAGCATTCTAAAAATTTGATATATGAATCAAAATAGTCAGGCTCACTTTTGCAGGAAAAAAATGAAACAATGATAACATCTTCATGTCAATGATAATTTGGATTGGAGAAATGTTCTTAGAAACCTTCGAGTAGCATCCTTGAAAAATGTTGAACTTAAAAACTAACTTTAATACAGCATGCTCTTTTCGTCCCTAGATTTTTGCCGTTCTCAAACACGTGAAAGTACAAGAAATTCAGCGCAGGCCGAAAATGGGCATTAATTGGGGTAGATTCTCTAAACGAGTAGAGGAGGACGAGAGTGGCTGAATGTGTGAGAGTGGCTAACAATCCATACGGCGGATGATGCACTCGAGTTCCGGTTACGAACGACTTAAAGAGGAGGTAGAAGTGGTGGATAACAGGACGAGTGGGGCTGAAAGGGGAATGTTCTTGGTCATCCGCGCCACTCTCTTTCCCAAAAGCTTCTACCTACTTCTACTTCCATTTTGTGTTGTTTGTAGCTGAATTCATGTATTCAAGTGTAGGTAGATACGTAGACAAGCAAGGGAGTAGATGGATGGGTATGTGTATGTATTGGATAGGTAGGCAGGCAGGATATGTATGCAAGTATGTATACATGAGGGCATGTGCATGTAATGCATTTGTGTGATAGGATTTACTTTATAATTCAATGACAGCATACTCCATTACAACGACTACTACAATATGCTGTACACCCATTTTCCAAGAATATTCGACTCTATCAAAAGTTAATACAATTTGATGTTATAGCTACTACAAGATCTACGAGGTAGATTTAATAATAAATGATAATAATACAAGTATAAACATAATTGATACATAAATTATATAGGTTTTGTTTGCATTTCTATGCACACACACAGAATACAGGAATATGGTTGACTGAATTGCATTGCACTAAAGCAATTCATACTGTGCTTTTTGAAGTGTGTGAGATATTTACGTAGTCAACATGAGGGCCAGGCATATGTTTTGAGAGTTCTAACTGTACCACAAAATAATATGTGGTTATTGTCACCTCCTATCGTGTTGCATCTAGTGTCATCTTGAATCTGTGTATATACGACTGTGTCAGTCCTTGTCCTAATATGAAGGCGTGCTTTATCACTTTTCTTTCTCGTCTTATAATATTGTACATCTGAGTATTTTACTCCAGATTATTTCTTCTTGGCCATTTGTAGTCACTTGCTTAACAAAGCACATAACTTCCTCGTAATTTGGATATGAGTGGTTATCCAATTCGAGTTTGCTTCCATCAGCAAATATACTAATTATGCCGCACTTTTCTACTGTAAGTTCTCTTATAAGAGTTCCGTCAGCTGGATGTGCCATTAATGTACTTCAAAAGGTGCGTGTACTCGATTCCAAGCACTGCTATGTTAACACATGCATTTTTCTTCCACAAGTATGCTAATAGCCTGTCATAATAAACGAAGCATCATATGACCTGTTCTAATGACTACTGCTATGCTATTCAGCAATTACTAAATTGAAACAATTAAGTTTGTTGTTTGTTCTTAAGACTTACCCCCACACTGGTGCAGAGCATGTCAATATGGGTTTTATAGATCCCTTGTAAATGAGCTTTAATGATAGATGTTTCAGATCCAAATTTAAATTTGCTATATTCGACAGCATACTAATGTCGCCGCTGCTGTGCTTTCGGGCCATCGAAACAAAGTGCCTCTACTGTGATGCATTTTGGACGTGCTGGGAGATTCGCGATGCGGTGAGATGTAGTAGCTGCGTCGGGTTTTTGTCGCATATGGAGGGAGCTCATGCTTCACTGTTCACGGCCTCTACTTCTGAATCCTCGCAGGAAGGCACCATCTAAACCGCCAACTCAGCAGAAGCCCCGTAGCCGATATCTGCACAACCAGCGTCTACACCAATTTCTTCAGCAGCCCTGGTCACCCCGGTGACTGCTTGAAGCCGGGGCCTGCCCGCCTCTGTAGGGTAGGCAAGAGTTTTGGTGCTGTAGTGCAGTGCCCTTGTGGCGAGGCCCCTTCTGTCTCCTCTGCCCTAGATACAGTGCATGTACGTAAATCGTTATTTTCTTCACTTGAAAAAAGTGCATACATTTCGCCAGAATAAATGCAGAAAAAATTTAATGAATCACTAAACACCTAACCACAGAAAGATCCCGAAACTGGAAGAAATTCTCAACATCTTTCACCGAAAGTGTTGTACGAGTAAGTGTTATATGCTAATATATTTAATTATACAACTGAACAGGGCTATTCCCTCTACAGTGGAAAGAGACCAAGGTATTACTGTTTCCGAAACCGCGAAAAAGTCATCACGTCCCAAAACTATAGGCCAATTAAGCTACTGAATGCGGTGAGTACAGTATCTACTCGAGAAATTATGTAGAAAGCATAAACACTATATAATAAGGAAGAATATCCTCATTAATGAACATTCGGATTCAGAACATAACACTGGACAACGCTATAACAGAATTGCCGCATCTATGATGAAACCTACCCCTGACCACTCTGCCTGGTAGACTAAGCTAGTGCTGATAATCTTGGGAGACTCAAGACGGTGCCCGAATTTAAGATAAACGTGGAGCTCAATATAGGTTCTGTTAGCTCGCTCTATTGTGCCAGCAGCTTCTGGCCAGGTGCACACAAGTGATCCCTGTATACGATATGATCATTAGGCCTCACTTTGACTGCTTGCAATGTCTCCACAGCCGCGAAGAACTGCTCTCTTAGTCTTGAAATGGAATACTGCCTATAGAGTAAGAAGGAACAACTTGTTCTGGTGTGGAACCTTCAAGACGGTCAGGTGGGCACCTAGAGGCGGCGGATGAACGCCCGGCACAGAAGTGTGCATCGGCAGTTCCACCAAGAGCCACGACCACGCCACGACTAAACACGTCTGGTAGAATTTGTTTAGTTAACTCGAGCGCAAGACGGCCTCCTCTGACGAACCCTTATAATCGTTTTACAACCCCGGCCCTCCTTCTCCCAGTCCGTTCTGCAAGGTTGCCACCTTTCTCGATATGTCATGGGTATCGTACGACATTTCGTCTAAATAAATTATCTTATGTCCATTACTGCAAAACTTCCTCAGTTTTGAGGATATATATCGCAAGCTACAATTCTACTGGATTCCATAATAACCCTTATCTTATTCAAAGTGCGGTATTTGAAACCCAGCTCCTTTAGGAGACCGCGCAAATTGCAGCGCCCTGTATTCCTTTCGTCACAATATTTCTTACTGTATTTCTGTGAATACCCAGAATTTATCATCAGGATCATTGCTCGACCCCTTAACAAGATTATTTTTCAGCACATTTATATGTGTTCAAAACAAGCACTTGAATTTTGTTAGAAACGGTTCCCGTTATAACTTTGATTTTGAGGCTTTTCCAGTAACATAACTCGGCCCAGCAACACTTTCCAATTTATTCACACTATTGTCATCACTTTGATTATTTTCACTTGACTGAAAGTTATCTACTACTTCATTTGCATTTACCACTGCATTTCTGTCCCACGGTCTCCACATCGTGACACACAACGAATTTCTGCACGTAATGAAACAGATCAACTGGTAGTTGGAACTTTGGCAGCTGAGACTCCACGTGGAGTAAACATGCGACTGTCACTTCGAGAAAATTAGCGTTGCTATTGGTCCTCAACCACAGTATTCCATTTCTGAAATGTGGAGATAGATTTATGACGGTCATTAGTGGGCGGTAGGGCGCGTTTCCTTTGAGGGGCAAACTGCACAGACTTTACCGGTACCTTGGAGCAGACCGAGGACTAGGAGAGATTGTTCAAGGACAGACGAAGGCCAGAACCCCAGATTCAGACTGAGGACCTACGACGGTCCTCATAAATGGATATATAAGGAAGATATCTCATCGCAAGATGTTTGATGGTGATACATTGAATTACCCACGTGCACTGACAAACCATGAAATTCACTTTATTGTTAAATCGAATGTAATAGTTTTATAATGTCCCATGGCTTGTGAAATTTCGAGTGAACTGTCTTGCATTAAGCTTGTAGAATACTGTAGGGAAGAACAGTTCTTTAGTTTAGTACTTCTTGCCCATAGCTAATTCCAACAACCAAATATGTAGTTCAGTATTTATTTTTAACATAAGATAAGGCATGCTTCGTACTTGAATAATGTAAACTGAAAGATTGCCAATTTAGTCTATTGCTCCTCTCGTTTATATCCTACATTACTCGATGGCCTCATTTGCAATATTTTATGTCGTTCTTGTGAGTCTCTTATCATTTCTGTGATGACTCACTGGACGGTGGTTTTATAGCACATAATTATGCTTCGAACACAGAACAGGTAGAGACAGTTTTAAGAGCTAAAAGAATAGCTCACTGTCTTTAGATAAACAATATAAGCATGTCCAACTTGCACTTGATTTTCTTGAATAAGTCGTGTTCCATCAGTATAGAGTATGTAGGCATATTTCCACAATTTTGACTATAAAAGTTGTCGTATTGTGTAACAGGATATCCAGCAGTCATAAACGACATAGTAATTTCACAATCAGTCCTTAAATGCTCAGAACGACTTTTACGATTCCTTTTATTATCTCTTATATCAGCTGATTAAAACCCCTGAGATAAAGTGGAATTATACCAGCAATAACAGATACTGCATCAGCGCATATTGCATGCTACTCTTTGCAAATCCTCGTTGAATTGATACTAATTCTTCTGGAGTTATGTTTTGCTGAAAAGATCTTGATAAGCGTCAGCAAAATGTAATAGTAACGGTTTGATCGGTAGATTATAAACAATGTTCATTATCTCTGAATTTGAACCTTAAGTGGCTTACATGCAATTGATAAACCTCAATGGAATTGGCGACCTTTAGAAGTTTAGATGTTTTAGATGAAAATTAACCTTAAGCTTTTTGTCTCTAATTATAACTATACCAGGTAAATCCCCTGCCCCTAATTATTTCTAATTTATGCAACGTGCTAAATGGCATATGTGACTTACGTCTTTCTTGGGTGCCTTCTAATGGATAATTTGCAGAACAATTTACGGAGGAGGGGTAGAAAACTCAGTGCATAAGTCTTCTATGAGACAGAATGCAATTACTATGTATTTTGATTCCAAAAGCCTCATATCCATACACAAAGAGCTGCACTAGCAATTTTAGACGAGATTGCAAAATTTTATTCATTAGCATACATTCACACCTTCAAACACGCCCCTGAAGGAACAACCTGTCGCATGCATCAGTTGACCATAATGGAACACAAAATGGCAGATCTACACAGTGGGACCAATTTAATTTCAATTTTCAGTCAACAAGCATTTTCGTTGTACAGCCATGTCAAAAAATGCTAAATACTAGGTATATTGTTTGCGCTTCTGTCACTCATTACGGCAGTTTTCAACTCATACAGATGCAACTGGCAGATGTAGCTTTTTTATTTGCGATAAACCTACCAAAACGAGTTCAAAACACTATATGAAGCTGTAAAGACCGTGTAAAGATCCGAGGTGGTGTCTGAGCTCTGCGGTTACCTATTCGTATAGGAAGCTTCCCTCGCAAGATAGCGTTGGTTATTTCACCACTCCGCCCCATCAAGTTGGGTTCAAATCCTTCGTGTTCAGCTCAAACATTTTATTACCCTTTGCTTTACCTGTTGGGGCCAATCATTTGATATTATGATACAAATAGCATATTTATAACATTATAGATGTTTACAATATACAAAAATATTCATGTTTTCCAGTGGCAGATGGTTATAAATGTATAGTTCGTAGTAGATGTTTTATTATGGTCAGTATTGTGCTTGAACTCATCCAACCAAGTTTCAAACATTTCACAAATGCAAAGTGAAACAAAGGATTTAAGAATGAAACAAAAACTATTAGATTTAATGTCGTCGACATGCTTCTAAAACAATGAAAGCCAACTACGTAACATGGTTTACAACACCAGATACGGTAGAGATTATAAGGGTCAAAAAGTCAAGCTTGATACCTAATAAAAGATAAAAATAGCCCGTAGTTACCCTTTAAAGGGCAAGGACCTCTCCTACCTTCTATAGGGTGAGCTCGGCGCAACTTATTTGGTAAGGTAATCCCAATAGATCCAATTATCAGATTGTAATTGTTGTTTATTTGGCTCACAAGGGAACCAAAAGCAACAATAAATAAATTAGTAACTAAAATACAGACAACAAAGACTAGGATAAAGAAAAAAGGACAAAAACAAAATGAGTCTTTTTAAAAATAGCCATCATATCACCACATTACACGAGCTAACCCACTTGGCTGGCTGTCGCATATTCTATGTCACTCTTTGGGAATGCATTCGTTTGTCACTTTGCTAGTATTATATACAGGAAAATTCTCGTTTATTTAAATTTTCGCAGCTTCTTGGCTGTCATGCAAGGCTGTAAATATTAATGCTGGGTGCGTATAATACCGAATAGAAGGGCAGAGCTGCAATAACGGCTTTTGTGTTAAAAGGGTCAATGTTATCACATTAGACTATAAACTCCGGGTTGCATAGATAAGAATAAATAGCAGCTGACTCATCTGGTGTGATTATGTCAAATAATATGTTTTGTTAAATTCATTTTTAGTATTTCATGTATTTATATTGATGCAAGTTCCTTTTCACATCAGTTATTTATACGCCACTTTGATGCACGCTGCCGACCAAGGATTGTCAATATTGATGCACCTTATTTTTACGTTTTAAATTTTGAAGTAGTGTGGCCTGTCCTCAGCAAAGAGTTCCGTCAAAGGGTATGCGTGGTTATGTATGGGAGTAAGGATGGTTCTAATGACACTGGAATACAAGCTTCAGACTGGTTTAATGACGGCTTCTTTTTATCATAACATCAAACTCAAAGTTGCCGCCAAGGGTTACCAACATATCACTGTTCAGAGCTACCGTACGACAAATGCATATTAGGATATAACACTTAATTCGTTATTTGCGTAGGAACCGACAGATATCTTTTCTCATCGATTTCTGATCTCCTTCCCCGAAGACAAAACCAGATGTGTTTCTTACTGGACCGCCACCCCCGTTTTGTTTTCCTCACTACAGCTGCCTGTGACTTTCACCTCTCGAAGCCTCTTTATTCACATCAAAACTCCTTTTGTGACTATTTTGTCCATTGTGATTATTAGTCTCGGTCATGCTATTATTAAGGGTCCGAACAATGCCTTTCCAAACGGAGTCAAGTGTTGTGCACTTAGAATCCCTGCTAAGAACCTTCTTTCTCCCGTGTCTTTTGTTAAACGACTCAACCAAATGCACTTGTTCATTTTGTAACAAATATACAATGTTGCTTTGACATCCATTGCGATTCTTTATTCATTGCATCCGTTAATTTCTGTATCAATATATTTTTCCATCTTGTAGCAAGCATATCCTATGACTCCACGGGCCAAAATGTACTTTTTATTATGCGTAACAGAATAAAATATGCAGAGCCAGGTTGCCAATTTCAGTAATATTCTGGATATCACAACCTCGGACAAGTAACAGAGCATCATCGGGACAAGCAATGATGTTACAGCCATTTGCTAAATCTTGTTGGAAAGGATCATTATACGGAATGTTCTACAGTCCTAGTGTGTATATAGTATGACAAATTCACAAAAGATTTGCTTAAAAACTTATTTACTTCCACCAACATTATTAGTGCAATGATACCATACGATAGTCTTTCTTTGACCCGAATGCAGCACTTCGAAATGTCCCTTCATGTTCCTTTAAGTCTCTGTAGTATGGTATTTGAAACGTGTCACACTCAGCTCTAAGCGCTACACTGTTCTCACACTTCTCGCTGACCTGACTCAGGCCAACTCACTAGTGAGTGGCTGCATGACTTTTTTTTTGGTTTTTATATACCTGCCTGGCGCGGTATATCTATATGAAACTGAAAGCCTCTGGAATAATAGTCACGAAAAGTCTTTTGCAAAGTAGCAACACAGTTCCACCCCGGACTCAGCTAGTGACTGGCCTTGAAAGCGTACCACTCCCACTTCGGCAGCCAATAACTAACGGACGATTTGCCTATTCCCTATTCGCGATGGGGCTAAGTTGCCCGACTGTACCCTTTCCCTCCAAAATAGAAACCAATCACGACAAATCTCTCTGCAGGCCACTTGAGCCTAACGAGACATTACCGATCGTCGGGGCCTCCTCAGTTAAACGATTCATTGTAGGAGGGCTGTTCAATAAAGAATGATCATAATTTTTAACGGACATAGTTTTTCGCACTAAAATTCAATCTTATTATATTCTGTTAGCTTAATATGAAACAAACACGCCGTAGTAGTTTCATTGTTGGTACTCCTGGTTCCCGTCTGTGAGAACCAGGAAAGGTCAGACATGTTCAGTATCGCCTACCGCTGCAATAGAGGTAACACGCAGTTAAAGTTGATGTTAGAGGAAGATCCAGAATTTCTATCAAAAGTAATCACTGTTACATCATTTTGATCCTAAGAGCAAACAGCAAAGCTCAGCGTCGAAATCTCCTTCATCACCAACCCCCAAAAAAGCAAAACTGGTTGCTTCTGCTGGGAAAGTTATGGTTATCTCATTCTTTGATATTCATGGAATGGTTTATCAGCATGTTGTACCTGTATACACATCAGTAACTGGACAATACTATAGGGATGTGCTGAAGACATTGCAAGTCCATATCAGGCGCAAAAGACCGCAGTTCCATGAAGCAGGCTGGATGCTGCACCACGATAATACGCGGCCGCATATTGCCAATGTTGTTGCTGAATATCTTGCAAAAATCAACGTGAAGTGCATCCCTCACCCTTCCTATAGTCCGGATTTAGCCCCATGTGACTTTTTTCTATTCCCTAACTTGAAGAAACGTCTTCGTGGGAGGCATTATCCATCATCAGAAGCAGTGGTGAAGGCTGTGGAGGCGATTTTGAAGGAACTCTCAAAAAATAGTTTCCAGCATGTTTTTGAAGACTGGCAGAAACGCTGGGAAAAGTGCATCGCATTCAGGGGAGACTATTTTGAGAAGGACCATCAAAATTATGAGGATGAGTAAAGGTACAGTCCTCGTACTTAGTCATTTTCATTTTTCTATTATGTAAGCCGTTATGAATGAGTTTAAATAAATTTCCAGGTCATTTCTTCTCCGTGGGTTGATTATTTTGTGCCACAAGCTTGATCAAATGTCCCGGATATATCCAAAAAAACATGAGCACCTAGCAGTTTTTGCTGGAACGTTGCTTTCATCTGGTTTACTGTATGACAAACAGCACCTTCAGTGACTTCTGTTGGGTAAATTCCAACTATTTATTGCTAAGAAGCTTTTAATATAAGTGATACATAATTGTATTAATAATCAGCTTTTGAGTATTTTTCAGAAATAAGAATTACGATTGGTCTAAAACAGTGTGCGTCATATGTATTTTAGAAAACTGGCTTAGGTGTAGCTTAAATCGCAGGTAATTTCCGACAATAAGGGAGAACTCCTATGTTTAAGCATTTATTAAAAGCGTCACAAAAGTTTTGGATTTGTGGCATGAACGTGCTATGGTGTCAGAGATTGCGTCTAAGCTGGTACTTTATCAAATTATCTTAAAGTATGCCGTATAATTTCTTTCTCGTGAAATTCAAAACAGTTTTCAGAATCAGGGGGGTTAAGAACATTTTCTAATGTTTTGCTATTTTACATGTGTTCTGTATCAGCTAGAAAGAAACTTCTCATGAAAACTTGTGTGGTTTTTATATCATGTTTGGTTTCTATTGTTTGAATTTAATTTTCTGGTATACGACTAATTTTGCATGCAGCATTCCAAAGAATGTTTGAATGGAACGGAATTCCTCCCCTGATCTGTTCTTTCTTATATTTTTATACAAATTCTTCGTGTTCTTATATTTTACTTCGCGTGCTTATTTTCTATTTCATAAGTACACTAACAATATGAGCTGGACATTTATTTCTTTTAAATTCTATCTGACTGGTAAGAGAGCGCAGTCGTAACCTGTTTAACTCAGTGGACCACTACTAAGCTCTTAACATTCTTTCCCGATAATTCACGTAAATACAAATCACAAGTAATTTGTATGTCTCCGTGAGTTCTTTAACGATTATGTTAACAGATTCTGACATACGTGAATATGCTATAAAGGTAAAGGGAGTAAATCTCCAAACAGAGCTCTTTTAAAATGGTTATATTTATCACTGTTTTGCATCTAAATTTGGAATAAAGTTGACCAGGAATAAGGTTATTTTGTCTGTTAGAGGTTAGTTTATGGTTTGAAAGATTAGAAGTGTTGCTGATCAATCGTTCAGTAATGAATGAGATAGTAGTTAGACAATATAAACACTAATATCAAGTAGTTATTTTACCAGTATATAGAATACTAGTTAATGAGAGCAGTAGAAATACCTGAAATTTAATTCTCGTCCGTATTATGTTCCTCATTTATATCACCACTTAATAACAGGAATTTCTTCTTATATCAATACCTAACAAATTTATTTCTGAAAGTGAAATATCGATGTCAATATCACCACGTAAGTATTACTGCAGATGTATAAGTTTCTATCTCCAAACCTCACACTGACCACTAGCCAGTCCGAAGTACATATGGAGTTAGCTTCAACATTTTCTCACTGTTTGTGTTTAGTATTGCTGACCTTATCGGCGTAACCGCAAGATGAGAATAGATTGAAACTGATTGGAAATCAAGGACCTTCTCCTCTTGTATTAGGTGCTTGAACTCAAAGGATTTTGAAATCTGACGTAGGATTTTGATTTAAAGAGAAACCTGCATTTACCAGTAACTCTTTCGTCGGAGATAAATATTTAAGCTTTAGGCAAACGTACAAATTACAGATTGTATATAATTCCAAAATCAACTTCCTCACGGAATGAAAGGAGCTTTTGGGTGGACAAGACGAGAATAAGAGTTTTAATTACAGCGAAGATGAGCCCCGTTAAGCGACATTGTGGTATTTGTAATAATGAACAAACAGAAATTAATTATCTATGCATTTTCTAAGATTTACGGATATGAAATCTCCTCACTTAGTTTAAAAGAACATACTGAACTTAACAATTTAAGTACAATCTAGCTCAGCATGCAAGGTAAGATCTGCAGAACGACATATTTTCCAACTGCAAGCTCGTGTGATATATTTAAACAGCTCAACAGACCAAAATAATTAGATCTTTGGACGTATACATATAACATTTTCGCAAGGTTTTGCTCAAATTACATGTGTTAGCAATTTCTTTTCCTCTATTGATTATTCTAAATACAAAGCTATTGCACGAATTTCAAGTGAGAATTTATTACATCAGCTTATAATTAAAATGCCTTACATAACTCAAACTTTTGAGAAAGTAATCGACTTAATTTATAAAGAACATAAGCATAACCTTCTGTTATATGTATTATAAAACGTTATTACATTCAGTTTTGAATCACCGATTAATAATTATTAGTGGGAAGACAGTTGTGTTTTGTATATTTATAAATATATTTTGTTTTTATTGTTGATGCTGTCCTGCAAACTCTAATTTCCTCTTTAGAGTTTTGCTTCAATTGTTATATTTTCGTGACACCTCCATATTTCAAACCTTTATGTGATTCACCACTGGTCTGATACCATCAAGTGTTGTGAATGCCCCAATGTGGCATGACACATCTCTTGAAATCCCCATGTCTCGTCTAAGCAAGATGAACAAAGAATGGACATGCACTGGTGGTCAAGAGCTATTAACCAAGAGGGCGCATGCTCAGTCAAGCAGTGGTCAGAAATTTTGTGAAGATGGGGCACGTTTGATGCCCCTATTGCTCATGAAATTGCAATATTGATGGTTTTGATGATTGTGAAGGTGCACATAAATAACAAGTAATATATTTTGAAATAGATTTTGACGAATGCTGAATGCATTATTGGAAACCAAAACAGTTAAAAGCTGCTCTATCCTAAGACCGAGAAAACCCCCAGTAAAATCCTTTAATTAAGCACTCTGTACATTTGGAGTAAAGACACAGTTTTTTAGATATCTTGGATCGAGCCCTTAACAGTTGATAAATCACTGTTGCGTGAAAATGATAACAAGACAAGCATTTTATACGTACATTCTAAATGTCCCAAATTGTAGCGTGGTTAATAGCTATCGGTGCACCTGGTCGAGTTCAGCAGCTAAGTGAAATATCTAAGTATTGGAAGTCTACAATATGTTTCCATACTATAATCATTGTGCATATAGGAGGGTGGTCTGAAAAGTTTCCGACCTCAACATGACGACACCAGCACTCGTACATAATAGCTAGTGAATTTCGCTGTTCATCTGTTCACAGTTACTCACCAAAGTTTCAGCCATTTTGGACACTCAGTTGTTATGTAACAGTCGTTTGAGTGCGTTGATGTGAGTGTTTTTATGAAAATGGACAAAATTGAGTAACGAGCTGTCATTAAATATTTGTTTTTGAAAGGCAATACGCCTACGCAAATCAAAAATGAGTTGGATTCTGTGTATGGGGACTACGCATCAATATTTACCACACTGAAATTTTGGGCAGCTGAATTTAAACGTGGCCGTAAGAGCTTGGGAGATGATGTACGTTCGGGACGTCTAAAAACTGCAACTACGGACGAAAATATCGACAAAGTTCACCAAATGGTGCTAGACGACCACCGAATTAAAGTAAGAGAGATATAGCAGAGGCTATGAACATGTCAAAAAACGTGTTTGTCACATATTAAATCAACATTTAGACACGAGAAAGCTGTCCTTGCGTTGGATGCCGCGTTTGCTCACGTTAGAGTAAAAACGTGTTCGAATGAACATTTCCAACGCTCTGTTGGCGCAGTTTAGGAGTAATCAATCCGAGTTTGGCGCCGATTAATTACTGTAGATGAAACTTGGTTACACCATTATACGCCAGAAACAAAAATAACAGTCCAAACAGTGGACTGCAAAGGGGCAACCAGCTCCATAAAAAACTGTTTTTTTTTTTCGGCTGGGAAAGTTATGGCGACTGGTTTTTGGGATAGTCATGGAGCGGTTTTAATTGATTATCTTCAAAAAGGAAAAACCATTATAGGAGCACACTATGCATTATTACTTGACAAGCTGAAGGCAGAACTTTTGGAAAAACGGCCACATTTGCAGAAAAATAAAATCCTGTTTTACCAAGACAACGCACCGTCTCACAGCTCAGCGGTTGCAATGGCGAAATTCCACGAATTATGGTTTGAGCTGCTTGACCATCCACCCTACTCACCACGACTTCTTTTTGTTCCCTCATCGGCCCAAATGACCTTGCTGTCGACGGGCCCTAAAACACCACACACTCACTGTTCCCTCATCTGAAAATTGCGCTCGCATGACACAGATTTTCGTCAAATGAAGAGGCAATCACCTTCGTGATCAATTATTTTGCAGAGAAAAGTGCCGAGTGCTATTTGGACGGGTTACAGATATGGGAGTGTCACAGGGAGAAGTGTATATAGTTACAAGGAAACTATGGTGAGGGAAAAAGATCTGAAAAAAATGCCCTGTATCTTTATTAGGTTGGAAACTTTTCTGACCACCTATGTACTACGCGTTGTGTTTAATTATAATTTAAGTTATCATAATTTTTCTGCCGATGTTTTTATTATACCACCTTAGACGTTTTACTCTTTCATGGCGAAGATTTCGATATTATTTAAGGTGCGTCAGATCCCAGGAGGAAGGTTAAGATTAAAGAACCCTAGAGGTGGCACTGAATACTCGGTGGGTCCCTCACAAATGTAGGCAATTTTCTTTAGCCCAGCGGAATCCCAGTTCGCAATAGACCATCAGCCAACTAGGCCGGCTGACTAGATTGGATTGAGAGAACGGAATGAATCAAATGAAAGGAAGTGATACTGGGGTTGTTAGGTAAATATCCGTCCCAGGATTCACCTGGTGACCTAGGAAAATCCCGGTAAAACGAACATGGCTAGGAAGGTTGGCTGCGGAAATTGAACCCCGGCCTTATGAATGCGGGTCAGAGACGATACCGCCTGAGTCATCCAGCTCGGTGTTAGACCATCTTAGCATACGAAAACGACACTGAAAACTTCTAGGTTACAATCTAGTCTCTAGTTTTGTGAGTCGATTGCTTTGTGGTTTGTTCAGTTTGTTGTGCTTCGTTAATAATTATCATCTTAGAAATATTTAGTCACCCAAATGAATTTAACTAGAAAATATTTCCCACTATGATTTTTATTATTTTAAATTATCATTAGTGCCCAAACAATATGAATATCGGCTTAGAAATGTGTTTGGCCAACAAATTCTAATGTCATATTGAAACAGAAAATTTAAGAGATCCGTTTTTTCTTAGTGATGAATATAGTAAATAATTTCTCGCCGATGAAAATATTACCACGTTCAAGCAATTCATGAATAAACAATGACGGGCATTTGATATTGTCGCGAAGCCGTTATCTACGATAGCGCGGCTAGTGTACACAAAGGGCCGGCAAATAAAGATAGCTGAGATAAAGGACTTGCCGTCATAGATTAAGTTACGCTTCTGGAAGGTGATAGAATTTTCGGTTTCTTTATTGTTCCGGAAGTTTCTCGAATTTATGAAATATATAAAAGAGATTGTGACACGCCAGCGGACAGTTGTAAAACGAGAGTGAGCCGCGAGAGGTAAGCAGAGAACAGCTGAGAGTGTTGTAACGAGAGCTGATGTAAACTGAACGCTGTTTGTTATTGCCATCGACATTGGTAGATTGTGGTGTGTATGTGACGTAATGTTGTTACGTGAGAATTGAACAGTGTATTTCTACGGAAATAAAGAACATTTAGCATTTTGGCAAAGTGGGCCTTTAATTCTACGAACCCAGAAAGTCACAATACACTTAATCGACAACATTTGACAGTGTTATTGGTAAAATTCAAAATATTTTACATCAACAGTTAGAAGTGAGAAAACTGTCGTTGTTGCATTCTATATAAACTGACTCACTAACTCCAGAAAAAAATGCATTGCTTGGTTCACAAAAGCGCCAGAAAATGTCAAGGTAGCACTTCAAATTTTATAGTTACTGGTGACGAATCTTTAGAATATTGTTATGATCTTGAAAAGAAAAAGTCAGTGAGCTCAATGGCTCATTCGAACAGAGGTATGTCCAACTCCAGAACTGGTAAAAATGGTTTGTGGGTGATTCTGTTTCTTTCTAAAAGGACCGTATTCTTACTATAGCATTATAAGATAGACTTAATGTTACTGAAGATTGGTACACAAATGACTTCTTCTTTTCTTTTCCTGAAAAGTTTGGAAAAAGGTAAAAATTTCCAAAGGAAACAAAAATTATATAATGACAGCGCATCATATCATACACCAAAACTTACAATTAAATGATTGCCGTAAAGGTCATTACCAAGGATCCTCTATAGTTCGGCCGGCCGTCCTCCGGCTCTGACATTTCTCGAGAGGGGGAAGCGGGCTGTTGTCAGTTCTTTAGCGGGAATTTCAAACAGAGGAACAACGCGTATTTTAAATATTTCACGCATTTGCATATTTCACGAACCAGTAACCACATTATTACAATAGCGATAATAATAGAATTTATAAACTCTAAAAATCATAAATCACGGACTCACAAAATGGCAAACAAACTTCACCAGCGCAAGCACCAAAAGCAAGTGTAGCCACATGGTCCACACAAGATTATAGTGGCAACACAGTGTTGGATTCGGAAGCCACGCCTAGCAGCGTCAATGCCGATTTGCGCTAGCAGACAGGTTTTATTTTTTCCTTTGTAATTTACGTCCTCCAACATTTAGTCATATCGGACAATGAATGAAATGGGTGAAATGATGCTCAATGCGTCCGAGGTCCATGGAGCTTAGAGTTACCCGACATTCGTCTTTCAGGATAATGGAAAACCCCGGAAAAAACCTTATCCAGGTAACTCGCCCTGACCGAGATTCGAACTCGGGACCTCTTGAACGTGAGGCAGACATGCTACCATCTATGCTACCGAGGCGGGCTGCAGACAGTTTTAACTTCCTGACCACGACACCGGATGTACAGACTCCCAGTTCTACCAACAGAGGCAGTTAGCGCGCGTAAAAGGTGTAAAAGAAATATTAGAATAGAATGGTGTTGTAATGAATATCTTGCAAGATAGTGAAATTGCAAGTTGGATTTCAGTGCTCTAAAGGTAATATATAGACCTATGTTTTCATTCTAAGGATCATTTTGTGGATATGTTTTCAACTTTCTAAACTTTCTTACTTTCAGAAAGGTGTGTATTATGAAACTATCAAAATATTTGGCGCACTTCCTAATGTTCTTAAAGAAAAAGTTGATAATTTCGGTGCTTTTAAAAAAGCTGTTAGAGAGTACCTTTGCTCAACATCTTTTTATTCTGTACAAGATTATCTGAATGACAAATTATCCTGATAATGCTTCTGTAGCTCTATAAGTAGTATTTAACTAATCCAATGACAAATCATTACTTATAAATATTTGATGCAAGCTGAAAGTTTATTTTTAATCTATATGTATTTAATAAATAACAAGAATGGTATCCATTGCAAAAAGGTTGAGACGTACTGGCATAAGCCAAGTGAAAGCTGGTTTAAAAAGTGTTTCATTTTGTATCATATATATAATTATCCCTGCTTTGTTTTCCATATTGTTGTTCATATTGCCTGTGTACTATAATATGTGTCTTATGTTAACTTTTGTACATATATATGCTATTAAACTTTATACCTCTAGACATGTTCAATGTTCACAGCCTTTTTTGGCTACAAGTAAACCTACTGAACGCAAATCAATCTAATCTAATCTAATCTAATTGCTCATTACAGTATATTGGTACTATTAACCTTCCCCCTCCGCACCAGCAACCGCAAAACCTCAGAGCCGGAGATCCAGCGGCCGTACTGTACCATACAGAATTGACCTAGCATCCTATGTTCTTTGTTTTAAAAAATATACATGAAATGTGTGGAATCACTTTTTTATCAGTTGGGGGAGTGGAACATTATAAAAACTTTGTTTTTAAGTGTTCCATAGTGGCATGATTGCTTTAGGACTGTTGCAATCGAATGCAGGAACGTGTTGATGTTAAAGGAGATCATTTTGAAAAGCAATAAAATTATTAAATTGTTTTAAAACTACGAGGGGCACTATTTATATTTTGAGCCTAGTAATTAAAAGTAAGTAATTTCTGATTGAAAACTCCTTTATTGCTTTTCAAAATATTCTCCTTTATGATCATCACACTTTTGCATCCGTTTGAACCATTTCTCAAAGCATTTGTTTCAGTCTTCTTGAGACACCTCCAAAACATGATTTTTGAAGGCATCAACGGCTTCTTCTGTCGACGAAAATCGTTGTCCACGCAATTTATTCTTAATGTTCGGGAACAATAGGAAGTCATTGGGACCAAATAAGGACAGTATGGCGGATGGCACATCAATTCGAGTTTTTAAACCTTCAAATACTCTGTTCTTAGAAGAGATGTGTGTGTGTGAGCTTGCATTGTCTTCATGAAGAACGATCCTACGGTTCTTGTTGGTTTTCCTTACTTCACCGCAGACTTCCGACAAACAAATGGTTGTGTACCATTTGGCATTGACTGTTTTACGTTTCTCTAAAGGCTCTGTTGCCACATGGCCAGTTTTGCTGAAAAAAAAAACCAGCAGGCGACCATTTGCTTTGAAATGCTTCGAGTGCGAACGACTTTTGTTGGATTTGTTTCATCTTGAAACACCCATACAGTCGACTGCTGTTTACGTTCCGGCTCACACGCACAGATCCGTTATTCGTCACCTGTTACAATCTTATATGCGTCTTTTGAGGCACCGCCATTGTATTTTTTGAGCATTTTTGCACACCAATCGACACGAGCATCCTTTTGAGATTGTGCCAAATTATGTGGGATCCAATGAGAGCAAACCTTTTTAGCGGCTAAATAATCATGTAATATTTTATATATGCTGGTGCAACTAATGTCTAGGGTTGCACCAATCTCACAATATGTCGCATGACGATCTTGCATTATTAGTTTTTGCGCTGCATGTTTTCTGGCACAACTAATTTTGGACGACCTTCACTAACTTTTCACTGAGGGGACGGTGTTAATTTCGTTATAGCAGCATTTCGCAGTGGCAAAAGATGGAGCTTCGTTGCCAAATGTGGAAGTTAGTTGGTCGATGTACTCTTGTCTTAATTATCCATCGGAAGTCATGATAAATCATTGCACGAACATTTTCACTAGTTAATTCCATGTTTTTGTTAAGACAAAATGTTCAAGTCAATGTAAACAAAACAAAAGATGCTCTTATTGACAAAATGTCTGAAGAAGATTATGGTCAACAATGGCAAACTTTCCAATGGAAACGTTTTATCGCACCTCCATAGGACATTCAGGGTTGCCAAGACACAAAATATAAAGAGTGACTCTCAAAATTCCTGCTTGATTTTCTAAATTTAAAAAAAAAATGCAGTGACGCCCTCGTACACTGCAGCAAAAAATAAATGGACTTCAAAAATCATATAAAATATTGATTTAACTGTGAATCTGTTAACAAGTCTTTAGCGATTGTGGCCCATATTTAAAAAAAAAATGGGAATCACATGTGCCGATAATGACGTCGTTATGGTGAATGTACGATAAACACAAGGTCGAAACGATATCTTTGGTTCGAAAGTCAAGGCTTCTTTCACCAATTTCATTTTCATGCATGCAATATTAGAGACGCATTAACCCAGTTCAGTTTTTTTAGCAAAACAAAACACGCCTGTATTCTCTGCAGTGCTTCTTCGAATGCACATACAGATCGTTCCGTATCAGGAAATACTGGCATCATGTGCCTATATTTCTTGCTGTGCTTATGTTGTAGTTTTTTCCCCTTCTTTTTAACAGAAGAAACTGTGTTTTGGAGCAAGTGAAAAGCTACTGAGCAGTTTCCATTGTGTTGCCATGTTCCATCTCCTACAGTACTGCGCATGAAATATCCCTTAGCTTAGCTCAGAGGTACTTTCATCAGGCATGAGGTGCTGTAAATCTTAAGACACGGGACTACTGGAAGGAAGCTAAGGAATTTTATACCCGAAAAAAGTCCATCACACTCCGCCGGGTTTGAGCTCACGATCTCAGGAATCAGAGCCCCTGTGAGATATGTTATTGGCACTGCGTATGTAGAAAAGGTTCTATACTTTTATCTTTGTGATTTTTACAATACGAACACAGGCATTAGTGTTGTACACCTACTATTTTAGGCATTGAAATAGCCCTAAAATATTTTTAATACAAGCTTGATTTCATCAACATTCTTGCAGTATTTTGCAGTTAAAGAATTTAATAATATTTTATTTACATATTTTTAAAAACTACTTGTATACTTTACTTTATATTTTAGTTTCATTCTCTACCTTATATTTGCTGTTAGTAGCACAAATATTATTCCATCTTAAGCTGTATTTAAGTCTTATATTTTTTTATAATATAAAAATAAATTTTATGTCTTTAATATTGAAAGCTTTTGCATGAAACACACTAGTTGGTTTTGCAAAGTGGATCTTTTATTCTGTTGTTTGTACAGTATACCACAGCAAAGAACGTCTCCGGGACCTGAGACGCAGGGGAGTAGGAGAAGGTTCCCATGCCCTCCCTGGATAGATTTATGTCACCCCATGTCAGTTCAGTTACAGACCATTCAAAAACATTCTGACGGCTTCTACTTTTGTGAATAAATTTTCTCGGTTTTAGTGTACAGTGTGAACAGGGTGCATGCTTTTTTAACGGTTTTACTCCATGTGTAGCATGCATTCTCTGTCACACGCATTCGCGTGTCCTCTCACTTTGTGAGGGTGGTACTGGATGGCACATTCCTTTCAGGGACTGACTTTGCATTGGTGGACAGTAGTTATAACAGCAGTAATAGGCTACAACATGTAGTAGTAGTAGTAGTAGTAGTAGTAGTAGTAGTAGTAGTAGTAGTAGTAGTAGTAGTAGTAGTAGTAGTAGTAGTAGTAGTAGTAGTAGTAGTAGTAGTAGTAGTAGTAGTAGTAGTAGTAACAATCCCTATGGGGTCCCTATATACCATTTTGTCTGGACACTACAGCTTCCAGCCACAACCAAGGCCTCGGAGTTATGCATTATGGGGGGGGCGTGGTTAGCGCACCGACTCCTCCAACCATAAGATGAATACTTATTTTTAAACAAACAAAAACTTTGTATTCATAATGACACTTTCAGTGACGAATTGTCATAGCCTGCTTTGTTAAGAAAGTTTGACTTTAATGAAAGCCTTATTCATGGAAAACAGTTTCAATACTTTTGACTCATAAAAAATTTCCAAACACGCAGGCCTCTATAGAAGCAAAATTAGTGCATCTGGGTCAAAACCAAAGTGTCTCCATTTCTATTCTTTTCCCAATCTCACGGCTTTCATGCACTTTAGGTTATGTTAAAAGTGTGGGCTAGATATATGCTAGTGCATTTGAGCCACCAGTATGGCACTTATAAGTCCCTTTTCTCTATAAAGTCTTCACCCTCTTGTAGTTTAGTTACTGGCGTTCTACATTCAAAATGTGAAACGCGAAATCTGAAGCAAATAGTGCCTTTACAGTTGCGTTTGCCAGCATGTGAGAAAGGCGATAGTGAATTCAGCAATAAATCAAATCTACCATTGTAGATATTGCGGTATCGTTATTTATGCCCAAAGTGGCTCAGTTTTAAAAAGAACTTGTTTTAAAGAGTAACTTCATTAGCTTCCAAATTAAGTTTTTCAGCCACTCATAGCAAACTCCTCAATCTTTGTTGCATAATTGCATAATTCACTGTGAGGCAGAAAAATGCCTCAAATTACGAATACAGAATACCATAACCTCATTTATTGCTCTAATGTGAGATAATTTACTAAAATTAATATTTATTGTAAACTAAGAGAAGTTATGCCGATGCAAAATTAATAAATGTGTGATGGGTGGAACAGGTAATCTTATATATAGTGGAGGGGAAACGCGGAGGTACACCGTGAACCCACTATTTTTCGAATGGGGACGCAGTCCCCTTACTAATAATATTAATTATACCTTTTTAATTCATTACCTTTCTTAACTTAACATTCAAAATACTGCAAAAATACAACTTATATCATTCAAAATACATTCAGATAATGTTTATGATTATTAACGGACCTCTAGTACATATGTGGAACCCAGAGGATTACATAAAAGAATGGATAAAAGATCGTGCGCATGCTGAGGACAACCAAAGCAGGAAGGCAAATCTATAAGTGCAGAATTCTGATCTGGAAAATTTTGTAGGTGTGCGTCCCCCCACCTTTTTTGTTAGGAATGCGGCCCTGTATATATATATAGTGTGTGTGTGTGTGTGTGTGTGTGTGTGTGTGTGTGTGTGTGTGTGTGTGTGTGTGTGTGTGTGTGTGCAAAATTACCTGAATTTGTTAAAAATATTCAGTAACAACTAGTTCTAAAATATATCCGTCACTTTCACTCTTTTCTACATGAAGTCGGCATGAAAATCTAGCCTATCGGTAACTTCGAGTTTAAGTCCCAATCGAGGCTACCTTTGAGGACAATATTGTTCTGACATTTCCCTACTTTCAAATCTATTTTCCTCTAAAGTTACGTTCATGAGTAAAAGCCTGAACCACATATTACACCTTTCCTAAAAGTGTTCAAGCATTTGAAAAATAATCAAGGTAAAAAGATATTTATAAGCTGTGCCACACTCTAAAATTTTAGTATACTGTCACAGTAATTAAGGAGATCATAAATTCAGCATCTTCCTCTCATTTCGTGACATGAATATATGAAGATATTTTCAAATACCTCAGTGTTACCTAATTGCTGTTCTAGGGGATAAGGGAAGGGTTCCACTAAAAATTATTATTATTATTATTATTATTATTATTATTATTATTATTATTATTATTATTATTATTATTATTATTATTATTATTATTATTATTATTATTATTATTATTATTATTATTATTATTATTATTATTATTATTATTATTATTATTATTATTATTATTATTATTATTATTATTATTATTATTATTATTATTATTATTATTAATTATTATTATTATTATTAATAATAATAATAATAATAATAATAATAATAATAATAATAATAATAATAATAATAATAATAATAATAATAATAATAATAATAATAATAATAATAATAATAATAATAATAATAATAATAATAATAATAATAATAATAATAATAATAATAATAATAATAATAATAATAATAATAATAATAATAATAATAATAATAATAATAATAATAATAATAATAATAATAATAATAATAATAATAATAATAATAATAATAATAATAATAATAATAATAATAATAATAATAATAATAATAATAATAATAATAATAATAATAATTATACACTTTACAAGCTGATAAACTAATTCTTATTTTGCGAATCCATTCTACATCACCTAGCATTTTTGATCTCCTGATTACTTAAGTAAATTGTTGCTTTCTCTAAACTACAGACATGCCGAAACAAGTTTTCATTCAATTGATAACGCATGCAAGGACTAATTACTCACCCAACATCCAGGCGCCATGTCCCAGGAACAATAAATTTTCCTAGACAGGTGTTTACTCGTGTTGCCTTTGTAAATGTTACGTAGTTTATATGCATTCGTGTTTGCATTTCCTCGGTACCCTTCGCCCTTGTCCGGAGTTGGTAACAGCTGTAGCTCTTTTGCAAACCACAAGTTTTGCTCTGCATCGAAAAGAAAGCTTTCGCGTAGATCCATTCTGTGAAACAGCGGAAGTATGCAGAGATTCTTCCATAGCCACTATGTAAATGTTAGGAAGAGTAAACACTTGACAAACACTAAACATATGTTGATAATCAGATGTCGTAAAGAAGAGGGGAGAGGTTGCTGAAAGAAAAAGAATAGATAAAAATGGATCTGAGCAACGAACCGGAAAGATCACGATTTCAGAAGTCTTTGATTACAGAAGTCAAAGACTTCTTTGTATCTTTTAAGGAACGGGAAGTAAATCTACCATTGCTAAACAAAAAAAAAAAAATGCGAATGCCAACAATTTCTTTATTTCATTTCAATTCATTTCACTTTCTTTACCGATTCCAGCAAACAAATACCGAGCGGTATGGCTCAGCCGGTTTCGTCCATGGTCCGCATTCGGGAGGCCCAGGTTCGATTCCCGTGGCTGACCTACCTAACCCATGGGCTTTTTTCAGGGGGTTTACCGGGTCTTTAGGCGAATGCTGGGTAGGTTAATTACATCCCCCGAATTTCCTGTCCCTCCATTTCATCTCCATTATCATTTCACATCATCTCTCATCTGGTGATCTCTTTCAGGGTAGAAGTGTCGGCGGGTGTCTCGGCGGTGCATGGCAGGATGATAAGCTCTGAGGAAAACTACTTCCTCCTCCAGTAGGTCGGTTGCCGCTCTCCGCTCCGCTGCTGGGATAATTTCGGGACCGCCAGCCAGGGACCTTTGGGGCTCGGGTTGCCTGCCTGGGACCTTTAGGGCTTCGCTGCTGGGCCCGCTGCCATCCCGCTTTAGGGGAGCGAGTTCGTTGTCCTGGCCTGTCGGGGGAAGTCTCTATCCAAGTAAACTGTAGGGACCCTGCCCTCTGTACTGTCGTGGCTGCTTGGGTCGACCACCTCTCTCGCCTTCGCCTCATCCTTCCTCCCGGGGGTGCCACATTTGGGGTCATAGGAACAATGGGCCCAGCATGGTGACCTACGTACCGAATCCCCTCCGTAATGAAATCCTAATCCTAATCCACCAAACAAATTCTATATGGATATCGCAGTTGAAAGGTCACTTTTTATAGCCCGCCTCAGTAGCGTGGTGGTAGCGTGTCTGCCGCACGTTCAAGAGGTCCCGAGTTCGAATCTCGGTCAGGGTGAGTTAACTGGATAAGGTTTTTTCCGGCGTTTTCCCTTATCCTGAAAGACAAATGTCGGGTAACTCTAAGCTCTATGGATCCTGGGTTCATTTGAGCATCATTTCACCTATTCCATTCATTGTCCAATATGACTTAACGTTGGAGGACGTAAATTACAAAAAAAAGGTCACTTTTTATATTAATACTAATTTGCACTACATTTAACATCTCCAGAGTGTAAATAATATGTTTATTTCTATGGATTACTGGTATAATTTTGAGTTTGCCATTTACAAATTTAATTACGTGTCTAAGAAATTATCAAACGATCAGATAAATCTGTTTTCGTGGAAATCACTCATTTACGTCTATAATTGTTGCTTTATACAACCGTAAGTTTTGAGTATAGTAGCCCTCAGTTAAAGGAATCACAATTTCTCAATAAATGCTTTCATTACATATTTTGAAGCCTCTGAATACAAAGAAAAAATAATAATTTCGGGGAAAATGTTTGTATGTATAGTGCATGCCGCACGTGACTTTGAACACGACAGCTAAAAAGAAAATGCTATAAAAACACCAAACTTCTCAAGGTTAGTATATGAATATGTTTAAGAAAATCCCACCTCAAGTAAACTTTACAAGGAAACTCTATCACAAATGGCTGTAAATGAATTGATTAAAATACCGTACACTTAAGAGTTTACATTACAAATTGATATTCTGCTATTACTATTTGAAGTCTTCTTCATTCAAAGAGAATTTTGTATAATTTGTCAACGATAAGATATACACAAAACTGTTTAAAGTGACAAATTGTTTCAACTTTCCTTACGGACTCATACATTTTAAGTCATCGGATTCTCAGTACTTTGGTAACTTTTTAGGTGATTTTTTGCTGTTTGTTGTGATGTCATGGAAACAGAGCAGCATTTCAAGGCTAGCATATGGCTACCCGACTAGGAGAAAAATATCATGTAGATTTCTCTATCTGAAGCAGTATCGTGCCCGCCTCTATTGCCTGGTGGTAGCGTATCTGCCTTTCATTCAACAGGTCATGAGTTGGAATCTCGGTCAGGATAAGTTATCTATATTTTCCGCTTGTTTTCCCTTATCCTGAAAGATGAATATCAGGTAAATCTTAGCCTTATGGACCCTGCATTCATTTGAGCGTTTTATTCATGTCCGAAGTGACTTACGTTGAAGGATGTAACTGAAATATTAATGATTACAATGTTGCAACCAATACAAGGTGCCAATCAATAAATGCGTCCACAGTATATTCTTCACCCTCCCAAGGTGTTTGTTCGCAGCATTTACCTTCCTGAGAATTTTTAATCACTCGTAACAATTAACGGAAAAAAATACTTTCACATGTTCTTATCATGTAAAAAAATCCTTCATCTATCAGCACACCAGACATCTATGTGGCTTTTAAAACAAATCATCCTGAAATATCCCAGATATTCTTATTTGTACAAAGTATGTTTCTCTTACATGATTATCTCCTCTAACGGCTACACTTCGCAGGCATCATCAGACAACTTGTCGCCCGCCTCAGTAGCATAGATGGTAGCGTGTATGCCTTACGTTCAAGAGGTCCCGAGTTTGAATCCCGGTCAGGGCGAGTTACCTGGATAAGGTTTTCTCCGGAGTTTTCCCTTATCGTGAAAGACAAATGTTGGGTAACTCTAAGCTCCATGGACTCCAGATTCATTTGAGTATCATTTCACCCATTTCATTTATCGTCCGATATGACTTAATGTTGGAGGACTAAAATAAAAAAGGCAACTTGTCTGATTCATGTGCTAATTCACGTGATTTTAAAAGGAATTCCCTGAGCTATATTTCTCTTCTTTTAACCTCCTCCAACGTTAAGTCAAATCGTACGATGAATGAAATGGGTGAAATGGTGCTCAACTGAGCCCAGGGTTCATAGAGCTTAGAGTTACCAGACTGAGTGAGGTGCGAACTCGGAATCTCTTGAACATATGGCAGACACGCCACAGAGGCGGGTATACGGTTCTTTAAGCATCTATTACAGTCACATGCGATTTTCTGGGCTGATGATATTTCTCTCTCGCGGTTCAAACGTCGACAGTTTTACACCGAGCTATCAAATCCTTTTACAATCTAAATGATACGTCTTGATAAATGCTTTAAAGTTGTTCTTCTTACCAATAAAATTGTTGACAGATGGTAGGTTAAAATTACTCATCGTCATTACTTTGAAGCGGTAATATTATTTCGTCCTTCATTAATTTCCTAACGAGTGCATGATAGTGATTATGACGGACCAGCGATTAAATTGAATTAGATCATATTTTACGAAATCCTTAAAAATGTTCCTGGGAATATGAAACACAATAAAATTGTATTTACAGTGTCAAGAACTGTAAGAAATTTTCTTAATGGTATAAGAATATGTTGCATGTAGAAAGTCTTTTATGTGTGTTGCAATATAATGTCAAGAATATCCGTCTGTGAAAATTTGTCAAAATGTGCAAAAAATGAGAAAACATTTTTAACCCAATTAAATAGAGTAATCCGCGTACTTCAATTTCCTATTATTTTAATGCCGTACTACCCTTTGAAATTGTCGCATATGATTATTTAAGTGTGTCACTGTATGTGGGCTTGGTGATTTTATCGTATTTTCAATTTTCAGCGCTTTTCAGAATATAAATTGCTCCAAACGATGCAGCTTTCAAACTAGAAGCTTGAAAATTTTTGTGCTTGGATAAAATCAGTACCAAAGGAAATTGATGAGATGACTTTTTATGTCACCAGTGTTTGTGCAATCAAATAACAAAGATAATATTTCACAAGCAAACATTAAAAATTAATAAAAGAAGAATTGAATAATTTTTCATCCTAAACCAAGGGTTAGACTTAAATTTCATCTCATAAATTTGAGTATAACCGCGAAATATTGTTTTTCTGAAACTAAAATTGCATCATGTGGAACAGTTTAATTAAATGACAATTAAACAATATAAATATATTAATATTACAAGAACTATTTTGGACAAAGGTCTGAAAATTGGTTTGTGAACTATTGTTAATACTACAATAATTGTGTTAAATTTTCATGTCAATCTAAGCAAAATTGTAGGTTTTAGAATTTTCACAGTTGGGTATCCATGCAATCCATTTTACTGCCAACGTAATGATTGCAGTTCTTGCACGTGCTGCGTACTATTCATAAGTGAAACATGCCATTTTCATTGCTCTAAAATATATTTCATTTGAAATAAAGCTATGTAAAATGAGAGAGCTTCTCTCTTGAACATTTGGATTCTTAATTGATTTGACTATTATAGGTTATGTACCAAAGAAGAGTAAGAATGATTAGTAAGTTCCGTGTATCATGACACTGAAATTCGCAGAGAAAAAGCGGTGGTGGAGGAAAAAGAAAAGCTAGGCATGGCTTCATTTTATAACAAAAACAGTTATGAATTATTTTATTGAGCATAAATTATATACTTACACTTGTAACAGACAGGATTTGATGGACTAATGGTGTGGCTATAAATGTTAATTTTTAATTCATAAATCAGCAACCATAGTATTGTAAAGATTCAGTACTATGGGATTCTAACCAGATATGTTTGGAAATAAATTCAGGCTGCGAATCGAGAGTAGTATTACTCTCTCATAACATAATTTGTATATAAACTCCTGGTATCTAGGTCAAGAGAATATCTTCAACTTGGTAATCACGAGACGACGTCATGCCACTCGAAATTCAGAGGCTATCAAATTCTCGCCAATGTATTTTTAACGCAGTGCATCAAGAGCATCTAGAATTCATAAGGTAAGCATAGGTGCAGTGTATTAAGACTGTCACTACGGACCTTCGTTAGACAAGCCATAAGCTAAGTGTCATAAATGTTTCACCACAAGTCCATTACTGGACATCTAATTCGTCTTTATTACTCTTATGGACCTCCTGGGACTCCTGGTGTCTGCCACTGAGTGCCTCTGCTCCCTCCCACACCTCCATACAATCGTTGCATATCAAAATAGAGATTCACATAAAAGGAGAATTTTCTTGAAACAGTTGCCCCCCAAACTTATTCTTCCATTTATACAGTTCACATTATTTTTAACTCTCTTTTATACCACTACGTGGTGTCAGAGTATTTTTGTTCCTCTTAACACTTATGCGGGCTGAAGAACGGAATCTCTGGATGAGTGAGAGAGAGAATCTAGGATGGGCATCAGCTCGATGCCTGGTATGAGAGTGGGGGAAGTGGATGACGAATGAGGACGAGATAAAATGATGGGGAGATGATGTGATGAAATGCTGGCAGGGTAAACCGGAGAACCCGAAGAAAACCCACCACAGCACCATGTTGTCCACCACAAATCTCACTTTGTGGTCGACTGGGACTGAACCCGGGCCGCCTTGGTGAGAACAGCGACACAGAGTGAGTTCATAGTCAACAGCAAACACAATGGCCAGGTGTGGAGAAAAAAGATGCCAAGAAAAGAATATCATTTATCTAAGAGAAATATCGAAAAATGCTCCCCCCCTACGTCAGTTGACCTCAGTTGAAAGGAAGAATTGCTGAGTGATTTCCAAAATGCTGTAACAATGTGTGTAATAAGGATAGTGCGCTTGTTCCCAATAATTAGTAGGATTTTGTGGCTACTAGTCTCCCTAATTACATAAAATACTGTGTAGCGTGATTTATGATCTGTCCAATTAATGTGCAGCTTAATAATTCACATTTATACTCGATAAATGTGTTTTGCATACTGATTATCATTGTACCTCATGTATGTGCATGTCTATGACAATATAATTTAGTAAGTGAACAAAGATTGTAAAGTTAAAATACGTGTAGAAATTCGTTTGATTTAACTTACTGTCTAAACCTCCTGTTTATTAATTCAAGCTACAGAAAAATATAGTACAATATTCCTTAAACACTCCATTTGAAATTAAGTTTAACAACAAACGTCTTAAAGCTGAAGAGTAATAATTTACAGAATTCTCCAAACAGGCTTCTCGGACTTCATTGTGTATTACCATCAGTCCGAACATTCATGCAATCCAGGGATTAATTATTCCTTAATCCCCTAACATATGAAATGCGAAATCGATTTAACTATTTGAGATGAATTTGAATGTCATTATTATTGGAACTGTTGGATAAAATAACTACAGGATGTTATGGTTAGGAATCTGCTTTAGTATATGTTCATCAAAATGTGACATATGCTTCATACATATTTAATGTATAATGTTATATAACGTAAAATTATAAATTTGATTAAGTTACACCTCTTTGAATATGGTATGGCGTTATGCTTGACTGCTGCAATGGGGAAAAAATGTGCAAGTTCTAATGTAATTAAGTTAGAATGGCAGAAGAATCTGGCAAAGCAGCGAAGCCATTTGACTTACTTCTTGTTTCCTTTGTTGAAGCTTAGGTCAAATGGTGTCTTTCCAATACTGTGATGGTACATGGAATTAATAACAAGTTTCACAACCTCGACAGATTGTTGGATTTGATTTGTCAAGCTTTGCAATAAATGAGACAAACACAGAGTTTGAACATTTTCTCTATCTGAACATTTGATTGAGCCAGTTCAGTAGCAAAGAGCAAATGTCTGATATTTTCAATTTTACAGTTATCTTCATATGTGAGGTGTAAAATCCTATCCTTTGTTATGTATTTCTTATGCAAATGTCCAACAGCTTGCTTTCAGCTCTTCCGATTTAACAAATACTTATTCTATAGATTTGATTTTGTTAGGTATAGTCAAAGAAACTTTGTAAAACTATCAACTATTGAAAATATGTGATGATATCCTTTATAGCTCGAATTAAGTGTCCACTATGATCTGAATGTTAGAATGCAATGGCACAGGATTTTTTAAAGTATAGAGAAATCCTTCCGTAAAACCCTCAAAACTCAAATTAACTCGGTTCGATTATACCCTTTTCTAGCTTTACTTTGCTTGTGCATCAGCCGATTATGTTGCTACAGATGCAAGTTTCCAAGTTTGGTGAACCTACAATTTATCCTCCGGAGTAATGGTCAATTTAATTTTTTTTTTTTTTTTTCAGATTTCTTGTTGACAGATTGATGGAAGGAAATAATCTAATAATCTTTTCCATCTGATATTAGTAGCCATCACTAGTGAATAGTCACCACCATTCCAACGCTTGATCTTCAACGTGATCTGCTTAAGAAGTAAAATTGGTTTCATGATTGATAACCTAATGCCACTACCTCTCCTTGCTTCAGAATACCATTTCACTTTTTGTAGATATATTCACTGTATAGCTAGATACAACATAAAGTCAATTTAATTTCTATATATCCGCCATCAATGAATACGAGTTCAGAATGCAAGCTTTGTCAATCGCAACGATCATCTGGGATCGGACCAGAGGCGAGTGGCCTGATGTAATTATTTTGTTTCTTCTGCTTATTCTTCCGCTATGTATTTCGGTATTACTGTTCTGATACAAAATGCTTCTGGCAATATAGTTTTTAGGATGTTAATCCAGTTTTAGTTTGAATGAACGCTTTTGCTGCGTCTTGGTATCTGCATGTTGTTCCATTCCATCAGAGCGACTTTTTCGTCGAATCTTCGACAACTCGAAACATTACATTAAATCCAGCGACTGAATTTCCCCGTTTATACCAAAGGAGTTCAAGCAGGTCATCTTCATCTTCTCTTTCGTCCGCAGATGCTATTGGCTTATTTTCTTCTTCACTCTGTTGTGCTCTACTGAATTCATATTAATCTTTAAGAGTGAATGCGCCGTAGCGTAGCTACCTTCATCGTCTACATCAGTTTGTTCTTCAGGATATTCTTAGCTATTACTATTGTTTATGTCATCCCTGTTGAGCTGCGCCGTGGCCGAGTGGTAAGAACACTCGACTCTCACCAAAGCGGCCAGGGTTCGATCCCAGGAGACCGCATGTAAGATTTGTGATGGACAAAGCGGCGTAGGGACGAGTTTCTCCAGGTGCTCCAATTTCCCCAGTCATCTCTTTTCACCGGTGTTCCATCTTCATTTCATGTATCATCACTGTCACCACCTGCGTTGCCGCATTAGTAAAAGCGGGCGTTAAACAGTACAAAAAATTTCCTATTGTTTTGTAGCTTAACTATATTATGCGCTTCATTAGCTCCGTTTTATCTCCTTGAAACCCCAAAATAAAACATGACACTGCGTATTCAGATCCCATTTCGTAAATTATCAAAGATATACTTAACCTTATTCTCATACTCAGCGGAACCTTCCGAGAACTTAAACTCTCTCATCGTTTGTACGGTTCTGATGATCATCTTGCCTGTATATATTAAAGTTATATATTATAAATATCAGTTCAGCGTTTGTAGGTAACGGAGTAAATTAAATGTTCCTTGGCCGAGTTACGGTCGCTTGCATGGGATGAACAGTGATGGGGCTGTTTCTGTCCGAGCTTTTGTGTATTGACCCTTTCAGAGAAGGTTGTTATTAGCCGTAGTGGTGATCGATCTCTTGGTGTCATATCGCCTAGGGGATCGTTACACTCTTCGCAGGAATCCCCACACAGGGAACTTCAATATTCACTTGGACATAGGTCAAACAATCCATAGTCCTTGAGGTGGAGTTTGGATATTTCCACTGAAAAGTCTATTGCCCACAGAATATAATTGACCACATGGAGAAACAGATTATAATTATAATAGAAAAATAATGTATGAAGTTAGTGTCTACAATGAATTGTAAACAACAAATTACTATTGCAAATATCCACTTATACGTAATGTACTTGATCCTAAATGAGGTTTCAAAAGGATGATAGATTATGTGACTGTTCTTAGAAAACTTATACCTATATTCAGTACAGGACATGCGAGTGTTCCGAGGAAGTGATCTTAAATCTGATCAATACCATACTGTTTCAAAGTTTGTTTTCTTTAAAACATGGTCTTCTTCTTCTTCTTCTTCTTCTTCTTCTTCTTCTTCTTCTTCTTCTTCTTCTTCTTCTTCTTCTTCTTCTTCTTCTTCTTCTTCTTCTTCTTCTTCTTCTTCTTCTTCTTCTTCTTCTTCTTCTTCTTCTTCTTCTTCTTCTTCTTCTTCTTCTTCTTCTTCTTCTTCTTCTTCTTCTTCTTCTTCTTCTTCTTCTTCTTCTTCTTCTTCTTCTTCTTCTTCTTCTTCTTCTTCTTCTTCTTCTTCTTCTTCTTCTTCTTCTTCTTCTTCTTCTTCTTCTTCTTCTTCTTCTTCTTCTTCTTCTTCTTCTTCTTCTTCTTCTTCTTCTTCTTCTTCTTCTTCTTCTTCTTCTTCTTCTTCTTCTTCTTCTTCTTCTTCTTCTTCTTCTTCTTCTTCTTCTTCTTCTTCTTCTTCTTCTTCTTCTTCTTCTTCTTCTTCTTCTTCTTCTTCTTCTTCTTCTTCTTCTTCTTCTTCTTCTTCTTCTTCTTCTTCTTCTTCTTCTTCTTCTTCTTCTTCTTCTTCTTCTTCTTCTTCTTCTTCTTCTTCTTCTTCTTCTTCTTCTTCTTCTTCTTCTTCTTCTTCTTCTTCTTCTTCTTCTTCTTCTTCTTCTTCTTCTTCTTCTTCTTCTTCTTCTTCTTCTTCTTCTTCTTCTTCACTTCATGGCATAGGCAATCAAGTGCCTGTTCCGCCTTCGAAGTCCTCCAGCCATTGTTTCCTGGGTGTGCCCACCGATCTCCTACCTTTAGGATGATACTGTAATATTTGTTTTGTAAGTCTATTATCTGGCATTCTTTCAACATGTTCCTTCCATTTTGTTTCAGATCTTTTAACCTATCATTCATACTAAAAATGTCCAGCTCTTCTCTTATATTTTCATTTCTTATTAAGTCCCTCTTCATGCATCCCTTCACACTTCTCAAGAATTTCATTTCTGAAGCCAGTATTTTACTCTGTTGCTTTTTAGTTAACGTCCAAGTCTCACTTCCGAATGTCAGTATAGGTACAGCCATAACTTTTTAGAACTTTAATTTTGTTTCTTGACGTATTGTGTTTCTAAATGTTCTATTTATTGTTCCAAACACTCTTTGAAATTTGCATATTTTATTGTAGACATCATATTCCTTGTCATAACTAACATCAGTTCCCAAGTAGTTAAAATGGCTTACCTGTTCAAACGCAACGATTATTTATAACTACTTTTGTTCTAATTGGCTCTTTCCCAATGAATGCCGTTACCTTCGATTCTATAAATTTTCATATTATATTGCTTACAAAGTTCACTAAGTTTAAAAATAGATTTTTGCAGGGCATACTCGCTATTTTGTATAATAACTAAGTCGTCAGCAAACAATAAAACATTTAAAAAGTATTACAACATGGTATAAACTAAAACTAAAGGAAAGCAAAAGCTTACAGAAACGTACCTATTTAATTCTAGAAAAAAGTATACAATTTTATATAGCAAACGAATGTAACAATACAGAGCGCATAGTAAGCTCAATTTAATATAAGTGTGAACCATAATAATCTGAAAAATTCTCTATCAAAAAGTTAGCAGAGGTTTAGGTAATAAAAGAAGATAACAATCAGAGCTAAAAGCATGGAATGACGAAATATACAAAAAATACATAAAAATAAACAAGCTTATTATAAATATTTAATAAAAAAAAAATGGCAGAAGATAGTCCTGATCATAAATTGAAATGTGCGATGGCTAAAAGGAATGTAGGAGCATAGCAAAATAATACGTAACAGATATAGAGTACAATACGACCATACTAAGATAGACCAAGCAATGAAATATTGAATAAAGATAATTAAATGCACAGTGAAGTGTTTTTTGTAACATGTGCGAAACAAATGTATCAGCTGAAAGAAAATTCCAGAATATGATGTTTTTATACATTCATCTTCCTAGAACGTAATTCGTGAGCCTATATTAATGTAACTTTTTAATCTCAGTTTTAATGTTGCAGGACTAGAAATTGTGATTTATTCTTAACTCTTAATTGAGAACAAAAAGCTTTAAAGTCATTGTTACCTATTAAGATTGATATTTGCAAGGGAACTATCCCTATGCTTATATCTGTATTCGCTTGAGAGTTTGATGGCACCATCTCTGCCCTATGTGGGGCCTGTGTGCCAAATATTTAAGTGCGGAATATAGCTGAAAGTACCGGTAAATGAGCTCAGAATACGTCGGAACATATAGGCATTGTACACAGTATTGTATGGGAGGGATTGTTTACCCCTGACGGGTACGGCTTACATATGTCATATGTAAGGAGCGCCGTCCCCCACATCCGCCACAGTGCTGACGAGGAATGTGTAGTGGCTACTTGCAAGTAGTCGCATGCGGCACTTTTCAGGCTTCAGTTTTGGGCGTTGCAGTTCTACTCTACTGATATTTTTGGTACGCACGGTTTATATACAGCAGGCATTATGCCATCAAATTCTCAAGTGCGTAATGGTGTTAGTACAGTGATAATTCCCTTGTATTAGTCATTTTAAGATATTTTAAGTAATCAAAATGCGAGCCCGAGTAATTCCTTCAGAATAAGTAACTTAACTTACATTTTTATCTATATCTTTTTTTCTTTACAAAAGTCAAACTTCCTTTGTCTGGATATATTCCAGGATGCATAAAATAGATAAATGCTCTACTGAGCATGAAGTACGCAGAGCTTAACGTTACACGGAAAGTCTTGGAAAAAGCTATATCCGGGTTAGTCACCTAACCGAGATTCAAACTGAGAGCTATGGAATATGAGGTAGGCACTAAACACTCACACCACACAGTTTGGCACTTAAGATTTGTTTGACTGTCTTAAATACCTATGAATACCTATGTATTGATAAAAAAAAACTACACTAATATACAAATCACATGACCAATCGGCTAGCAAAATGCAACAATAAAATAATGTATGCTAATTATGTATTTATATTTAAAGTTCAGCTGATGGGTCATTAGCGCACTAATGTATGCTTGTCTGTTGACCCCACTCTCCCTCTCCCCCTGTCTCTTTCCTTCTCCCCCAGTCTCTCTTACTCCTCTCACATGCATTAACTATCTACCTAATTACCTACCTGCCTGCCTGTTTACCCCCTATCCCTACCTCACTCCACCCATCCATCAAACTACCCACCAACCCTTCCCTCCATCTATCCTTCTCTCCACCCACCCATTTATTTGGATCAGTAGAGCCAGACTAAAAAATTCAATGACAGCCGGGATTTGAACCAATGATCTCCCGGGCTCCGTCCAGTTGTTCTTAACTTACTATGGCCAACATGTCGACGGAGACCGGGAGATCCATGGTTCAAATCCCGGCTCTCATTGAATTTTTCAGGACGGAAATCGGGAGATCCGTGGTTAAAATTCCGGCTATTTAATATATAAATATAATATATAAAATTTAATATATAAATTTCGGAAGGAGAGAAGGAAAGAGGAAAGGAGGGAGGGAATGAGGGAGGGAAAGCAGAGCGGAAAGGACGGCGGGAAGGAGGGAGAGAAGTAGGGAGGGAAATTGGTAGGGAAGGAGGTAGAGAAGTAGGAAGAAGGAGGGAGGGAATGAGGAAGGGAGGGATGGAGGGAAGTATGGAGGGAGGGAAGGAGGAAGGGAAGGAGGGTTTTAAGAAAGGTAGGGAAGGTGGGAGGGAGGGAAGGAGGGAGGAAGAGAGGAAAGAAAGGAGGGAGGGAAGGAGGGGGCAGGAACTAGTGAGAGAAGGAAGGAGGGAGGGGAGGGAAAGAAGAAGGAAGGAACGGAAGGAGGGAGGGAAGGAGGGAGGGAAGGAGGGAGAGAATGGTGGAAGGAGGGAGGGAAGGAAATCATCCTTGTGTATTTAATTTAAACTGATATTTCCAATTAGTATGTTTCTAAAATATTCCAATATATAATTCCGGCATACTTTGACACTATTAACCCATTACTTCAACCAAATTTCTCTAAATTATTGTAAACAACATTGGATATTTTATTTGCTGCACTTTGGTGAATAAATTCCACAAGTCTAAAGAATCTTTCCTTAAACATGTATTTCCCGTGAAATCTTTATATCAATTTTCTTGGGGTATTACTTTCCCTATTCACTCTATGTAGTGGAGGAAGTGAAAACTGAGTTTGTAAAGGACATAACCATAATGTTGCTGAAAGCCAACATTTCAGTAGAAAATATGGATGATCTTGCAGTACATAAGTGGCTCCAAAGTGTGTCCAGATAAAGTAAAATATTAGTATAGGTTGTTCTGCGTCGTGATGTAGCGGGCTGCAGCGTTGTACTTTGGTTCCCTGCGACGGAATGCGTGCTGGTTCAATCTTACCTGTAGGGTTGCGGATTTTAACTCCCGCATATAGGACCAGTGCATCGTGAGGAATTTCGGGAGCTGCTATAGGTAGCGAATTCCGGACAAGGAGTGCCAAATTTCCGACTGGAGTGCCAAGAAATTGATCACACCTTCTCCACCGAACGTTTGGATGATCGCCCACCTCTGCCCTGCGTATGTGGGTGAGAGGCCGGTAGTCGGATTGGTAGCCTCTGGTTCGATTCGGGCTGTTATGCCATGGGTTACCTAAGAGTGCAAGATAGGACCCCAATGAACGTTACTATTGTAAGATTACGATTGTCTTGAATTGTTATAACTCATTTTAAAGCTTCTGTTTTATTTGTTTTTTGGTCTCTGCATTCTCAATATGTGTGAAAACACAAGATTCAATATTTAACAGAAAGTTTTCTTGTTATAATGTGTGTATTTTAACTACCGCAAACAACAACATATTTTCTCAAGCAATCCTAAGTTTTTCTCGTTTATTTGGAATTGATCATGAAGGTCCTAAATATGCTAACACTGATTCCACCGCATATGTAATAAAATGTTTTAAATTATTCCAATAAATTATGAAAGAGCATTTGAATCGTATCACCTGGTTCGCCCAAGTATTTAGTTGTTATTACAAACGAATTTTGAACTATTATCTCATACGACGAAAACGGTATCTATATATGCAGGAAAATCAGACACGATTATCGTTTTATATTTAGATCAAAATAATTCAGAAAAAACGATTCCTTTTTATCCTGAGCCTGTATCACCTAAATGGGGATGTTGGTTGAAACCAACCAAGTGTAGATATTCTCAGTGAGCAGATTCTATCTTACTAAAATACCAAGCAGCATTTATTGCTGACTAGTGTTGCAGTTAGAAGTGAGTAAATATCCTTATTAACATGTGCACGTATCAAAGATCAATGAATTGATGCATCGGATGGAAGTCATAGCCTTTGGTCCCATTAAGGTTAGTTCACAAGATCACTGAAGATTTGATGAGTCACTGAAAGAAGATGACAGGCAGCTGTTATGAAATGTAGACAGCATGGTTGTACAGTAAGTCATAAAACACACTTGTACAAACGATGTTCACCATTTAGTTTTATGCCGACATACCCGTGTATATTGTGCATATAACCACCACAAAGTTTCAAACATTAGTGAAAAGACACGACATTCGCCTCACTTCAAACTTCTTCAAGAATGCGATACTAATGGCCGATATTTTTTTGAAATATTTAATTTTAATGCATATTAATGGGAAACCTAATCTACAATTTAATTTTATGTAGCCATTGCTGGCACTGAAATCAATGTATTTACATTTCGCAAATGCTGTAAAATCTGTTTGTTTCCAGCTCATGTTTTGTCAATGCAGAGGGCTTTTACTCGATGTGGAACAGGACGCCCTTGAATGATGCGCTCAAATGAGCCCAGAGTCCATAGAGCTTAAAATTAACCGACATTCACTCTTAGGATAAGGGAAAACCCCGGAAGACCCCTTATCAGGTAACTCACCCTGACCGGGATTCGAAATCGGGTCCTCTTGAACGTGAGACAGAGGCCGACATTGTCTTTGGTGAAGTAAAGAAGTACAGATGTATTATTTTATTTTGACAGGAATCCTGTGCGGTAGGGATGAGTAACAGCTGTGGTGGGGATAGTGCACCTATCACCACAATGCGTCACACGCGTAAGATTACGAGAGGGGAGGGCGGTGCATAAGGTGTCTAAAACCAAATTTCATTCTTAAAGCCAGTTTTGCAGCTCTTATAAACTAAGTTGTAATTCTTACTATGGTAGTAATCTCCACGCTTTTGTTGGATCTTAAATAGTACATAGGCATTTGGAACAAAACCCTGTGCTCCTCCAGTAGGCATGATAAACAACTGTTGGCCTTTCAATATCGCTGCAGAGTCCCTGTAACGTATTTCGCTCCAGGCATATGGTCCAGTATGTGCTGTATTTATATAAGCTTCATCCATATAAACTATATAAACTTCACTTCGATATCTCCGAATATTTCGTAAATACTTAAGCCTTTTTGCACGTATGGTGCGATGTTCGATAAAAATTTGTCTGTCACGCTTAGTGTTTTCTTTTTCAAATAATCCTAGCTTCAAAAGAACTCTTCTTAATGTTCAGACACTGCCTTGGAAGTCACTAGAATTTTTAGCTTCATAAGCACTTTCTTCAAAGTTGGTCTTGTTTTTCTGTGCTTTAAAAATTATTTATAGTTCGCCTAACTACTTCTGAATTAAAACATCCAAATTAGATTTTGTGCATGTTCTTAATCTTTGTTTACTGGGCATAGAGAAGGACGTTGTTGCACTAGCACCAATGGCTTTTCTTTCTTTAATAACTCTCCTAAACTGCTTTCAGACACAACTGTTGCCTCAGATACCCTTCCCCAGATTTTTTATAGCTGACCCAGACCATTGTTCCCTTTTTATAAATCTATGGATATTGGTCATTACTTCTCATGTTTTTAAATGTAGCACTTTATTTCCTAATGTGCTGCTAGGAGGCGTCATTTATAAATGCTATCTTGGAACCAAGGAGACAAGCACATTTTGAAACAAGCTGTAGCGTTACCGAGTAGCTCTGCACGTGTTTCATTGCTCGCAACTGGTACGCAACTGACCTGCCTTCCCCTCCAGTTGCAACCGTTCTGAGGTGGACTCGTCCAGATACCAATGCGCATCGCTCTACACTTTTCAAGATAAAAAAATACATTTGTATTTAGTGAGTCTTTAATATCGATATTCAATTAACATATCAGAGTAGTATTTTATTCAGTTAGAAATACAATTAACAAGAAAGTATTAAAGTATGCTTAATAATTATTATAATTCCACAATGGACATTCATTTTCTATACTTACTGTTAACATATTTAAATTTAATTTTAAATAATTTGAATAAAAGCATGACAATTATAATTTTAAAAAAAGTGTATCAAAATTGCTTCTAGTGATATCATTGTACACTGTGTTCGTAGATAAGTAGAAGTGAGACGATCCGCAGAGAAGCAACACAAAACTAACAGAATGGAATGGCTTAGTTCCGGGTTAACGGACATGTCCAACGCCTGCACAATTCTTAGAGGAGGTTAAGATGTCGTTGGACGGGGTTAAAAGCTCTGAGAAAGTTCCTATTTGTAAAGTTAATTAATAACAGTACATTGTCAGAATAAGAGGCTATGTTAACGCACTACTCTATAGGTACTCGGAGCTTGAATGATTATAAGAGCCTCATACTAGTTCGAATCTTGATGTTTTCCTTGAACTGAGCCAGCGAAAGTACATCTGTCGAAGAATGAATGTAGAGGCCAACAGTGGAAGCTTGCGTAAACACAGATAGGCGGTATTACGTCACCATTCCCTGTATCGTTCGGCAACACTGAAATGCAGCAGTTGTTCGAATCCGTCTCTTACAATGGACGGGATCAAATCAATTCAAAATGCAAACATCGCCACTGGAAGTCATACGCTCACAAAGTAGAAAATTAATATTTAATGTGTCACAGTTTTGTAAAGAAGAGAAACATAAGGTTTAAATTATTCCTTAAATAATGCTATAAAAACGACAGCAACAGCTTTAGGGAAAGGTGAACAAACTGTACATAATATGGTGAAAGGGGCTCAAAATTGAAAGCGTAGGGGAGAAAAACTTTCAACACCTGGTAAACATCATCCACATCAAAAAATAACTGACTGGCGCAGACAACAGAGATGCATCCTGTTTCCTAACGTTTCCAAGGCTTCACTATGCGGCTACCTTCCCAAACCACTCATGGTTCATAGGCTCCCCTCCAGCGGGATTTAATGATAGCTCGCCCCAGCAGTAAAGTTTGGAACGGCTGCCATCAAACGGGTCGAGTAGTTCCAACTCGCTCGCCAACCAGGGAAAACCACAGAAAAAGCATGGTCAGAGTGAGCGATCACTTGGGTCATGTCGAATGTGAACCCACTCGTTACCGAGGAGCCATTGCGCTTGGTGATGACGTCTTTGCAACTTGTAAATTCTATTTTGGTTGACTTAACACTACTCATATGACATCATTACAACATGGAGACGGCATTTCCCCGATAGACATGCTCGGGCTAGTCCAAATTCGTTACATTTCGGATAAGCAATGCAATTATCAAGTACCGTAGCATGATGAGTTTTCTAACTTGGTGTCTAATTTAATACACGAAACCTGCTTCTAATGACTACTTCCTGCCTTATTATAAAATACTCTGTAATTACATTAACTTTTAATATACATAATTACACTCTTCTCATAACAAAATTATATCATAAACTGACTATAGGTGCCGTATTACGATTAATAACTTGAAACTTTACATTCGAGTGTAAACATTATGCTTTATGGGACTATAGTGTCATCTACCAGCATTAATGCAGGAAACTCAATTTCCCAGCAAAACAATATGAATAGCAACTGGATCAAAAAGTACTACAGTCGAAGGCTCAGCTGTTGAAATACTTGGGAGGATTATAGACATTTTATATTATATTACACACCTTCATACATTACTTTGTTATGCCACATGTTATTTTTGTATAAACAAAGGTCAGTTTATGTATTTTGAGTTTGTTATTTCTATTAGAGCACGTTCCAAGCTGCAATAAATGTATGGTAGGGTAAGCTTTTGTATAGGTACATATTATGTATAGATAATTACAATATAAGAAATTTACTATTCATATTACTATAAAATGATGATTAATATAATCCTATACATGTTTCAAAATAACAATAATTCATGTGTCAGATATACTATGGTCTATTCATTCTGATTTTACACACAGGTTCTTCAGTTAGTAGTTTAAATTCATGGAAATAGGCATTTATTCTTTCAAGACTGCTTAAAAATGTAGTTTCGGCACTAATACTTGTTTTTATTTTGTTACGCACGGTGGGGAAATGGGAACTATTTGATTTTAATGTTCATTCTGTTCGCCACTTATCTTATTTGTGTGCTGTGTTTTTATAACACGTTTTATATTCTGGCATTTTATTGTAGCATGCATCTACGTAACTATTTGCTGCCTTCTTTACTAGCATGTGTTGTGGATCCAGTTTACATGCTACTTCACTGACGTGATTCAGTTGAGTATTCATTGTTAATTAATGCGATTTAACTCAGTTTTCAGTCTCATGATCTATTCAATTTTCACTATCACTTCACTAAACATAGTCACTCAATATTTGAGAAAGTAGTAGAAAATTCGCGGGATGTGTAGAGAAAGAAGCTTCCAGAACAATCTCATTATCTATCTATAGCAGTTCTGGTGTTTAAGTTGGATGAAAACGCTACCCTATCTACTTATCTCTTCAGCTAATCAGTCAGTCGATCGTCTTCCGTTAGATAAGCTTGGAGCATATTTGTGTCAGGCTATTATGCACTTATGTATGTACACATTTCTGTGTCTATTATGCATATATGTTTGTATGAATCCTTCATGTCCTCCCGAACCACAGGATCAATTTAATCTGTATTGGACCACTTCTACTGCTTCAACAAAAATTTTTGGGTAACAGTAAGGATTGGTGCCACTTTCTTTCAAAGTATCGAAATGACTTCAGTAAAATTTGAATATCTTAGTGATTGATCTACGAGCAAAAATACTGTGGATCTTATAATACTTATAATTGTGTATTCTCCAGGGGAGTAGTCAAGGGCCAGAGAAGTGAAGAATTACACTGAACAACAAATTTGAAGTGAAAGTGCGTAAATTTCATCATTTTGAGTTAATTATGTTTATTTCAGTATAAAATGATACAAAATCATCATATTCATACATTTTTAGCTCTTTTTTTTTAAAAAAAAAAGAGTAATCTATATTTTTGTATAAAGAACTCACTAACTAAATACGCATACATGTTCAAAGATTCAGTATAACAAATTTTAAGTGAATAATTACTTGAATTCTGTTATGTGTTATGCATTCAGTGTCATTCTGGAAGTACAAAAGTAAAATATTAAGAAAAATGAAGATAATATTACATGAATGAAAATACTTTGTAAATCTACTTTGTACCAGAACTATGTAAAACACAAAAGAAAATATATAAATTAACTGGTCACAAATTTATATAAAGGATTGCAAATTTTAAATGTCCATATTTACAGTATAAACAATTACATATTTTTTTCAGAGATAAATTCAGAAGATGACCGTTTTTGCTTGGCTTGACGTTTATACACATACATGGAAACATCCCTTATGACAGTTCAGCAGTAATCTGCTAAAATAGTAGGGCTCCACTTACCGGCATACTTCTTCTCAAATGTAGCAATATATCTTGATGAAGTCGCTCCCCATGTTTATCCCATACTGCACCACAGTCTTTGGGGAAGAAGTCAAGACGACTATGTAAGAAATGCATTTTCAGTGACATGTTTTAACGAAGTTTTTCGTAAGATGACATGTTATTCTACAATCTCGTTGTAATTTATTGCTCGGTTGTTCCCCAAGAACTGTAAACAGACTGTCTTAAAGCATTTCCTTGCATGCTTCTCATCACCTTGTATGATTCCATCAAAGCTCTCGAATTTGTGGGCCTACAAAGATGCTCTCCTTTACTTTGACATCACTTAAGTAAGGAAATTTTTCCTTAAATACTTAAACGCGTCACCGTTTTTTTTTTTTTTTTCATTCCCTTAACAAAGCTTCTGATGAAACCCAACAATCAGAATAGTTAATCTGGAAATGAGTGTGCAAAAATTATTACATGCTTTAATAAAGTCACTGAAGCTGAAGAGGAGGGAGACAAAAAGATCACTAAAATTGGTATCAAAATGTTTATATCCAAGATATTACACAAAAGTAAGACCAGGAACAATAATATAATCCATTGTTACTAGTTATTATGACTGACAAACCATTATAATATTTGATTTTAAACTTAAAATAAAAATACGTATGAATTTATCTCACCGTAATAAAACAGTGTAAAATGAAAACTAGAGCTAATTTTTCGCGATCAGCACATTAGAACTGATAGGAATTGGCTATTTTCATTCGATTTACATTTTCATTGTTGCACAGTGTTACCAATGGAGAGATTTCAACAGAATTTGATAAGCTAACGCGATGTCTCTGTCGTAACGTGTCTTATCCGTCTCACGTGAGCGTGCACGTTGGAATGTTGGAGACAAAGACCTTAAAAGTGAAGAAGCAGCAAATTTGCAGTCTGTCTCCCACTAAAATCCCAAATAAATTATAGTAAATTCCGGCACACTTATTTATTACTTTATCCCAAGCAACAATACTATGGGGGCTACACATCCCAATCGCATTCGGTAAGGGTATCAGTGAGAGACCGAGGCCTTAAAACGAGGAAGTTACTTTAGGTGTTAAACTATCAAGTTGTATATTATACCACTTCGGTTAAAGCATAACAAGTAATTTAGAATATCCTAGTATTTGTTGGAGTACACTGTTTATATGTAGGCCAGCACTGAGATACCATAGTTGTTATACCCATTAACTTCATCGTATCATATTTCGTAATGAGTGTTTATCTTTGTGTCTTGTTGTATGTATATACTTTTATGGTTATATTTACTATTTTCTTTTATTTTTTGTATAATTCACATATAAATGTACCTAGATATCATGTTTTCAAGCTCAAACTATTGTAATGAATAAATTACAAACAAAAGGATTAAACCCAACAAAGTAACAATTAAAGCAGGTCAACGTGTTTTTTATGAAGCAAGCAATAAGTTTTAAAGATTCCTGTATATTATATTCACATGAGACGTTGCTTAATTTAAAACCCCAAAACATTGTTATTTTACATTCGTTATTTTTAATTTATTTTTAAAATATTTAAGAAGAAATCCTTGTGAATAGCTGGAAATGTTTGTGAAAGTGAACCAGTTTAAGTGTGAAGAAGTAAAACGTGTTTTATAGCGATTCATGAAGAGGAGAAAATCAATAATGTTAAGTTGTTTTAATGATGTTATTAGAAGTTTAAAACTATTTAAAGTTATTGTTGAGTATTGGATTGGTTAAATTAAGCTTTAGAAATAAATATTATAAAAAATAACCAAATATGGTATGATTGTACTGGACGTTAAGAATGACGTGGCCAATAAGAAAATGTTTAATTACCAAAGTGACGGCAGAAATCAATAAACTTCTTTTAGGAAGGAGGAAGCGTCACTCAGTGTCGGGACATGGGAGGTGCAAGACGTGCTCTTACATGTCTTCAAAAGTTTTGTGTATTGAGATGTGATAAAATGTGCAGATTAAAGTGTACTTAGTGTCTACTACACGCTACTGTTTACAGTAAAGGTTTTCTGTTATGAATTCTTAAAAAAAGTTATGTGTCTGTGTTAATGTAAAAGTGTGACATTGTAATTTTTTATAGTTACGTAGTAAATATATAGAAATGAAAAAGATTTGAAATTATAAGTATTTGTCAAACCACACTAAGTTTCTCCATCTAGATTCTAGACAACGACTTGAGGGAAAAGTACTGTCCACCAACGCAAAGTAAGTCCCTCAAAGAAATGCGCCCCTTTACAAGGTGGGACAAGGGCAGCGAATGTGTGTGACAGAAAACGCATGCTACACAAGGAGCAGAACCCTTAAAAAAACATGCGCCCTATTCACTCACTACACTAAAACCGAGAAGATTCATTCACAAAAGTAGAAAACGCCAGAATGTCTTTGAATAGTCTGTAACTATACTGACATGGGGTGTCATAAACTACTTTTCCAACCACCCTGCGTCTCATTCCCCGAAGACTTTTTTTCCTGTGCTATACTTATATAACTACATAACGAACCCAAACTAATACTCATAGCAACCGGGAACTTCAAGTCCAGTGAAGGACTATTCGACAAAGTCAATACTTTATTTATTTTGTTTCAAATAGCATCCCAAACTTGAGCTTCGATATAATCCACTCGGAGATCATCTTCTCATCATTCCATTTGTAATATTTTTGCTACAGTAACTATCCTATACTTCTATGCATCTACTTCAACCTGTCCCTACAATAGTTTATTACTTTCTATACTATGCAGAAATTGCATTCCATGCAAGATTTCGATATATAGATTTCACTGGCCGTATATATTTTGGGAACCCCGAATCCAAAAAACAAATGGGGAAAAAGTATCCAAAACGAAGAGTTCGTTAAATTCCAATCCTAGCATTTAAATTCAGCACCTTCCAAGGAAACGAAACAAAATGTTAGAGAAAATCTCCCTTCAAAACTACCCTTTATCTGTAACAGTATTCAAACATTTTGATTTACTAAAAAATGGCTCTAACATTTTGTATTAAAACACCATATACATAAGATTTTTTATGAAGAATGAAATGCACATCTTGAATTTTCTCGGAAGATACTCAGAAATCTCTTCAGTATTACTTTTTCCTTTACTTTTTCTTTTGTGGAGTGAATGATTCGTGAATAATTCGTTGATATATGTTTGGACTTTCCAATAACTTATACTTTCCTCAAATGGATGGTCATTTATCCTTTTTTTTTTTAATCTTTTGACCATGCAGTGAGAACAGAATTTCATAACCATCACACAGTGACTAGCTGTAAAACATTTAACTATCCTCAAAGCCTTTTCACATATTCCCTTGAACCTGCAACAAAATTAGCAGTAAGATAATTTCTGAAAATGTTTATCTCGACTAATGTGAAGTAGATAGAGGAATAGGCTTTTGTAAGAATAGTTTGTGCAAAAATTGAGAAAGCCAATTTCAGTGTAACATATCGGATTTATTTTTATCTCTACTTCATTTTAATCTAAGGATGTGTAAAACTACTTTCATTATAAGTTTTATGATAAGTATTAAGAGCATACAGGAGCTAAAGCGATTAGTAATATATGTAAATAGAAGGTCGCTTTGAAAGTACTCGTTCTATCTATGAAATTACGAGAACAAATTGAATGATTGTACTTCAAAAATCCCAGAAATCTTGAAATTTGCACACTGGTAAAAACGAAAATATCGGAAATGGTTAATACCATACAAAAAGGTAATGGAAATAAATTGTATTTTACATAGCCCTATTTTTTAGTGTTTTTCTCAATAATTACTGTCTATCATTATTTTGTACCAGTTTATAAAAGTAAACAATACCATTCCAAATGAAATTTATTTTTCAGTGTGTTTGCAGTAGATTGAAGATATACATGTTATGTAGTATTAGGATTACGGAAGGGAGGGGATTCGGCACTGGGACCAGTCTTGATCTTTGTACCTATGCTCCAAGTGCATCATCTCCGGGAGGAAGGATGAGGCAAGAGGCGACAGTGGGCGGCCGTCCCAAGGAGCCATGAAAGTGCAAAGAGCAGGGTCTCTACAGTTTACTTAGATCGAAACCTCCCCGATAGGCCAAGACAACGGACATTCTCCCCTATTGTTCGGAAGCGTCCCAGGAGCCGGACCGGCAATCGACCTACCGGAGGGGGAAGTAGTTCACTCAGACCATTTCATCACTGCCATGCACTACCGAGATACCCGCCGACCCTTCTACACTGAAAGATACCACCTGATGAGAGATGGTGTGAAATGCAGATGAAATGAACAGGAAATTCGGGGGATGTAATTAACATTCTCCTGGCGATGCGGGAAAACCTCCGAAAAATCCATGGGTCAGGTAGGTCGGCCACGGGAATCGAATCCGAGCTCCCCGAATGCGGGGCACAGACGAAACTGCCTGAGATATCCCGCTCGGATACATGTTGTGTAACAGATACATGATAAGCACATTTTACTGTTGCACCTTACACACATAGCATTTTTATCAAAAGAAGTCTTTTAGAATATGAAAGTATGAAAGCTTTCCCATGTAGTTTGGAGTACGGGAAATTTCGTAAAAATCTTCGTGTCCAATCTTGGAAGATACGAAACTTACAACTAAATTAGGTTGTGCTAGCCAAAAACATCCTCAGCCTCATACATAGAGAGGTTTCTTTTTTATTCAGGAAACTCACATCTTTGAGAAATATCCACAATTAAAGTAGAGTACCTTCCTCTACCTAATATAAATAAGTGATAGATAAATTAAAGAGAAATCTATGGGTTTATGAAGGAATTAAGACCCCACTTAATACTGAATAGATCAGCTAGTTAAAGTTACAGTAGAAAGTTAAAATTATATCGAGATATAATACATAATAGGAAACTTCCAAATTAACTCAACAGCATCTCAGAAACAACAAGTCATTAAGCAGCAAAGGAAACTGATAATGCTGGAACGATAAAGAAATTAGGAAATAAGCGTGATAACTATGTGGTTACAGTTAAAAAGGAAGTTAACGCTACTAAAGATATTTTAATTTAGAACAGAGAAAGCAATAGATACAAATCTGAAACAGGCAGGCAAAATACTTTAAAATATTTTGTGAAAAACACTAAGAAATGTACAAAATATAAATAGTTCGTGTGACGAGTTTATGAAAATTAGTGCAATACTAAACAATATCACTCTTTTAATGAACTAACTCCTGGGTGATAAGAGAATAGACCCATAAGATTTGAAGTATCAGATGGCAGTTCTAGATAATCAGTTAAAAATACTGTATCTGTACTTTACTGTAAATATCTGTATCTTCAGATAGTTTCATATAATTAACAAAAACACTTGAAAGTGGCACATTTCACAAGATGTTAAAGTTAGTTAAGTATAAATTATGTCATATTCGAATGACGCACCAATCATTACAACTTCATATAGGTAATACTTCATATATTATACAGTGCAACCGTTATAGGCCCAGCTCGGAATCGCATTCAAGCACTGCATGTCCACACTACTACACCGGAGAGGTTTCCCTTCGAACTCTGACATTACATAGTCATGACTCAGTAATGAATGCTGACATTATTATAAATAGTGTACATCTGTATTGAGACGCCTCTGACATATCTCATAAAGTTTAGCACTTTTTGCATGTGTTTGAAAGTCCCACTTGATGAGGAGTACGTGTCAGAGATTTCTTTGGAGAATGTGTGAGTAACGAATCCATGTCACCAATTTTTTCTTTCCTAAGAATATGTTTTAATCTCTTCGGTTTAGCGTTTACCTGCCCTATACTTATTAACCAGGCATCTGGCAGTATCTCTATTCGAAATTAGAATATCAGGAAATATTCAATGAAATTTTCTACACAAATATCAACATGATTTGGTTTGTACAGTGCGATCCATATAAATCTGAACCATTTCAATGGGCCATAACTTATGAACCAATAATAGGACGCACATGCAACGTTTGGAAAATATAATACACAATTGGGAGATTACATTACACTATTTACACTATTTACATCTCAGAGAAAATGTTGGAAGTATCCTCCACCAGCATCTATATATGTTTGCAGTTGTCTCACCATATTCTCTGAAGTTTTACGGAGATGATATGAAATTGAGAGATGGTTATTTCCAGCATCTCCAGTCCTCCATCAGCATCTATGGATCGTTGGTCCCATTTTCTTTGATACAGCTGTAGACACTGAAGTTTATATGGGTATCATCAAGACATTTGTGGAGCAGCTGAATGATATCGAATTGAGAGAAGGTTATTTCCAGCAAGATGGAGAAACGTGCCATACATCTAATGATCCCATGGAACTTGTTACCAGTTTCTTTGATAATCGAATACTCTCAAAAGATCTGTGGCCCACCAGATCCCCTGACCTAACCTCACCGGATTTTTTCTTGTGGGGGTATCTAAAAAATAGAGTGTACAAGAATAGGCCACGGACAATTGATGTTCTCAAGGAATCCATTCGAACCGAAATAAGTAACATTGGCGAGGATGCCCGCCTCGGTAGCGTGGTGGTAGCATGTCTGCCTCACGTTCAACAGGTCCCGAGTTCGAATCTCGATCAGGGTGAATTACCTGGATAAGGTTTTTTCCGGGGTTTTCCCTTATCCTGAAAGACGAATGTTGGATAACTCTAAGCTCTATGGACCCTGGGCTCATTTGAGCACCATTTCACCCATTCCATTCATCGTCCGATAAGACTTAACGTTGGAGGACGTAAATTACAAAAAAGAAAAAAAGAAAAAATGGCGAGGATGCCCGCCTCAGTATAATAGATGGTAGCGTGTTTGCCTTACGTTCAAGAGGTCCCGAGTTCTAATCTCGGTTAGGGTGAGTTACCTGGATAAGTTTTTTCTGGGGTTTTCCCTTATCCTGAAAGAGGAATGGCAGGTAGATCTAAGCTCCATGGACTCGGACGCATTTGAGCATCATTTCACCAATTTTATTCATTGTCCGATATGACAACGTTGGAGGACGTAAATTACAAAAAAAAAAAAAAAAAGGGCAAGAATACTCTTTGTAAAACTTCAGAGAATATGGTGAGACGAGTGCAAACATGTATAGATGCTGGTGCAGGACAATTCCAACATTTTCTCTGTAATGTAAATAGTGTAATGTAATCTCCCAATTGTGTAATATAGTTTCCCAAAGTTGCACGTGTGTCCTTTTATTGGTTCAAAAGTTATGGCCTATTGAAATGGTTCAGGTTTATATGGATCGCTCTATACTTGTGTATCATACACAAAAATTCTTTGCTCAAATGAGGAAATTTTCGACAGGCATTTTAGTACTATACTAGCAAAACAAAAACAGCAACAGTAACAACAATACTCTGAAGTAATTCACACATAATACAGACTTTTTAGAAAGCTTTCACTATTGAGATATTCAATGGACAAGCTTTAGTCTTTACAGCAGAACAAAAGGCAGCAATTGACAACTAACCAATAACCAATAAGGCATAACCTTGAGAGAGTCATTCACCGCTATTGAACTAGCGGAACATATCAGGGTAAGGCAGCGCAACTCCACAAGCGAATCGTACACACAACCATGGCCGGACCAAAAACGACTTTTGGTAGTCTTCATAGTAAAGCGATTCTTCTTTAGTCCCATTTTGTTACTCGGGAGATATGCTTGATTATAAATAATGTCAATTTGAGTATGGACTTAGTAGCATGCATGATAAAGAAAACCTAACATATTCATTTTGTTACTAACTCAAACGGAAGACGATAATCACGTAAGATGATTTATAAATATAGCATGACAATGAAATGAGCGCAAACTTGCAGATGTAGCAATGATGCTTAGAGCTGGTACGTTTGCTTTTCACATTTCGTTTTCCAATTATTTCATTTCATGCATCGCAGGATGTGTTTAGAAAGTGGCCGAAGAAACCCAACGCCTTAAGGTATAAGGGAAAGAGAAAGAATAAGAAGCATGGATCCGTGTTGCTTTACCGCATGTGGTAAGAAAGGAAGCCCGCCTCGGTAGCGTAGATGGTAGCGTGTCTACCTCACGTTCAAGAGGTCCCGAGTTCGAATCTCGATCAGGATGAGTTACCTGGATAAGGTTTTTACCGGGGGTTTCCCTTATCCTCCTGCGCCGTGGCGTAGAGGGCTAAGGCAGCATGCCTTGGTCCCTGGCCACGGAAAGCGGCCCGGATTCGATCCCACCCATTTAGTGGGGATTTTAGGTCCCGGGTATAGGACCGGTGCCCACTCAGGATCGTGAGGAAAGTGAGGAGTTTACGCAAGGTAAGTGGCCCAGGTCACGGAAACCAACATTCCGGCTGGGAGATGCCGAGATTCTGACCACATCTCCTCCCCGTATCGGCTGAATGATCGTCCACCTTTGCCGGGCGTAAGTGGGCGTGAGGCCGGCAGTCGGGTTGGTAGGCCTTGGCCCTCTAAGGGCTGTCGCGCCATGGGTTGTTGTTGTTTTCCCTTATCGTTCAAGACGAATGTCGGGTAACTCTAAGCTCCATGGACCCTGGACTCATCTGAGCATCATTTCACCCAATATAACTTAACGTCCCGTATGACTTAAAGTTGGAGGACGTAAATTACAAAATAAATAAATAAATAAATAAATAAATAAATAAATAAATAAATAAATAAATAAATAAATAAATAAATAAATAAATAAATAAATAAATAAATAAATAAATAAATAAATAAATAAATAAATAAATAAATAAATAAATAAATAAATAAATAAATAAATAAATAAATAAATAAATAAATAAATAAATAAATAAATAAATAAATAAATAAATAAATAAATAAATAAATAAATAAATAAATAAATAAATAAATAAATAAATAAATAAATAAATAAATAAATAAATAAATAAATAAATAAATAAATAAATAAATAAATAAATAAATAAATAAATAAATAAATAAATAAATAAATAAATAAATAAATAAATAAATAAATAAATAAATAAATAAATAAATAAATAAATAAATAAATAAATAAATGAATAAATAAATAAAAGAAGAAGTTAAACACTATTTATCACTTTTCTAAAATGAACATTTTTCTCTCAGTTTAGGTGACCTCATTAATGCTAAATCTTATTTACTCTATTTGTTTCTTGACTGTGCAACAGTGTTAAAATAGGATATTCTTAGGAAGTATGTTTCAGTTGAATCTATTTTGATTAAGTCAAGTGTACAACCAATGAGATGTTAAATTTAAAATACCGGTACAGGTTATAACGATAATTTAATACGTGGTTTCAAAATCCTGATACTTCGTATATTAAGTCCTAATTTAATTAGCCATGATGGATGACAACTGGAAAAAGGAGTGCAATCCCCATGTCACAACAAGAAGAGCAATCCATGGGTTCCACCATAAAGAATGAAACAACAGGAGATACCGCTAACCAAATGTAAAGTGCCAGTGTGTATTGTGCGGACAGAGCTGTGAGAAATATCACCTACTAACTTCTACAAAAATGACAAAATCCGTTACAAAACAAAGACTAAACTGTTATTTTACCCTTGTTGTTAAAGCTCCATTTGAGCGCACCTTTCTTGTTAATAATAAAATAAGTAATATGTAATTATGAAGTTACATTTACATACAGATTTTCAATGATATATCTTGCAAATGGAGCAAAACGAATGAAAGACAGCAGCTGAGAGAGAAACCCATCAATGATTACCTATTTGCATGCACAGATTACAGATTTTAAGTGTTATTTTTAAAGGTCCTTCTGTAGGACACATATACTAGTTCCGTAAATTCATAAACTGAACTGCTTTAATTTGCGTACATAGAACTTTCAGTACTTACACAGGGACTATACCTTACACCAACCATGGTTTTATTCGACTGCCAAAGTTACAAAAGTAGTATTCTAAAGGCTACATAATTGTTAATATTCTTATCTATTTGCAGTACGTATACGCCTATCTCTTACTGGTAATTTACATATCTTTATTATGACAATCCTGATATCTCAATATGAGCCAAGTATAATTTTTCAGTCAAAAGTTGCATAAGGAAAGATAACACATCAAGGGCAAGAAAGCAATGAATTGTGTCCCATTTATCTGCATAGTCTACACATGAGTGTTATGGAAACTTGCAAAAAATTGAAATGCTTTACAATAATTTTAAAAATATACAGGCAATGTTATAAAGTGATATACGTCATCGTTACTGACCTCATATCACCATTATCTATGGATTATCTTATCCCATTCTGACTTCAACGAATTCTTAATACTCTTTATTTGTAGGTGGAACACAAAGTACCAGGAAAAGTTAGGAAACAAACTGATTTTAAGCTCTGCAAAAGTTTATTTTCAATTTAAAAATTTAAACAAGGCCAGTTCCATAAAAGACTATATAATTTGTAGTCTCAATGTAGGAAGGGGAAATTTTCATATATATCGATTGGTTATTCGCCCCCTTAGAGTTTCTAAGTATGACTCTACATGCAAGATCAAACAGAACTCAATTTTTCAATACACAAGAAGCTTTTTTTAAGATAAATTTATTTAATGTCGGCTAACAACAATGGTCCTATAACGGCAACTGTTTAGATGGTACCATATTTTTTTTATACTGTTGGTCAGTACAATTAGCATTTTAGGAAGTATTAGATTACAGTACAGTACAAACATATAAGTTCACACAGGATATATGTCCATAAAGAACTGAACAGCCCTATGGTCATACTTGTATGGAATATAACACAGAATATACCTAGACCCGGTAATTGTGAATAGATTTTCATATTGATGAAGTTAATTTACAGTCTTACAGAAGTAAATATGATTATAGACTCTTTGCTTCATCTAATAGAGAATGACGATCTGTAGGAATTTTATGAAGTCCTATAGGTTGAGTAACGGGTACATTCGTTTATAATATGATTTACTGACAATGGTTGGTAGTATGGTTTACAGTGTGAAGGTCTCTCTCTCTCTCTCTCTCTCTCTCTCTCTCTCTCTCTCTCTCTCTCTCTCTCTCTCTCTCTCTCTCTCTCTCTCTCTCTCTCTCTCTCTCTCTCTCTCTCTCTCTCTCTCTCTCTGGAAAATGGGTAATCACATGCAAGCTTTTTATGTAAAATTCTAAGTCTGGAGAGTAGGTAATATTTGTTAATTTCTACTTTACCTTTATAAAGACACTGGATAGGAGATAGGTTTATTTTCACTTATTGAAGTTTACTATGTACATTGGTTTCTAGCCAGTGATGTTTCCAGTCTTGAATTATTTTCTATTTGATATGGTTTGTAATATCGTCATGTGGAATAGGTATTGAAGAGCATACATCCAGTTGTTCTACTGCTTCTTCAGCAGCCTCATTAGCTTTTTTCACTTCCTGCTATTCGTTGGTGGGATGGTATCCACAAGAAGTTGCACTGCACTAACTTGTTAGTATTCTCTCCCCCTAATCCTTCCTCCCAGGGATGTCCGCCCAACTTGGAGGCATGGATGCAATAGACCAACTTTGGACCTCCATACCGAAACTTCTACGTAGCGTAGTCCAGTTCAGTTGAGCGAGGCTCTTCAGAGTTGCTTTATTTACTATAAAATCTTCTACAGATGAAGAAGTGGAGATGCCAAGACCCAGTCGCTTTAAAAGTTCCAGTACAGAACATTTCCATTCATAAACCGTGTATGAGTCTCCCAGTTATACAATTGTAACATTTTATATACTCTTCCGGACTTGTAATCACTTCCTCTTTTCGAATATTCTTCTTTGTCATCCTGTTAAATAGAATGAAGCTCTATAAATTTGTTAATTTCAAAGAAAGTACTAATTGTATAACTGATAACGAATCCATAACCGTCGGAGCATCATCTTTTGGGTTATGGATTAAATCACAAGAGCAGTTAAAGAAGCATATCCAGACTAGAACAATAACGTAAGATGGCAATTAATCGATGTTTAATGTCACAATGAGAAGTGATTATACCTATATTGGAGAGACCTTTGTGGGACTAAATTTTAAGAAAGCCGCTGGATAACGAGCTGTTGAACAATGGCATTTTAAAAGCATTCTAAGAGCTCCATTCATACAAAGATCCCATAAAAAAAAAAAAAAAAAACATTCCAAGGATATATAAATAGATCAGAAATATCCATCTCATAAATTTACACTGAAGATGTTGAATAAATCTATGTAAAGATTTTTATAATGCACATAAAGACAGTGAAATTAATCTGACTTCCCTGTTGTGATCATTTATACTGGAACATGTAGTCCACTTTCTGACAATATGAATACTGCAACAGCAACAGAAAATATTTTTCTGTATTAAACATCCCAAAATATAGTCTCTTCTATTGTCAATAGCATATCGGATCAGATGCTCAGGTATTGTTAGTACCAGCCATAGTAAACAGGAAAGGCAAAACTATAACGAGAATAATAATTAGCAATGAACAGATCACTAAACTTAAATATATATTATAATATAATTATAATTATACAATATATATTATATATTATAAACTAGGTTATGTGTATGCCAAGATACAAGTAAATGGCACGCGTGATGAACTGTTCAAAATTGCGCTGTTATTACTTGAAGCTGTTTTCTCTAATAAAACAATAAGTTCATCACAGATAACGAGAATCCATCCTTGGATTACTTCAAGTATAATGCATCCGGAGCAAAGAAAATTAATTATTATATGGCACAACGAATAATTTAAAAATTAGATCATACTACATTACACATTCTAACACTTGAAATAGTAATTAATGAAGGGAGCAGAAAACATTGCTCACTAGCCATTAATAAATCCAGTAATAAAATTAAAACAGTGAGGAATACAACAACCTAAATAGGAAGAAGCAATCCAAATTATTGCAATGCTCATAGTAAACGTAGCGTGAACGAAGAAAACAGCAATTCCTGGAGCTTGGTTCCATGCACAGGTTCCGTGTCAGGAAACTGGCGGATTGAAGTTCTCTGATCACAGAGTATATCTATGACGCGTTGGAGTAGGCGTGGCATGTAAAGCCTACTTACTTCTACATGTTCTGCACGTATAAATAGGCTTACGTGCCACGCCTACTCTAACGCCTCATAGATATACTCTGTATTAAATTGTGGTTCCTGCTATGCGAAAAACCAGTGAACAAAATCTTTGATAATATTATACGTGTCTTTCGGCCGAGAGGAATTAAGCATAATAACAATTTGTTACTTCTTACTGACGCCGCGGTAAATATAGCGAAGGAAGACCAAAATCTTATTGTACCGTAGATTAATTCACTTAATATATCTAACACAGATGATGTATAGAGGGACGGAACCTATAAGATGTACTTTCAGAGAAGTGGTCTACTTCATATCAAACGTGCAGAATTTGTCAAAATGCTCCATCCAGAAATCAGAAATTTAAGAACATTGAACTTATTGCTCCCCTGCCACAGCAACCTGTTGTCCCATATATTACTACACAAATAACGATTTACTAATTGCGTTCGATCCCGAAGAATATTGTGTAACCCAAAAAGCAGCAATACTGGATTCAGATAATTCCTACATTCTTTGATATGTATTAGCAGCCATTTTGAAAACATATTTAAAATAATTTTCTTTCTGGAGATGTCAAGTACGGAAATGCCTAGGGCACTGGAATTACTAAATAAGCTCTTTCAAACATTAATTCACGTAGAATCGTGATCTGTTGTTACAGAGGTAAAACGGAGGTTCTAAGTATAATTGACAAAAACGGATTTGGAGTTAGTACGAGGAAAGAAACATTTTATTTGATTCCAACTGTGAATTTAAATCTAAGAAAATGGAGTCCTATTCTACGTCCCAGTCACCTGATGTGACACCGAATGAATTTTCTTTGGGTACTAACATATGTTGTGTAACAGAAGGAGAGGTCATCCTTCGATATCATAAAGATGTATCTTGTAATTCACGGCAGTATGTACTTCTGAGTGAATTTGATTGATTTATGTTCACCTTCTTTTCAAAGCTCTGCATATTATTTTCCGGATTTTATTTGTAAAAGTACACCACGTTTTTATTTACTAATGGTATTATGAGATGCATGTAATGTCAATCAATGTAATGAAACACTTTTGAAACGGATTATATCTCAGGTGGGCATATTTGAGCTAGAAATCATTCCCCACTACTCTTCTTTTATACCGTGTTCGCCACTTTGTTGGGAACCCAAGACCAAGCCCTAGTAATTAAAAGGCCATAGTTAATGCCTTAAACACATATTTCTTTAATGTGCCTTAAACAATCTGCACTAAAATCCTAAAACAAAAGCATATCGTATAGTTGATGTAAATTTGATATGGATCCCACAACTCCTATAGAAACAGAAAAGATTAATTATTTTTTTGTTGGATAACAAAACTGCTCATCGTTCAGATGACGTAAGTACCAAATTGTTAAAGTATTACGCACCTGAGTAGATTAAGTCTCTTAGGGATGTTTCTTGAAAAAAGAAAACAGTTATTCTTTAGTATCTTGAAGCGATAATTTCATTGACAGAAAATGAAATGGTTAATGGTTACTTAATCAGTTACCATTAATTGATTTAAATTAAACTCACTCAAACTCAATGATTTCAGTCCTACGTAAATAGCAGTGAGGCAGTTGAAGGGAAATCTCAGTCTCAGGTTGCAGGTTTCTTGCTGTTTACATCAAACATATCACACGAAATTTATGTGTATTTATGTACTTGCCTCTGATTTCGCGGTGTACAACCAACTAAAAGGTGACCATACTGTTGCGGCTAAAATATGACTAACTACATGCCACGGTCAAATGGGTCCGAATCAGTAAGCGCAAGAGCGAACGTGATTTGGACCTATAAAATTATAATAGAGCCAGTAATAGCGTCGAGAAGTCACCCATCTACCCGGACCACAATTTGAATAGAGTCGCGCTGCAGTCGGGTACGGTGGTTTGAAGTGGATGAAAGTATGGCTGTGTCCTGGAACTTAATATGCTCGCTCTCCGCTTCGATGGCGTGTTCGGCAATTTCTGGTGTTTCTCTTTGGCCCAGGTTGCAGCTTCTCGGTAAGCTGCGATGAAAACCGAATCATAAAAACAAAGAAAGCTGTATGCACCGACTAATGACAGAAGATCCAAAATCTTTAGCTAATGCAGTGTTTAATCGGCTTGAAAATAGTACTGATACTGTGTGACACTGCAATTTATGCTTAACTTTATATGAGACGTTTTTAATATGTGGCAGGAAATACCGTATCCTGCTTTTAATTGGCCTGCTTTCTGAACGCAGTTTGATGTCTGGCGGGATGGCAAGCTCCATAGAATTCAATAACCATTCGATGATAATCCTTGTTCAAGGTGACATAGCTCCTGTTGTAGCAAATGTAGTTGTAATCGCGAGAAGCGCGATTTACGAGTGCCTTGGCCACTCACCATTTTTATCTGGGATGCGAGTTTAATTTTTATTCAAATAGCTCTCACTGTGAGTGGACTTTGGGTACACAGTATGCACAAGCGTGCCGTTTTCCTTTTTTATGACCAGGACATCCTGAAACGTTAGTTGTTAATCCTGAGCTACATGGGAATTAAATGAGGGGGTTGATGTCATTATGATGTAGGGCTTCATTTCGATCGATCTGTATGACGAAGATACCTAGTGGAACCGGACAGTCGGATTAAATGAAGCTGTGTTAAGGGCTGTAGACTCTAAGGAGGACGAATATGTTATATTATCATGTTTGCCTATTATTTAGAGCAGAAAAAAATGTGTGAAGGTGGCAAATGTAACATAATTTGTTTTTTCAAAGAAGATCGCATAAATCAAGTTTCAAAACTAATGAAGTTAATGAACAAATAAATGTATCAAACAGCGAGCGTTTTTATCTTCTTGGAAAATGTATAATTGGTTCGCTTTATCCCAAAGGGCAAGCATTTCGGTTCTAAAGCATGATTCAGATCTCGCAATAGACGAATGTGTGTTAAGTGAAGAACAACAAACTTCCCTTTCACAAGACGAGAATAAGGCTCTCATAAAGGCACTGATCTTGAAGTGCTTAGGCAAGGAAAACACTTCATAGTAGATAATTTAGAACCCACCTCAGAATTTCCTGTGATACTTAAATGCCAGATTTCACCAAACAGATGTTAAGACTTAACACGGCTGTTAGTCTGTTTAGTAATAGTTAAATAAAAAAATGCATTTCACCAACAAGTGTTGGCTTAAACCCCGTATTAAATCCCTTGGTAACCTAACATGCCATGTTTCTGTTGTTAAGTCGTTAACAAGAATTGCAGAATTGTCATGAATGAAGATAGTGTGAACGCAGCTTTTTATGCCGATTTGACATATTTAGGCCGTATATTATGAATGGCATTTGTAACAAAGAACCTCCTATGAGGAGAAATGATAGAGGAGCTATCAGAAGAAGATTTTCTACGGAAGTGTAGACTGTCAAAACCAGTTATGAAAGTTACTGAGGAAGTACAAGAGAGGTTAGAAATGCATCGAATATAATAGGCCAATCTCCCTTTACACTCAAATATTAGTTACTTGCAATTTTATAATTCACTGAATTCTGAGGATAATACACTCTCCAACTCCCGTCTTGAAACATTAAGTCTCTCGTCACTTCTGTCCTTCGTATCTTGTTTTAAATTTGCGTATATTGACGAAGTTGCATTCAATTAAACTGATTTCCGATTTTTCTCACGTCACGTCTTTCTCTTTCACATTTACAGCATCCATAGTCTTACTTTCCACAATATCCTTATGTTTGGTTACTAATTGAACTAGCAATTCTTTCTCGATTGATAAGAAATTGGTCGGTTTCTCTTCTGATTTTGTTCACCCGCCATTTTTTCAGCTGTGTGTACATGAAAAAAGCCACAAAAGCGCATGGCAGTACGTTCAAAAAACAATACGATTCATCTACAGCCTTATACACCTGTAATATTTGCAACTCTCTTGGCGTTAACACGTGTTTGTTAAAATGTTCAGAAAACAAGTTGGTGAAATGCAAGTATTTTAACACTTTTGTTAACGCTGTGACAATTGTAACGTCACATTTTTTAAACGTAGATTTTAGCATCTGTTGACGAAATCGAGCAAAAGTGAGCTGATTGAATATGTAACTCAAGTAATAAATGAAATGAGGAAAGAAGTCTCAGCTTGTGAATTTATATATTTTAGGTAGATGAAGCTTTGGTTGTGTCTGGTCAGTCCAATATGAAAATCATTCTTTCTTGTAACGTGCTAGGCAAATTGGTGGGATTTCATGACGTTTTGGAGTTTCAACTATTATTGGGACCATTGTAAGAGAATGGGGAGTGGATAAGGAATTTATCTGTCTGTTCTACAATGGAGCACCTGTGATGTTCGGTTCTGCAAAGTAGCATTACTGCCCACATGTAATATCATTCAATTTATGCACATAAATTAAATTTAGTGCTGATGTACGTATAAAAGATAATAAAAAGATTAAATTTTCATTTATGATTGGACTGCCTTGAATAAATTAAGTGAATCGTTATAGAGAACTCAAGTGAAGATTGTCACAGGTTTATATCTGCCAGAACTTCCATTACAGAGCAACAGCTAGAGTAGATTATCATTTAAAGAATTAGAAGGAAGCTTTCGTACATGTTGTCGATTTGAGACCTGCATTTCACTTTGTGTTCTGTTTGTATCAGAACCTTTATTTCACAGATCACTATTTAAATATTCTAAAGAAGGAGTATATCTAACATAAATATCTGTAACCATGCCCCTTATTTTACGCTAAACCCACAGTACCTACGTGGGTAAAATGTTTACGTCTCCCAAGCACAGTTTGTGATACTTCTACATTGGTTTAATGTTTCCCTATATTTGTGAATATTTTAAAATGTGCTTATACTTAAAAAGTTGCGAAAATTTTGAACATCTACGTAACTCCTATTATGTGTAATTATTTTCATTTATTATTTGAAATGCTTGTTAGTAATAATTTGCACATTTAGCCTCTAAAGTATATTTATTAGCTCAATAACTCAAAGATTTTGTTATAACTGTGAATATTTCCCTGCATATATATTTGAATGCAGTACGATGGAAGAATAATTCCTCTACTGCAAACTTAGTAAAGTGGCTCCAGAATACCCTAGACGTATTTTTATGTTTTTGTTTCGTTATTTTCTTAGCTATTAAAGATAATTCACTGCCGAAATAATTCAAAATATTTTGATCCTAAATCCTTTGAGAGTCAAAATTATGCAAAGGAAAGGTTTCTATGACTATATGAAGCGGTGTTTTGAAAATAACTTATTTTAAAACATAGATTTTATAGAAAGGTATGTATTATGAGACCCCACTTTCTCTGATGAGGAAACAAAAGGTTTTAAATAAAGCTTTTTTCCACAGTCATTTTTATAAAATTACTTTAAAGGTAACCAAAGTTCTCCTTGTATCACCACTAAAATGTCACGTAGCAAATTTTGAGTTATTCAACCAGCAAAGTGAATCATAGGCTTGAAGAACGCAGCAAAATGTTTAAAATAACACTGCTTGAGAAAAGGTTTTCTGCTGTAGAGTCAAGAATTTCAGTCAAAAGTAACTCCAATAAACTAAAAATATGGAGCTCTGTCAAGTGCCTAAAAACTACTTCCTTTTCTACATAAGAAGCCAGACACAGACAAGCATTAGACCGCATTCGCAATTGACTTAGACTTACAAAAAGAAAAAAGAAGCACATCTTTCACCTTTCCAGGTCTTGTCAATCGTTTTGTAGACCTTGCATTTGCTCTACAATATAAACGTAAGTAAAGAAAACTTAGAATGTAACATACTTGTACAAGAGAGGTAGAAAATGAGACAAGAAAAATATCAAGACATGTTGTCTGCAATGTCACAATGAGACAATACCAGCAATGTTACTTTCCAACATGATAAGGCATCTCCTGGTTTCACCATTGTTATCCCTGTCTTAGTGAATACTTTCTCGAGTTTTGGTAGTCAACATGGATCTCCTGGAAGAAGTGCCGATCTCACGCCATTCCGGACGAGATTGGGCAATAGATGAGATCATTCGCATAAACCAGCATTCTGGAAAAATTAGGCGGCGATATTATGGCGATAATTTTTGTGTAGGTTTGTGGTAGGTGTAAGTTTATAAAATGTAGATATTCGGAAGCTTAAATATTGGTTAGCCCATATTCGAATATATAATCTCCCCGAAATTTGTCTTTGGGGGAATACTCACGCACGTGTTAAGAGGAACCTGTATACTTACCTTTTTGAAACCTTTCACTGTCTTCGACTATGGAATTTGAGACGCAAGGAATCTCTGCAAATGTAAAGCCTACAGCTGTCTTTCACTAGCAAATTTTTATGCTTCTCTGGTGGCTTTATTTATGTAAATTAAAAATTAATTATATCAGAATCACATGTCACTCTTTAAGGTTAATCGTTCACCACAACCTAGCCAACTTTAGCAACTACCTTCTAAACTATCTCTTAGACTTCACATCTGATGAACACGCTAAGTACGGTCACCTCTAAATATTAAACCTGGTGACAGCCCTTCTTTAAAGGTTGCAATGCCAATGATGCAGTGGAAGATGTTCCACAGAGGTTTCTTCAAAAGTCAGTTCATGAATTGCCAGGCGCATTTGTGGAATTTTAGCTTTCAAAGTGATCTCTTGAACTTAGGAACAGATTAGTTCTTATTTTGTATAAATCTAATTCTATGTATACAACCACAACCATTTAAAAATAGATAGTGACACCCCGCCCAACCTGTGTACTTGAGCCTTTGCTATTTTTAGTGTTTGTAAATGAGTTTGGATTTACCTATACATATCTAAATATTACATAGGTGATTAAGAGATTCTGTCCATAAATATTTGCAATATCTCAAGATTTGGTTTGAAGAAAATAACCTATCATGAAAATAGAACAAAACTTCATTCAATTTAAAACAAGGCATAAGCAAATATATAAAGAGTCATATGCAATAATTGCAGTATAAGTTATGTATCCGAGGGAAAATTTCTTGAGCTCCAAATAGATTAGGAGCTCAGCTGGAGAGGCGGGACGCGTGATGTTTTAGGGCCCGTCGACAGCGAGGTCATTTGGGCCGTCAGCTGGAGAAAACAGACAAAAATCATGCTACTGATACGTAATTCTGCTTGCTTTACATTAAGAAAATTAAGGCATATGCATGACTAGCATGCTTTAGAAACAGCGTAAAACATTTTGCTTACTTTCACTTTCTCTTAAATTATGGATTTACTTTCTGGGATAATTCAGCGAACAGCAAGCAAGCTTTATATTACAAAAAAGAGTCATTAGTATTATTTATGAACCTGGGCTGCATCATTCCCGTGGAACATTTATTTGAAACCCAAAAACATTCTTACTCTTGCCCATGAATACCTATATTATCTCTTAGACAATTCTGACAACTTAACAAACAAAGTTTAATGTACAATATTACAAGTACCTAGCATGCAGTCTATTTGTATAGATCAACGAATGGCTTAAAACTGATCCAAAAAGGATGCTATTTTTCTGCAATAAAATTCATAACCTTCCATGTTATAAACTATAATTTATTTTTAGTCTGTTTACGTCTTGCGCATTACATTAGGCACCTCAGTAGGTATAACTTTAGACAACAAGCTGAATTTTGGATTAATAGTTTTCTGCTGTGTAGAATCTATTGCCACATGCACGCAGAAACACACATACAAATCAACACATATATGTACGTTCACACAATAGTTGCAACCAATACAATATTACTTGTAATTAAACATAACAATATATTATACATGTAAGATTGGTCCAAAACATTGTAGAATACTTGTTAATTTAAAACTACTGTCAGTTAGAAACTTTCTAGCGTAGTTTCTAAATTTTATCTTATAATTTTATTCCTGATTACGTTATACATGTTTACACCATTTTGCAACACGAAGGTTTCTCTGTCCTAGCAGTATTTAGAGGTATTTCTTTACGGTTTCTGGTAATGTAATTATGTATGCTCTGCTAGTATTGAGATTATCGAGTTGATTTCTTTTGTTGCACTAAAAGGAATTTTATTTCTGCTGCTGAATCCCATATAGGGTGCTATAGGAAAGTATGGACAGTACATATGAACAATATACAATTTTAAAAGGTTGTAAATTACATGACTCATTCTGTAAAACATGTGTAGCATAGAATGTCATTGACTTTTGTTGCAAGGTTTAAAATCTCCGGCTTCCAGTTCAGTACATTATCAATATTACTCCAAGAATCAGCAGTATAGTCTATTACTTCATTGTCAAAAATTACTTTGGCACTCTTCTTTTATTACCTTTAATAGACATTGTGATATGCATACAGTGAGGTGTTTTAACATTTGGTTTAAGTTTGTTCGTGTCTCGTGGTTTATATTACTTTATCAGCGGTAAATATTCAGTAAGTATGACGTTGGCATCATCAGCAAAGTATGGCTTTTGCGGGAGGAGAACTAGCTGATGGCTAAGATTGAACCCATCAACTTCGCCTATTACCAATTTAATATCGGAGTACAAATATCTAAAATTATAAGGCAATCTTTATCAACATAAAATCAAGAAAAATATAAATTTACTGTTAATATTCATTCACCACAGAGATATTCTTTAACATCCCGTTTTATATTCAATATTGAAGGCAGATCCCAGGTGAAGGTTATTTACACCTATTCGTTATTATTTATTTATTGTAATGCATGTTGTCAAGTTTATTCTTGAAAAGATTATGGTGCTTAAACTGTGCACATTCACAGTCTACATATTCCCTCCATTCTGTAAATACTAATTAGATTACAATTTGTTTATAAACGTTTACTTATCCCTTTTTTAACGTTTCAATGGAGGCAGTTATCCACTACTTCTCCAAGCATTAGTGTAACAATGTAATAAACACTCTAAAATTACCGTGTATGTTAAAACAATTGCTTAAACTTGTCGAGAAATATTTAAAATCTATTTCATTGCTTGCACCAGTGGAAAGTGCCAATTCGCCATTAAATTTTGCTCTACGCTCGTGACGTCATGAGATCCAACTGTCTCAGAATCAGGTTGGTTTTGCACCTAAAGGTGTACCGCCACTGAGCCAACCACCGCATCGCATGGCTTTCACTTTACGTAGTGTTGGTACCACAGGTTGGTACTATGTGTGGTTGCGCCCATGTTCCTAAATTTAACGCCGCAGTTTGTAGCACTTGGTAGCACTTGATAAAAAGGAATAGCCAACTGAAATCGAATTTCGATTCTCACTTGTTATTTTGAGGCCCTTTTTTTTTCCTTCGGGCAAATCAATTACGCTATAGCTGCTAAGGGAAATTGCTGGTGAAGTCAAGAAGGATCGCATATTGACAGAGGCAGTACGTTTCCGAATATAGGTGGTTAATTATTCGCTGCTATAGTGATATACGGTTAAATCATTTAAACATTGTATCGTGATACAAGTACGATTACTAACACAAAGATGGCTGCGAATTTAGATGAAGAACAATCTCTTCGTGAATGTGAGGCTTATGTTCAGAGACATAATATTCAACAAGTTTTGAAGGATTGCATCGTACAACTGTGTGTCAGCAGGCCTGAGAATCCTATTTCGTTCCTGAGAGAATATTTTCAGAAGCTAGAAAGGGTAAGTAGCACATTCTGCGTCTTTGAATTTTTGGGCATTTGCACTGTTTTGACACTTAACTTTATATAGTTACAAAGAATTACGTAGAATAATTGTCATTCCCGAGTGTCAAAAAATAAGTGACAGATCTGTCAAGTTTCTGACATAGACATTGCTGCAAAACATACTATTTTTGTTGCTCGAACGGCACAGTTAGTGAACACGAACCGATAATTGACATAATATATAATCGTGTACTTTACGGATCCCATCACTCAACCCTCCACCGTATCATTGTTGGAACCCTCACCATTCAAGAGTTTGTCCTCATGGCCTCACTGCTCTCATCATTAGTTTACACTTACAATATAAACTTATTTATCATTCAGTTGTTTTAAAAGAAGTGACAAATAAAGGATAGTTTGCACGTAAGTAGAGTAAATTTTAATTTATTTTAAAATAAGAGGGCAAAGAAGAAATAGTGAAAGTAGCACATTTTAATTTATTTTAAAATAGTAGGGTACCTAAGTAAGCGATAGTTTGTATATGATAGGAATAAATTTTAATTCATTAAAAGGAATGGAATAGAAATTCTGTATATGTTGCTTGTGAAAAAATTACATTTTAATATACTTTGGCTTTATTTTATATTAAAAATGGATGCATGGTCCATTGCAAAATTAAGTGTTTGTAGAGGCGGTCTACATGGTCAAAGTGGAAATAGTGTAGGCACTGTGTGATAGAAGAGTTGGCTGAAAATTGAGGTTAAGTGAACAGATCCAGAAAGTACATATGTTTTAATTCATATATGCATAATTTGCAAGGAGCATTCAAGTACAAGTTTTCAGTAAGCCACCTTCATTTTTATTTGTATTTAAAATTGACTAAAAGTATTGCAAACAATGGAGGTAGTTCATGGAACTAGTGTATCTAGCGTTTCAGCATCTATTGTTAGTCATCTTCTTGCCAGGATATCCTGCATGAGGAGTTGTTATAGCATGTACAGTGTTTCATGACAAATCAGAATGTGAATCTTGAATTTTTTGGGAATGCCTTCAGAAGTTCTCTTCATTCTAGATGAGTATGACATAACTGGTAAACTGTGAGAGATAGTCAAAATCTTATTGCACCAAAATTTGCATCTCATTGAAATACACAATTTGTTATATATATATATATATATATATAATTTTTTTTGGTGGGGGGGAGGTAAACCATTTTGGAGATATTGCTTATTTCTCTGTTTTCCAATACTTATATTTTTCTCAAATGGGAAGCCATTATTCATATTTTACCTCTGGCCATGCAAAGAAAATGGAATTCCAAGATCAACCATAGCAACCAGCTTTAAAAGATTTGATTATCGGTTAAAGCCTACTGTATTGTCTTATTCCTCTTGCACCTCCAAGAAAATTTAGCAATTAGATGATTTCAAATTTTTATCTCAACATAAAGTATATTTAATAGCATTTATTAAGAATAAATTGTACAAGAGAAAGTTGTGCAACTGCACACACTAGATTTTTCATAGTTTATTAGGAATATCACATAGCTGTGATTTTCCTTTTACATCATTGTACAGTAATTTCTTAAAGGATATAGAGGTAAAATAAGTGGAAATAAATTTTTCATTCCAGATTTAAAAAGCCACGTGTACATTGTTAAGTAAGCTACCTTGTGTTAAATAATAATCATGAGTTTCAGTTTTGAGAGTTTATTGCTATTGTTTAATAGCATGTTACTTTAATCAGTTAATGCATAATAAGTAATGAGATATTTTTTTGCTATCTCTACTACACAGTTATAGTATTCCACCCAAAAATATGCTACCAAGATTTCATTAGAAATGTTTGTAGACTCTGAATCCCAAAACTGCAGTTAAAGAAAAACATTTGCACATATGCATCCGTTCCCATCTGTCTGGACATCATCGCTCAACAAGAAAATCAGTTAAATACTTTTTATTTAAATTTTCCATCTTTCAAGAATGCGACTATTTTCAAGAAAATCCTCCACCCCAAATTATCTTTAATAGGAACATTTTTTTAATATTCTTATTTTCTCAAAACTGGCTAATAATTTTGATTAAATTATCATTCAGTGGAACCTCACTTATGTTTTTCAAGGGAGACTACTAAAATAATTATAAATGAGAAAATGTGTAACTGATTTTCTCTTCTAAAGTTAGTGTATATGCTGTGCACTTCACATGACTTTAAAAAATCTTCAATTTTTGTCTGCTTTTTGAATTTTTCCGTACAGTCATACACTAGTTGATTATAAGCACTATTGGCCTCTCCACAAATTCTCATCCGTCATGTTAAGCTGCTTCACAAAATCTAGTGCCTTCTCTTGTAACATTTTTCCATTGATGGTAACATTTTTCTCACGATGTTGATTGAACCACAGTCTAAGATATTTTTATAAATCGGCAAAACGCCCTCTTTGTATTCTCTTTACATTTTGATAGCTACATTGAGGCTTTGACATGTTCTGTATATTCTCTTCATTTTTTATTATGGTTTTCAGTGTCGAGTAAGGTAGGCCCAAATGCTCAGCAATAGCTTTTTTCCGTTTCTTTAGGACTGTTTTAACCTCATCCAAAATTTTTAATTTACCACCAAGAGTTAAGGATTTTCTTTTTTTCTTCCTTGTTGGTTGATATTCACACATGTTTCTTCTGTTTCTAACTTGAAACTCCACTTGAAATAGATAAGTGACTGTTGGAATGACGACAATGAAAGGATAAATCACAATGAAAGCAGCACACTAACAGTACTCGACTTAAAGCAGAGAAGTGACTGTTGGAACCAAAGTTAATACAGAAACGGTATGATGACAAAGAAACGATAAGCGACCATGAAAACAGCAAACCAGGCAGTTATGAAGCTATCCAAAGCAAGCATACCACTGTACGCTTTTTTTTTTTTTTTTTTTTAAAAAAACTTATAAACGGGTATATTTTGTGTATGGAGATCGGAGAGCATTACCGAAAAAGTGTATGACCGAAAAACGTATAATTAAGCAAAATTTTAGTGGAGAACGACTGGTCCCTAAAAATATAGCACATATGTGTGAAAAATGTGGAAGTGAATTACGTATAAACGAGTTTCAACTGTATGTTGAAGATGATTGTATAACAAATGAAGTGCATATCTTGAATTTTCTGGGAACAGTCTATTAACTTCTCTTCATTCTGGATGACTTAAATTACTGGTAAACCATACAAGAGAAAATCTTAAAACATAAAAAAGTTTAAGCAAACATTTTTTCCAATAACTACAACTAAGTATGCAAGAAGTTTGTCAAATTGTAAAATAGTCATCTGCACATTTTTTATGAAGTTAACTATTTCCAAGAATGTTACTCATTTGAATTTCCAATGCTTTATACTTTGATCAAAAGGAAGTATTTTTTCTTTGGTCATTTGACCATCTTTTTTAAACCTGCTATATATTTTTATTATACCTGCAAGGAAATCTTTAAAAACTTTCTATCTTGATTAATGTGAAGTAGATATAAAAGTAAGAATAATTTGTTGAATGGATATAGAAAGTTTCATGCGTGTATGTATGCATGTGCATGTGCTGTGTGTGTCTGTGAACAACGTAACTGGGAAATGAAGTCGGTTAAGTACCAAACTTTGTATTTAAAGGACGCAAGACAAAGTTTTTCAAGAATGGCTTTTAACTGTTTTGACTATGAATGAATATTCCCCCCCCCCCCTCCCCATTTTGTTTAAGTATTTCTCAACAAAATATGTGTATGTTTACATGTAGCCTTCATTTTCTGGAAAATGTCTTTTAAGTCTTCATCCTGGATGACTTTTACATAACTGGTAAATTGTAAATCGTAAGTTATAAACAAAATCTTACTGAAAAAAACAAACAGAAAAACTGTAGATCTTATTTAAAGCATGCAATTTGTCTAATACACTTTTTGTGGGATTAAGCATTACCAGGTATGCTCAAGTTCTTCTCGGGAAGCAAGTCAGGTGAAAAGAAATATTAACAGGAAAGCTTCAGGTCTTATATTACCAGATATTCCTCGTTTTAATTTTCCAATAAACTTTTCTCAAATGCAAGTCAATATTAGTTCTTTCGCTCTCTAGGACAAGCAAAGCAAATGAAATTACAAAGCCATCGTATTAGTGATCAGCCCTTAGAAGAAATAACTATCACTTAAACCTGCTGTATTTCCCTATTCCTATTGAGCCTTCCAAGAAACTTATATATATAGAAAAGTTTGTCAGTAAAATAGGAGAATAAGCATCTTCAAGAGTAACTTGTTGAGCAGATAAAGAAATTCATGTGAATGTAATACATTAGATCTTTATACAAATATAACAATTTGTTATATTTGTATAATATTCATTGCCTCACTGTAGCTAGCTTCATTTTCTACATAATCTTTAGATCTTTATTTCTCTCTCTCTCTCTCTCTCTCTCTCTCTCTCTCTCTCTCTCTCTCTCTCTCTCTCCTCCCCCCTTTTAAAAAAAATAATATTGCTTAATATAATTTTGTGCTTCATTGTATCGTAGTGCTTACACATTGGAGAATATTTCTTGTTATTCATTACCTTATGTTCAGATGAGCATTCTAAGCCTATCCATAATAATTGAATACATCAATCAGTTTCATAATTATGTAGTTAAAATAGCTATTCTGTATCATGAGTCATTTTATTGTTGCTGAAGAGTTAAGAGAAACATTTTTGGATCTGGAAGCAGTAATTGCTCACAATCTTGCTAGTTGTTTGTAATTTCTTTTATAAGCTGCACAGTGAAGACAGTTGACTTTGATTAAAATTCATGAATTCCCTGTCAGATAAACAGTGGAAATAATGTTTTAGCATCTAGAACAATCGTAAATAACTAGAAAGATTACAATGGAAAACGGAAGTTTTTAACGAAAACATTTAGTGCAAAAATAAGGTATTACAAGAAAATTTTCTGCTACTGTCTCTGCATATATAGTATGAGAGCTTCAGAACTGAGTGTGGAACATTTCAGCTTATCAGCAATGAAAAGAAAACGATGTATTAAAATGAGTAATACAAATGGAGCTGCAGAAAATAGAGGAATTTTGGGTGCAAGTAACTCAACTCTTATCAAACTGCTGTTGCAGTGGACTCCAGAGGAATGTGATAGCTGGAAGCATGTAAGTATTCTTTTTCTCTTTTTTCCCCTTTGCTTATTAGTTTGATTACAGATAACAGTAAAACAGTTTCAAGATTTTCACAATTACAGTAGGCTGTTTCTAAACTTCAGCTGTTGTATTTTAGAAATGCTAGGTTAATTTAAGTTAACCAGTGAGTTGCTAATCTAAAGCTTTTCTGTTATAATAACATTGAATGGGATACTATCTGTTTTATAATATTATGCAGGTAATTTCACATGAAGTTGGGATGTGATTTGTTTGATTTTGATAGACGTTTGTTTGAATTATGACCTTGATATAAGAACTACTGAGATAGTTTCATAGTATTGTCAGTATTAAAATTGGTTGAAAAGTTCACGTGATGCATTAAGTTCAATTTTTTGCTTAAATGTATGGAACTATGAGAAGACCATTAATTTAATTCATCATGCTATCTACCTGGAAAAATCCATGATACAAAGAAAACAGCAATAAGAAATATCCATAGAATTGGAGCAAGAGAAAAAACAATCTAGAGCCAGAAAAATTACATTTTCATTTTAATGCCTTATTAAATCAATATACTATCAGAATGAAAGCAATATTTATTTTTTAGTCAACAATTAACACAGTTGACATGGATATGGGAAGCATTAAGGGACAATCATTAATAAATTAGGGTCAAACAAAGCAAGTGGTATTCGGGGTGAATTCTGCAAGGTCTTCAGTAGATGAAATTATGATGAAATTGTTTCATAAAAGTTTGGAAGTTGGAGAGAGAACCAAGATGTTAAGAATGAACATATCTATAATTTATATTATAAATAAATTAATATTATAAAGAGAAGATTTATATTTTTGTAAGGTAATCTCAAAAAACACTCAACTGATTTTTCAGTTTGTTCATCAGTTAAAAGTCCAATTCTTTCTGTCAGACACGGACTATAAACCATTTTGTAATTTCATTTAAAAAATTAATAAAGATGAAAAAATGTAAAAATCTTTGCATTCGAATATGAGCTCATAAGAGTTATAAAACATGCTTGCAAAAAAGTATTTACTATAGTGGAGAATGCCGAGAAGTAGAAAGTGATTGTGGATACTCTACAGAATATGCATCAAAATGAGACAGTGCTGCAACATTCCATACTAAGCAATATGTGTGTAGCTTATATGATTTAACAATGGAAGATACAGCAAAGGGAAAGAGAATGTTATGAGGGCCAGGATGTATACACAAAATGCATCTTAATTTTTATATATTTAAAGGTGTGTTAGTTATATTTTATAAGTAACACAATATCTTAAACACTACTTGTGCTTTTCCAAAGCAGTTAACTTGTTAGTGTAGGAATGCGGAATCTTCACGTTCACCATTTTACTTCAATGCAACAAGGAAGAGGAAATGAATTTGGAACATCTGTCTGTGAACAACTTAAAAACTATCCAGACTTGACCTCAAATTTCTGGGGAGCAAGAAGGAGAATGGCTTTGTTGCTAAATAACTGAGCATTAACTACACACACCATTTTACTTCAGTTTCTATTTATCTGCTAAGAGTCTATATAATGTTAAAGCTGTTATGCTTTTATTATTAAATAATTTTGATACTAAGGAGTAGGTATAACAGTTGAAAATATCGCCTGTGGTTGTCTAAAAAAATTACTTAACCATTCTGATAACTTTCACTGTCAAAGGATACTTTAAAATGCTGTGCAGCATTTGCAGAACTAGAAAGGCTGTTGGGATAAGGTTCAAGAAGTCTGACATTCCACCAATGTTTCATCTACTTTTGAGAATATATCAAGGAATATTAGAGATAATATGAAATAAGTTATAAGAAGTAAATGGGTTAAATCATAATAAAAAATCATGGAGCTTGCACAATAATTTCACATAAACAGGGTGAGGTAAATGAAATTAAATCATTCATGTTTAAAAAGCTGTCCAGGTAGTGATGGGCACCTAGCTAGTGTCGGTATGTAAAGGAAAGAATGTGAATAATCCTGTTAACTATAGTATTCTTTCCATTTAGGAAAGGCTTTTGCTGAAGTCTAGCCAGTAGACTGCAGTGCCCATCTCTGTAGCATAGGTGGTATAGGTCAACAACTTAAAAAAGAATGTTTGGAGGGTAACTTATCACTGCTGCTTGATGAACTGCTTCCTCCACTCTTGCCTCTCCCTCCCTCCTTGCTTGCTGTCTGCCCACCTCTCCTTGGACAGCACGTTTCTCCTTAAAGGTCTACACTGATCATACGCATTCTATTAGTGGCCACTGTCCAGAATTCGAGGAAGAAGAAACACAGTGGGGGAAGTGTTCTAAGTGTGCGCCTGCACAGAAGAACATCAACATCTCACATTCAAGAGGTTCTGAGTTCAAATCTTGGTCAGGGTAAATTATCTGGATAAAGGTTTTCTTCTGGGGTTTTCCCTTATCTTGCAAGATGAATGTAGGGTAACTCTAAGCTCAATGGACCTTGGGCTCATTTTCATCATTTCACACATTTCATTCTTTGTCTTATATAACTTATGTTGGAGGACTTTAATTTAAAAAAGGGTCTCATAGGTTTCAGAAATGGATAAATATTGTCTAAATAGAGATGCATTGTGGATAAAATTAAAACATAAAACGATAAATTTCATAAAATTACTACAGAAGATATATCAAATGAACCACTTATGTATTAAATTTTCAGGTGATAAATTGAATATATCTAGTAAAACTGGAGTAAGACAACACTGGACCAGGCAAGATGGCTTCACAATAACGTGGGATGCTTACATTGGGAAGGTCCATAGTCAGGAACATAGTCCCTAACTGAGGTTATTTCCAGTTTTTCTCAGTCTTCATAAGTGGAAAATGTAGGGGAGCAATCTAATTATAAGTTTGGAATATTTCTTTTGTAAAATTACAAATACTTCATTTCATGTATCCTCTGTTGCTGCCTGTGATGCTGAAGGGGCACCAAATACTACCAAAAAGGAAGAAAGGAGAAAAAGGGTAGGACTGTATGCTAAGTCCACTGTAATTGAATCCCTATATCAGTGATATCCCAGAGAAGAAGAAACCACATCTATTTAGTATTTAACAATAATCAAATGCCACGATTCCTATTTGCAGATTTAACATTGAATGTGTATCTAGTGAGGATTGAAAAGGGCAGTCAGAGCTGTTGATGCTTCTTTCTAAACATTGAGAGTAAAATATAAAAGTAAATCAAAGATAAAGGGACCTCAAATTGAGAAAGGATGAGAAGTTGCAGTTGAATGAGAGAAAAAAAGAGAAAATTTAATTATTTAAGGGCAAGATTAAGTTCAAGTGGAGGTTCGAAGGAACAGAAAAAGGACAATAGAAAAAGGCGAAAAAAATATGAGTGTTAGGAAGAAAAATATATGATGCAAATACCAGACTTGAGTTGGTTAGATATAATTTATGTAGCCACAAAAGAACCAAGATATATGTGATGCAGATGTTGATAGTGTCCCAAGCCAATTGCTGCAGAATTTCCTGCACTTAAACACTTGCATTTTTCCTTAATATGGAAGCATTCTTTAATGTCACTCTCTTACAATGTAATTTTAAATATGTATTTCTTAACGTTCATGATAATTTTGTTTTTGATTGTCAACAAAATTCTATCATTTGGCAATGCTGTCAATAAATCTAAAACGTACTTGAAAGTATCAGTAGAAATGTTTATTACTTAGGATTTTATTTTTTATTTAATTTTCTTATGTTTTCTATCATTACAGTTAGAATTATTTTGCTTGATTAATGTTGCTTGCTATAGACAAATTGTATGTTACTAATAAGGTATCCTTTGTGCTGTAGGTTTTTACAGATTGAAAAAGCTCAAAGAGAGAGGGTCATTTACACCTGGCAGATACGAGCAAGACTAGTGGTGGACAAATGATGGCCAAATGTACACCTTTGGACACTGAGCTGCTCTAGTTACTTGGGCCAATGTTGGTTGATCCAGAGAAAGCATACAGGAAGTCAGTAGACTTGAAGCAAATATATTTCAAGTTACTACACCTGAATGATTTAGAAATTATGTGTAACCAGAATAAATTCTTATTTATAAGTATACTCGAAGCGGAACAAATTCAAATAGGCTGCTTATCACTGGTGCCTCACAGATTTCAGTCAACAGTACTATTATCACTACCATAGGCAACATTACTGCTGCACCAACAGTAACAGTAGCAGGAACAGAACTGTTATCACCAGCAACAAAACAAACATCAGAGACATCAACCTCTTGGGAGAATATGAGCAGGCCTTCTACTAGCTTTTTGATGAGTAACAGGTAACTCAAAAATTTGTATAAGTATATAAAAATAAGCTTAAATAAAGCTTTTGTACTTATTTCACATTATCAATTTCCAATATTCAGTAATAACTAAAAATTGTTCTGATTACAGGAGTATCAACACAACGGGACTTGCCACCTTGAGGAACAGCAAGAAACGTCTTGTATCCAATTTAAGTAAAATAGTTTGTTCTGTTGGAGCTAAACAGGATAAAGGCAGATGAAACTTGAGTAATGGCTTTGAAATTAAAATTTGAAACAGCACAGTCTAGAAAGAAGAGGGGTGAAGTACATTTTGAAGTACAGGGAGGGAGAATGAATATTTGGTCATTTTTATTTGCTATTACTCTTAGAGTATAGGGTAGGGATTATACTGATACATTTTTTATAATTAAGATTATTGTTTTGGCCTTTGCATTTCTTGCTTAATCATTCTCTCCATCACCACCATAAATGACAGTATCTTCATATCTTGTAATTCATGCACCTGGTATATATTTGAGAAATTTGTTTACAAGTTAAATCCAGTTCAATTCTCATTTGAATTTGGTAGTTTGGCAAGATACAATTTTCAAAATTAAATGTTTACTCCAGAAGTTTAAAATCAAAATTTCACCAGAAATACATGTTTTGAGACATCGTGAATTCCCCCCTCCCCCGCTAAAAATAATTTTTGTAAAAGTATGCATGTTTTTTCTATTTCCATGAACAACAATAACCAAAATGTAGTTTAGTATTGAAACTACATTTAAATTCAGGAGCTTACAAGGATTTGACACAGAAACAAAAAAAAAAAGTTCCATTTTGCAAACATTTTTATCCTCTAAAAAATGGCTCAAGGATCTTTCAAATATGTGATACAAACATTTTCAGAATAAAGGATTCCCTACCCCAACATGGAACATTTTTCGAACATTTGTATTTTCTAAAAAATGACTTGAATGATAGTCAACATGAAAAATTCAATGCCATGGCCGGGATTTGAACCATGGATCTCCTGGTCTCCGTCCAGTCGCTCTAACCCATTGAGCTACCATGGCCAATGTGCCGTCCTGACATTAAATTCTCCATCTGACTCATATATTTCCCCGGTAGATCACTAGGGGCTCTTGCATCTGAGATACACCATTTGTGGCGACTTACTTCCGTACTTATGATAGTAAATCGCCACAAATGGTGTATCTCAGATGCAAGAGCCCCTAGTGGTCTACCGGGGAAATATGAGTCAAATGGAGAATTTAATGTCAGGACGGCACATTGGCCATGGTAGCTCAATGGGTTAGAGCGATTGGACGGAAACCAGGAGATCCGTGGTTCAAATCCTGGCCATGGCATTGAATTTTTCATGTTGACTATCAAAGACCTTAGCCTATATTCGGCTAGTATGAAGAAATGATTAATTTCCATCAATTAACTAAAATGACGAATGATCTTAAGATAACATGTGTATTAAGATATTTTCATGTTAATCTTGAATTGCCTCTGAAGTGCTCTTCATTCTGAATGACTTACATGTAATTGATAAAGCGTAAGAGAGATGAAGTCTTAGCATACAAACACTATAAAACTCATTAAAGCACACTTTTTTCAGTGGTTTTCTGACCCCCCTTCTTGCAAAAAGAATGAAACAATTTCAAAGCCATCATATAGTGACCAGCTCTTGAAAGATTTGACTATTGCTAAAGCCAGCTGTATTTTCCAATTCCCATTGTACCTACAAGGAAATATGTAATAAAATAATTTTGTAGATCTTTGTCTTGATTAACGTGGAACAGCATAAAAGCAGTTTTTACAAGAATGAGTTTGAAAAGTCATGCGAATACATTAGACTTTTTGTTAAACTAAAACACTGGATAGAGTGGGAGAAAACTATTTCATTGGCACACATTTGAAATATATCTAAATTTCGTAAACTCATGTAAATATCTCAAACTATTTGTAGTTGGTTTATTAATACTCGTCACTTGTTTATATTTATGAGAGACTAGTTTCAAAGACATTCACCTCCATTTTTAATCTCTTTCCAATTTTTTTTTTTTATGCCAGTTGGAAAGAGATTGAAAATGGAGGCGAATGTCTTTGAAACTAGTCTCTCATAAATATAAACAAGTAAGTGACGAGTATTAATAAACCAACTACAAATAGTTTCTGAGATTAATTTTGATGTCACTGTTACTAAATTTCTCCAAACACATATACCATGTAAATGTGTTTGCATATATATGATTGAGACCTAAGTAAGTAATTTTTGCAGGCTGACTAAATTGGTGTGGTATATTGTTTTGTAGTCTAATATTACAGTTATCAAGAGCATTTGTTACTTAAGAAGCAGTTTTCGTAAATTCACTGAATGGAATATATTTTGTGGATTTTTTCTCTAACAGTTATTTAATTACCACAATTTAGATTTACGACTCATTTCTGACTTAGACCCTTAAGAACCTAATCACTTAATAATAAACAAAACAATGAAGTATTAGAAGAAATTGAGATTATTTGATTTTAACTACAAAATGCAAAGAGTTTTCAAATCAGATGTAAAAAACAGTACCAGATCTTCATGTTCTGTTTTAGATGGGCTTTATTGCATATATCTTTTTAAGTATAGCACTTGACACATATCACTTGGATAATCAAGTTAGTGTTATATTTATTGTATAATTTGTCCTAACACCCACATTCATATAAGTAATTTATTTATGTTTAAGTTTTGCCTCATTGTTTTGTGCGCATGTATGCCTGGGTGTGTCAAAATTTAAAAGTCGTTATATACCATCTTCCAAGGTTATGACATGAGGAATTGCAAACAAATCTTTCTAATCAAAACCATTCTTTATAAGGAAAAATGTTCAAAATTTATTTTATTAAAATTTTGTTCTTAGCAGGTTTGCTTGATTCTATATGTTTAAGATATTTGCATGACAGAATTTATAGTTTGTATAGGTAGAGTCAGACTGAAAAATTCAATGCGATAGCCAGAATTTGAACCACACATCTCCTGGTTTCTGTCCGGCTGCTCTTAACCATTGAGCTACTTAGGTCAACATACCAGCATGAATTAAATTCCGCAACTGACTTGTATATTTCCTCATATACCACTCAGCATTCTCATATACAATGAGATACACACCATTTGTAGCAACTTACTATGCTGTAAGTAATATTGTGCTGCTCAATAGCTTACCTTGGCTTGATCTTTGTTAGTACAAACATCTCAGATAACGCACTGATAATTCCTGGAAGAGTGAGAGGATTACTGCCGCGCTTCTCTGACATATGCTAAGCACCAATGAAAGCATCACATTAACCAATGAAATGCGCAGGAACCGCTAATGACATGTTATGCAGGGTAACTTTTTGAGAAGCACGATATTACTTAAGTCCCAAGTGGGATTTTATATTGAAAATCTGCACATGCTTTCTCGTGTGTTTGATGAGATTTCACGATCTCATGGGCTTAACCGCTTCGCCGATGGCCATTTAAACCCTGCACGGCCGGGAACGGATACCCAATAAACAGAACAAGACATTTAAATTGTTAAATGCTGCAAAAATGCTTCATAAATAAATATTCGTATCTTCCGTATTTTCTAAGTTATTTCAGGGAAACAAAAACTGGTTAAAAGCCCATTAAAAGCTGTATGCATCTGCGGTATCATTAAAATAGAGACTATATTAATAAAGCGATGAAATTTCATTAATTTGTATCACGTAAAGAAAGGCATTGTTTGCGTCGAACGCGCCTAATTCTGAGTACTTTTGTTTTACAAGCTATATGTGTATATCAGCTGAATAAACGAAGTGTTGGGTTCAAGGTTTCTAGGTTTCAGTTCATGCTAACACGTAATAATAACTGTTTATATTGCGTTATACACCCTGGAAGGAAACTCCATCAGCATCTCTCTAATTGCACAACTGAAGTTTATGTTAGCTGACGTAACTTCTTTCTTCGCTCAGTTGACATTGTAATTTAGATTGCATCAGAGTTCCAAGCAATTTCTTTAGCTAAATCACAGTTGAAATAGTTTTCTCAGTGCTAATCATGGCTTCAACTAGTAATGTAGCATATCAATTAGCTAGTGTAGGACGAGTGCGGGCTTCTGATATTACATCAGAAAATGTGGAAGACTTTTTGCTGTTAGACAGTGATTTGGACATTGATGGCGAGTTTTCAGATTTTGAGGGGGGTGTTGAGGATATAGGTAGCAGTGAGGAGGAAAATGACTCATTTCCGACAGGTGTTCGTGAAGAATCAACATTATGGAGGTGTCAAAATAACTCTAACACTAATAGACATACGTTCACGAGCACAACCTCTGGTGTACAACCGCATACTCAACTAACTTCTGACAGCCAACCAATTGACATTTTCACAAAATTTTTTACTACTGACTTTTTGTCTCTCATTGTTTCGGAAACAAATGTATATGCGAGTAGGGTGAAGGAAGACCTGATTTCTAAAGGCAATTTAGGACCTAAGAGTAGATTGCAGAAGTGGACAGAAGTAACAATGAATGAGATTTACAGACTACTTGGTCTAATTATGCTCATGGGTGTTATTCGTAAACCTACGCTAGACATGTACTGGTCTACAGACGACATGCTAGCTACCCCATTTTTTGGGAAATGCATGTCAAATAACAGGTTTACTTCCATTTTGCGCTTCCTTCATTTCACCTGCACAGAAAATGTGAATGATAAACTATCCAAAATCAGACCAGTTTTTGATTACATTATTTCAAAATTCAAAGAAAATTATGTGCCTAGTGAAAAGATCACTGTTGATGAAAGCTTGATGCTTTGGAAGGGCCGTTTAGGTTGGAAACAATACATCAAAACAAAGAGGGCCAGATTTGGCATAAAGAGTTTTGATGTATGTGAAAGTAAAACAGGATATCTTTACAATAGCTGCATATACACTGGCCAAGGGACTGATAACACCGGAGACAAAGATTTGGGGTTATCTGGTTCCATAGTAATGCACCTGATGGAATTTGTACTTGATCAGGGTAGGACTGTATATTTAGATAATTGGTACAGTTCCCCTAAATTATTCATGGCCTTACACAAAAGAAAAACAAATGCAATTGGAACAGTACGTTCAAATCGTATTGGTTTGCCAAAAGATGTGAATACGAAGGCTCTAAGAAGAGGAGAAATGCAGGTGCATCAGCTCCCACCCTTGACCTATGTTGCTTGGCAAGACAGGAGGGTTGTTACAGCATTATCCAATTGCAGCTCTAAAATTTTGATGATTGACACTGGAAAAATTGATGCTCGTAACAAAATGTCAATTTTCAAGCCCGATATTATCCAGGAATATAATATACATATGGGTGGAGTGGATCTAGTAGATCAGGTATTACACGCATATCCCTCTTTGCGAAAAACAATCAAATGGTATAAAAAAATATTTTTACACCAGCTGGATATAACCATATACAATTGTTTAGTAATTTGGAGAGCTCTAAACCCACGGAAAACAATGACGTACCTGGACTTTCGCATATCAATAGCTCGCAGCCTAATTGAGCAGTATAAAATTCAGAGACCTCTCCATACTGGGGGTAAAAAATCCACCACCCCAGCACCCCTCAGACTTGAAGGAAAACATTTTCCTAAAAGGATACCACCCACAGCAAAAAAGTCGCGTCCCTTCAGAAAATGTTTGGTGTGCCGCAAGAAAGGTGTCCGAAAGGAAACTAGTACGATTTGCCGTGAATGTGGAGATGTGCCCTTGTGTGTTTATCCATGTTTTGAGGTGTACCATTCAAGAAAAAACTTTTAAAGGTAAGCTTTTACTTCTTATAGAATTTATTTAAATTTACTGTAAAACATAAGGTTTAAAAGAATTATCATTAAATACGCATTAAAGGCATGTATGCGCAGGACGTCTATACACGTCCATATCGGTTTGGGGCCTTTTAACTTGGACGTCATATGACGTCCATATCGGTGAAAGGGTTAAGAATGGATTTTGATTTATTCGCTACACCATTTGCCATAAATATTGATGATACTCCCAAAGATGTTCAACTGGAGCGTATCACCCTGAAATGTGACATGAGTTAGCTGACAGTTATAGAAACAGAGGAAGTTTGCTAGATTTCTCAGATTTCCTAAGTCAAGATTCCCTTGATTACACAGGCATGCAGCATCTATGGTAGCAAATGTTTGGTTCGACCTATGTATGTCAATCCTAATGTTTGGCTATAAAACGCATTAAAAACCCTCAGAGAGCCAACTTCAGTGATCATAACTTTAAGTGTGCATTAAGGGGTCAGAGTTGTGTTTCATTGTCTCCAGATGTGATGAATATTGTGAAAACCAAAAGATGTAGAAGGCAAGAGTGTCTACTGAAAACTGAATGCATAAAATTCTTAATTGAAATGTTTATATTCGTTTAGTATGAAGTATTCTGTGTAATATCACTAAATAGTAAATATTATTTTATATTTTTAAATTGTTTCAGGATCAAAATTGTGCTAATTTCCATAAAGTACTGTTTCGTTCTTATAGTTAAAAATATTGCTTTTAAATGCCATCATTTGGTTGTGTAGGATTGAAGACTTACAATAATCTTACTGGTAGTGGATTGTTTTACTTACAATATAATAAGTATCAGACATACTAAATCACGTAATATACAGTTTCTGAATTGTTTCTTAACTACTATTGTGTCCTTAATTATTTTTTATAACACAAGTGCAGAATGGTAATGCCACTGCGCGAGGCATATCTCCTTAGCACTTGCCAGCAGTGACCAGGCACGCCAGCACCATGCAAACTGTATAGGCACTCTGTGCATGTCAGTTGGTGGAGCCGGCGTTAAATTCTCCAACTGAATAGTTTATTTCCCAGATACCACTCGGGATTCTCATATACAATTAGGTATGCACCATTTTTGGTGACAGTTTCCATCAATTAACTTAATAGTGGTTTAACTATGAAGCCTGGTTCTTAAGTACGAGGGATGATCAACAGGCTGAGACTGATTTTTTTCACAGAATTTTATTACTGCAATTTAATGTTTACATGATCTTTTTCGAAGTAGTCTCCTCCTACTTCAATGCACTTTTTATAGCATCTCTGCCAGTCCTTGAACATGCACTGCAGACCATTCTATGTCAGGTCCTTGAGAATCTCCTCACTTTTCTTGAGCACTGCTTGAGTTCTCAAATCAAATACCCCTAAGCTTTGCCTTTAGTGATGGGAATAAAAAGATCACAGGGTGCAAGATCAGGGCTATAAGATGGATGTGGTACACAGGTAATGTTGAATCAAGCCAGAAACTGCATGACTTGATTTGCGACGTGAGGCCGTACATTATCATGATGAAGTCACCACCCAGTGCGAGAAAGCTCTGGACATTTCTTTGCAATGTGCTTCCTTAATGTAGCCAATACTGACCTGTTGTATGCCGCTGTAACAGTAGTGTGAGGGGGAACTGCATGATGGTAAATGATTCCATTATAGTCAAAAAGTGATCATCACTTTCCCTGCAGATGGAACAACTTTTGCCTTTTTTGGTATTTGAGAACCTGGTGATTTCCACACTGTGCTGACTTGTTCTCCTTCAGGATTATAATGATGCACCCATGACTCATCACCGTTACAATCAATTTAAAAAATGCATCCCCTCCATCAGCAAAGAGACGTAGCACCTCGCATCTTATCTCCATTCGCACAGTCTTTCGTTCAGAAGTCAACAGACATGGCACCCAACGAGCACAAACTCAGATCATATCAAATCCTGTCTATGGCATTGAATTTTCCAGGCTGCCTACCAATCCAAACCATAGCTTACACGCTGCTAGTGTGGAAAAACAATTTCCGACAGAATTATATCTTGAGCTTTTGGCAAAAGCTTTTAGTTCAAAAGTGCTACTGTATAATTAATAAAACTTCAGAGGTAAGACAAAATATAAACACACAAAGGGTGCTGACTGTTTCCAAAATATTCTGAGTTATTAGTTTAGTGTTCAAATATAAATTCTAATACTTTCATTTCTTGTAATCATGCAAAGATAGGGAATTTCAGAGCTATTCCATAGTGATGCTTTTTAAGAATTAGATTATTGCTTAAGGGCACTGGGAGGTTATTTTTACCCAGAAAGGGCTAGTTTATAACGATATTGAAATATAAATATATAAAAAACTAAACATTGCTAGAAATTGAAATTTGGTGTGATTATAGTAGAAGGATGTGCACATTTATCTACAGTATAATATTTACATTAAGTTCATACAGCTCCTTGCAAAAGGGGCATAAGGCACTCTGAGTATCTTGAAAAAAATCATTACACCCTATACTTCAGGTCTAGGTTCCTTGTAGGAATTTAAAGCTATAGGCACCAATATTTTTCCTAAATAATATAAGTCACAATTTTATAATCTAAACTAAATAAAAAGCATACATAATTTATACTATGCACAAGAAAAATTATTTAGATGTGTTAACAAAAAAATACAATATTTTTAATGACTGAATTATATTTTCTCTCCATTTTATAAATCACATGAGTATAAAAGTTAGTTTAATGGGTTCAGGGATCATTAACAAATAAGCACTAAAAATTTTGTATCAATATCTTTTATAATTTTTGAGAAACATGCACCTAAAGTATGAAAAATCAAGTTTTTGGGAAATCATGATCAAAGATTAAGCACCATTCTTTTCAAATTACAGATACTCTCAGAACAAATCTGCTCCATATTCCTGCTCAGTTAGGTTTTCCTCGTCTTTTCTTTTCCTTTTCTTACTTCTAGCTCTACTTTCAAGCAACTGAGCTGTTCTTTTTGTCTCTGAGACTCGACGCACATCTTTTTTTAAGACATGCTGTCCTCAATATTTTCACCAACCTTTATACCCATTTTTGTCATTACTTTATGCCTACCACTGCACCCATCATTATAACAAATAACACTATCATATTAACCAACTTTTTAAGTTTTTAGCCCAACATGCACAGTTTTTGGAATTCTTTTCCATAATATATGATGAAAACTTTCATTTGGGTATTGGGGTCGACTTTCTCAGTAACTCATCTTCAGAAAGTTCCCTAAATACTAGTTTAATGGCCAAAAGAACCTCTTCTGGAAGAAAGTGTTTATATTTCTAAGTAGGTTAGTTCAGAAATTTCAAGCTTTGGAAGTATGCTGAGTGAAATGTGTGTGTGTGTGTGTGTGTGTGTGTGTGTGTGTGTGTGTGTGTTATGTGTATATATGTGTATATCATTTAAAAGCTGAAGAATTATATAAATTTTAACACTAAAAACAAAAAATCGATTTGTTGAAGCCCATCGACCTCCCAGTGCCCTTAAGCCTACTGTAGTAGATGGAATAAGGTTTCGTAAGAGAATTTGAAGGAGAGAGACACACCTCTAAATCTACATCAGATTTTTTTGTTTTAGTGCTTCAGTTCATTTTTCTTTTCCAAGAATTTCCAGTTGATTGCATTCCATAAAGAAGTGCAGGATTATCCTATCAGACAATAAACAATATTTATTTATCGAGATTTAACTGTATTAGAACACCACAGTGAAGCGAAAAATTATTAAATTTTAGATGAGTCGTATTTTTTACACATCTGCTTCACCGTCGTACCTATTTTGAGGACATGTTTCGCAAATCTTCGTTTGCATCTACGGCTCTTGTGCGACTGAAGCTAGATCCAGCGGTGTGGGTAATTCTGGGGTTGTTGCTGCCATCTGTTGATTTAGTGATGAACTGAAATGTGGGATTCTCTTCTAGCGGGATTTCAAAGTTCATTAGTTGGTTTTTATGTTTTTCTATGTATATCCTCTCCCATATGATGAGTTCACTATGTTTTTGTACGTATTTTAGTAATTGTGTGCTATCTTCAATTTCATGAATTACTAAAATACGTACAAAAACATAGTGAACTCGTCATATGGGAGAGGATATACATAGAAAAACATAAAAACCAACTAATGAACTTTGAAATCCCGCTAGAAGAGAATCCCACATTTCAGTTCATCACTAAATCAACAGATGGCAGCAACAACCCCAGAATTACCCACACCGCTGGATCTAGCTTCAGTCGCACAAGAGCCGTAGATGCAAACGAAGATTTGCGAAACATGTCCTCAAAATAGGTACGAAAGTGAAGCAGATGTGTAAAAAATACGACTCATCTAAAATTTAATAATATTTATTTAGTTAAGTGAAAGGTAATGCATGATAGAATAATATAACAAAATCAACACAAATGAAGCAGTTTATTTTTGGTCCAACCTCGGGCAGCAATACAGGCATGCATTTGTGCATGCAGCCGATATTGCAGGTGACTAATGACATCCTGCTAACACTGTCCCAAGCATCCTACACCTTTTGTTGCAGTTCAGCAATGGTTGTGGCCAGCCTTGAAGAATCAGTTAGTACTTTCACATAATGTCCCATACATGCTAAAGGGAGAGAGATCAGCGGGCCATGCTGGTGGGGGCAATCGTACACCATGAAGAGCATGTTGCATTGCAGCGAGTGTATGGGGACGTGCATTATCCTGTTGAAAATAGCACATAGCCTTCTTAGTAGTGAAATAGTAGTAACACAGGATTAATCCCTGCTGTATGTAGCTCACACTGGTTTCACGTCCCTGTGTGAAAAACAAAGTTGAGCATGAGTTGTAAGTGATAGCACCCTACACTGTGATACCAGCAGTTGGGCCTTTGTAGTTCGCTCATTTGCTCTAGGTTGTAGACATACCAACCGTCATTAGCCTACGGACAGAACCTACTCTTTATCACTGAAGACAACAGGCCCCATTCCAATTTCCACTTAACCCTTTCTTGATATCAAAGGAGACATATACAAGGGTTGTTTGATAAAGAAAGATCATAATTGTTTTACAACATACCTTTACTCATCCTCATAATTTTGATGGTTCTTCTCAAATTAGCCTCCCCTGAATGCGATGCACTTGTCCCAGCATTTCTGCCAGTCTTCAAAGACATGCCGGAAACCATTTTTTGAGAGATCCTTCAAAATTGCCTCCGCAGCTTTCACCACTGCTTCTGATAATGCATCCCACGAAGGCGTTTCTTCAAGTTAGGGAATAGAAAAAAGTTACATGGGGCTAAATCCGGACTATAGGGAGGGTGAGAGATGCACTTCGCGCTGATTTTTGCAAGATATTCATCAACAACATTGGCAATATGCGGCCGCGCATTATCGTGGTGCAGCATCCAGCCTGCTTCCGGAAATGTGGTCTTTTGCGCCTGTTATGGATTTGTAATGTTTTCAGGACGTCCCTGTAGTATTGTCTAGCTACTGATGTGTGTACAGGCGCAACATACTGATAAGCCATTCCATGAATATCAAAGAATGAGATGACCATAATTTTCCCAGCAGAAGCAACCACTTTTGCTTTTTGGGGGGTTGGTGATGGAGATTTCCACACTGAGCTTTGCTGTTTGCTCTCAGGATCAAAATCAGCAGTGACTATGTTTAAAGGAAATTATGGACTTTCCTCTCAACATCAACTTTAACTGCATGCAGACCTGCATGCGAATGTCCTTTTGTTCGGGAATCAACAGTCTTGGAACCCATTGCGCACAAACATGTCTCATGTGTAATGTTTCTGTCACCAACGTGGTGGTGGGTGGCACCCAATGAAATGTTCAGTATTTCAGAAAGTGATCTTAAGGTAATTCGTTGATCCTCTCTCACAATGGCAGCAGCAGTGTTGATGTTTTCTTCCGTAAGAGCAAGTAACTGGAGCACAGAGTCGACCTTTCTTTGAAATTTATTGTCTCCGCTCTTTAAACATTTTAAAGCACCTTCTAGCTGTGCTGTAGGGAAGAACAGACTCTCCATAGGCCTCCTGTAGCATTGTATAGGCCTCAACTGAAGATTTGTTGAGACGAAAGCAAAATTTCAAAGCTGCATATTGTTCCTCGCATGTTACCTCCATTGCAGCTGTAGGCGATACTGAACATGTCTGAACTTGCCTGGTTCTCACAGGCGGGAACCAGGAGTACCAACAATGAAACTACAACAGCGTGTTTGTTTCACATTAAGCTAACTAGCCAGAGGCACATGTGATTTGCATCCTGCTGCAAGAAGATAGTTTCCAATAGTCCGTGCTGGCACATCACATGCTACTTGTGCTTATATCACAGGCCAGGTTGCTGTTTGGGCACACAATGAAGCCTGTATAATGTGTCAATCCATATCTATAATATCTAACTCAGGTTTGTTTTTTATTCATTAAAAGAATACCTTGAAACTAAATTTACACTTATACCAGCTTATGTAATATGCTTTTCTCTTGTAAATTAAGGTATGCTGTATTGAATACTATTTCAGTGTGATTATTGTACATTGCATGTGTTTATATTGTACTTTGTTTTATGGCTAGTATGAAGAAATTATTAATTTCCATCAATTAACTAAAATTGTACTTTGTTGTTAATCTGCTTGTATTGACAAAGCCAATATTTCTGTATAGAAATCAAAACAGTGAATAAAATTGAATTGGATTTAAGGATTCTGGAAAGTAATTGTCACAAACTCCAGGGAAACCTTACCATTGTCTTTTCCTGTAAGTCAAGAAACAATGTTTTGTACACCACACAAATTGGAGGATAGCATTTGAGCATTTCTGATATCAGTCACAATGTCACTAAACTCGCCTCTGAAACACAAATTAACAGACTCAAAGCTATCTTATGTTTTTAAAAAGCACTGTATATTAGCTCTGACACGGATGTACAGACACAATTATTTAAACTATTTGTTGAGGACACAACTCAGTGTTGACAAAAAATGAGAAATACATTTCGTGAAAATCTTTGGAAAGAATACAGTATCTACTTCCCCTTTAGTACATAGCAAATAAAGTGAAAACGAATAACTACTTAAGTTAAAAACATTATATGTTATATTCACATTACTTTTTGTATGCACCATTGTTTATTTTGTAAGTCGTATTTTTCTATGTACTTCTGTTAAACTTATGTGAAGGTTTATCTCAAACTTTGGCAGAAATAGTCTCATTACACACGTAGATAATGGGCACTGAGAAAATGTGGTTATCAGATGCCATATGCAGGCCTTGAAATTTCATACTCTTAGCATTACATTGCGAGAAACAAGTTAATAATGGCAGCACTTTAAAGAAGTACAGTTTTGAACAATTAAAACAAGTAACATATCTTGGAAATGGCAAATGGAACAAGTAAGGTATTTGAAATTGTTTTAAAGAAACTAATATATTTGGCCGATTATACCGTCTCATATGGTTTACCTGCTACACAAAATTACTTCCAAATGAGTTCATAGGCTGTTCTCAAAATTTTCAAAATACACATTTTGTTTATCACGTAACTGAAATAAGTATTTTAACCTGTCATTTTCAGGATCATATCAGCACCTCTATGTGCCGGAATTTCATCCCAAGGGACCCCATTTACATGTCAGTAAATCCACTGACTTGAGGCTGTCGCTTTTAAGCACACTTGAAAACCATAGGTGTGAGCTGGATTTGAATTTGTGACCTTGGGAGTATCCAAATCATGTAAATGTGTGTGTGTGTGTGTGTGTGTGTGTGTGTGTGTGTGTGTGTGTGTGTGTGTGTGTGTTTTGTAATTTACGTTCTCCAACGTTGTCATATCCGACGGTGAATGAATTGGGTGAAATGATGCTCAAATGATTCCAGGGTCCATGGAGCTTAGTTACCTGACATTCGTCTTGAAGGATAAGGGAAAACCCCGGAAAAACCTTATTCAGGTAACTCACCCTGGCCGAGATTCGAACTCGGGACCTCTTGAACGTGAGGTAGACTCGCTACAACCACGCTACCGAGGCGGGCGTGTTTAATAACGTTTTTAGCCAATTCTGAGAAAATAAAACATGTTAAAAGGTTTTCCATATCAAGGGTAGTTTATGGGGTCGCGAAATGATTTGTTAGGGCATTTTCGCTTCGCGTCGTAGGAAAATTCTGATCTTCAATGCCGTAGTTGGTAGTTGCTGAACATTTTGTTTTAGAATTTAATGTGCACACACAGACCTTTTCCATAACTTGTATTATTACGTTTTAGATGTTGTGACATCAAAACATGTACTTTCAGTGAAACCTTTTCACGGAATTAATTCAAATAATTGAGTTACCAGTCTGAATTTGGAATAGCTCGATGTTCATCACCGGATGGCCTTGCCTCTGGCTGCACATTGGGACTAATTAACTGGTTGCACAGGGCAAAAGGCCATAGTTTTACAAGACAGAACTTTAAATTCCTCTTTTAAGTGGGACTGGAATTCAGATAGTGGCTTATTTGAAAAAGTATCTTTTATCATAAATCTGACGGACTAATCACGCATTTAGTAACTCAATGACGCATTTAGTAACTTCTGACATAGAGTATGGCTTTACAAACCAATGGATAAAACTTAGTAGTTTAACTTTGTCAAACAGTTGTTGCTTTCTCTTAAAGTGAGAAGCTAAAATTAACATTCAGAAAAATAGCCACAATGTGCCAGTTTTACTTACTAGCATTCCTCGCATAATGTGAATCTTAAAACCCGTGTCATTCAGGAACCCTTTAGGGTCAAATTAAGCTTTGGCCTCGAGATTACTGCATTTCTGGCGGAAAAAACATCGTTATTTGTACATTTGTTATGTAATATATATTATTTTCATAATAACCAAATATATTTTCAAAATTTTCACCAAATTAACAGGCTATGTGTTGCCAGTTAAAAGCATTTACAAGGCTGAAAATGGCCGTTTTACCAATACAGAAATTTTAGCAATTTCCTTACCCCAGAAACTTTTACCACACAGCCATTACAGTATGTCTGGGATTTATTTTTCATTACACTCACACATGTATCGTACTTTGTTCACAACGTCTTAGCAGCCCTGATTTTCAACTTCTTGCACCACTTAAACCGAGCGGTATGGCTCAGGCGGTTTCGTCAGTGGCCCGCATTTCGGAGGTCCAGGTTCGATTCCCGTGGCCGACCCACCTGACCCATAGGCTTTTTAGGGAATTTTCCCGGGTTGCAGGCGAGTGCTGTGCAGGTTAGTCACTTCCCCGAATTTCCTGTACCTCCATTTCATCTCCAATATTTTCACATTTTCTCTCATCTGGTGGTCTCAAGGTAGAAGTGTCGGCGGGAGTCTCGGCGCTGCATGGCGGCATGATATGCTCTTGGTAAAACTTCCTTCTCCGGTTTGACGGTCTCCGGTCTAGTGAGGCCGTTGTTGGACTACAGTAGGGTGGGGTTCCGGTTGTGCTGGCCTGCCGGGGAGTTTCCAACTGGTAAAGTGTAGGAACCTTGTCCTCTGCACTGTCGTGGCGTCCTTGATATGGCCGTCCTTTGCCTCCTCTCGGCTCGTCCTCCCACCGGATATGCCTCATCTGAGGGGCATATGTACTACAATAGACCACCTTTGGACCTCCTTACCAAATCCCTTCCTTAGCGTGGTTCAGTCCAGTATTCACACCTAATGTGAAAGGCTTACCTTTGCATTCATGCTTCATTATTGAGAGCAGGGTAAAACGTTTTTTCCCTTTCTGCAAAAACGTCTCGTTTCGATTTTGAATTTTTAATCAGTTAAAGGAAGACAGTCCTGCGCCATGGCGTAGTGGGCTAAGGCATCATGCTTTGGTTCCCTGCCACGGAACGTGACTCGGGATCGATCCCACCCCTGGGGTTGCGGATTTTAATTCCCGGTTATAGCACAGGTGTCCACTCAGCATCTTGAGGAAATTGAGCTTACGATAGTTAAGCGGCTCTGGTTAAGAAAGCCCACTTTCCGGCTGAGGGTGCCGAGATGTTGACCAGATCATACTCCCCGTATAGGTTGGATGATCGACCACCTCTACCTTGCGTATGTGGGCGTGAGGCCGACAGTCGTTTTTTTTGTTTGTAATTTAC
>CM060951.1:161005948-161090948 GCA_030765055.1 Mantis religiosa | reverse complement strand
GACGAGTGACTTGAACGTTTCAAGACGGGAGGTGGACTGTGTATTATCCACATAATTCAGCAAAGTTATTAAAACTTGAAGCAAAGGCGAGATCGGCATATTCCTTTCGATGCATGTTCTAACCTCTCTTGTACTTCGCAGTAACCTTCATAACAACTTTTTTTTTTGACAGTCTTTACTATACCTCTAGAAAATTTTCTTCTGACATATCCTCAAAATCATTTCTCCTCATAGGCCTTACTCTATTACGAATGCCGTTTAGACGGTCTTAAATATAGCAAATCGACATCAACAGCTGCGTTCACGCCCGCCATCTTGAGTATTTACAATTGTTAAGGACTTAACAACATAAATTTGGCTTGTTAGTTTAACAAGAGATTTAACACGAGTGCTAAGCTAACACTAGTTGGTGAAATGCAATTTTTGTTTTAACTATTGCTAAACTCGTGTTAAGTCTTAACATCTGTTGGTGAAATCGGGCATAAAAGTGTGCAGTGAATGTTAGAAATTAGATACCAAGACTTGTTAACTGAAGTTACGCCTTCATGTAAACCAAAAGTACAATGGAAAAACGGCAAGTCTGAAATAATTCTCTATTTAGAAAAACCGACGTACACAAATTCGCTTAGGATTTTACAGAGACTTTGAGATACGACATTCATTTAAGAGTATTTTAAAGGTTATGTTTACTGGAATATGTCCATTTTACTTAAGAAATAATTCCATTAGGTACGCGGTTTTTTGGTCTTTACAACAATGAAATGCGCCTTTTTTGCATAGGACATATTATGGTATACAGCTGTTTACTTACAAATGTGTGAATTAAGAAATGATAGTGAAAAACGTTAAACTTCACGTGGGAACTGGACCATTTCAATTGCCTACATTGGAAACCGAAAGTGATTTGAAATGTTTTATAATTCAGCGGGAGCCCTTAACCCTCTAGGAGATTTATTACTACTGTATACGAATTTAAATTAATATCGATGATGGGGTACGTATACAATTCCTGGGGTAGTGTGACCTTTCCGAATCAGAATTTTGGCGCATCTGACGTCAGCAGTAGGGTGGGGATCCCGTCCCCTTGTTTCTAGGCAACTGGCTGCTAGTTCATTGCGTTTCAGGCGAGAGCGTAAACGGCACCTTAGAGATTTTGGTTTACAAGAGAGGGAAGCATTATTTGATTAATAAATGGTTATGTACGCGCGTGCGTGTTTGATTACGTGAGAAACGGCTTGCATTGTTGTGACGTCACACGTAACTGCTTATGTTACACATGTGAGGCTTCGTATTGAGCGATCGTAGCAGCAGGAGCAGTCCGTAGGTGGTTGATTAATAAGTAACAAGATGATGCTTATGTTAGTGGTAAGTGAGCTTCAGGTGTTTTGTGGAACACGTTTTCGTTGCTGCCTAACCAAAACTTAATAAATTAGTTATTAATGATTAGTAGTTCTGGATGTAAACGAATGCAAGTATATGTAATATTCTGTGCTGTAAAATTCACATGTTTTTGTTGCGGTATATAGTGCCAGTATTATACCAGTTTGGTGTGGTGGTTAGTATGCTAGCTTTCACATCCACAGGACCCAGTTTCGATTACCGGCTGGAGCATGGGAATATTTAGCCAGGATTATTCCCCATCCTCCTGGTAGTTTGGAAATATACGTGAAAGAGTATATGGTGTGTGGGTGTGAATTTAATGTTTATAATTAAAAACAAACCCAGTTACACAAATAGTAAACGAGTATCATTCATTACAGATAAGCAATTGTTGGAATGGAAAAGCCGCCGATATTACCTTAGATGTTAAAGCAGGTATAGAAATGGAAAATAAAACAATTTGTTAACGACGCGTCTAATTACCAGGATCATATCAGCACCGCCAGTATCCCAACATTTCGTTCTGCAGGAGTTTTTACACGCTTGTAAATCTGACAGGCGCTCGCTTTTAAGCACTAAACCATCGGCGTGGGTCGGATTGAACTCGCGACCTTTGGATCAGTAGGCCAACCCCTAACCACCTGAGCCACCCAGACCGATATACAAATAGAGAAAAAAATTTATAAACATAACGGATAAAGACCATGTTGCATACCGTGGCTTTCTTTGTTAGCTTCCACAAACTCTTTTTACAAAATTTGCAATGTTTGAACAAGCCTTCGTATCTAGTGGATGAAAATTTTAATATGCAATAATAAAAGATAGTAATATTAATGATAGTACTAGTAATTACTTCTAGAGTGTGTTATTGCTTTGGAAGCCTGTAAGCCTGCCGTCCACCCAATAGTGAATTTTGTACAATCAACTGCGTACAGACAGTAATTTCATGTGGAAAATGAAATGTGTGGTGTTTAACGCAGGCGGTGACACTGATGATACATGGAGATGAAGATGGAGCACCGGTGGAATGAGATGGTACACCACAAATCTCACTTTGCAGTCGCCTGGGATCGAACCCGGGCCGCCTTGGTGAGAATCGAGTGATCTAACCACTCAAGTACGGCGGGGCTCTCCGCATTCGGATATAGGAGTACCAACCTAAGGTAGAATGTGAAATCCGCTAGGTTCTTTTACTTCACGAGAAATAGTTGTGTATTTATTACGCGTTATTTAATTTTTCCCCGTTTGTCCCACTTTTCTAGACCATTAGATTCATCTACGAAAGTTTTGGCTAAACTTAGCCGTTTACTTCGCAGTTGCGACCGCAACGGCTTCGTTCCTTTTCTTATTTAGAATCCTAAATGAGTCGTTATTCAAAAAAGATAGCGGTGTTAGTGTGAAATTGGCAACTGTGCCGCTTTAGTGACGTAAACGCTGCGTAAGCAACGTGATAGGGGATAAAGTAAACGAGTGATCCGCAGAATTGAATTATTCAATACTTTCAGGAATCGAATGCAGTATTGGCTAACCTAAGGCATTCTCATTCAAATGGAAGTACTCGGATACTACGTTATCTCACCAGAGAAATGCTCTTCAGTTCTCAGCGTGGTTCTCGAATATAGCATTCAAATGATGCACAGAAAATGCATCAAAAATGAATAATTCACCACTGCTTGTACATGTTATAAGCCAGTAATATGTCTGCTATAAAATATGAATAGGTTTCGAGTTTATAACTTTCTTGTAGTAATGGATTTAATTTACTAAATGTACAATGTACATTTTTATTCCGTGATTTAGCAATTAAAATATTTTATAATGTTTATAAATTTAATTGCTTGGGGAAAAATTGTTACTTTTGTGATAGAAAGAAGTTTGACATGTTGACGCGAGGTCTACCGTGATTTAGCAATTAAAATATTTTATAATGTTTATAAATTTAATTGCTTGGGGAAAAATGGTTACTTTTGTGATAGAAAGAAGTTTATGACATGTTGACGCGAGGTCTACCCTAAAGTCCGAAGACTCCGGCCTCTATCAGCCCGGGAGCGATGGAAAACTCCGGGGTTCTTTCCTTGGGGCAATACCTTGAGTCCTAAAAGCCCCCCCCCACCACCATCGACAACAATGTTAAGACAGGTGGAAGTGGATACGCCACTTAGGCGCGTCAACCTCGCAGGGAAGACTATCGAATAACCTCTGTGGGGCCGTCTGGTGATCTAGCACACCTACTAGCTGTGCAGGCTAATACCCGGGACATTTTAGGCAACCCTCTGCCCCCTCCGGGCGGCCGAAGCCTGGCCGGAGGTACCCGATCTCCCGCGGGTGTCGGGAACACACTGCCCCCTAGAGTCCAACCCAATCCGAACAGCTCCCATTCAGGGAGGGGCTTGAATTTGGGGCCCGAGGTTCCTTTAGTAACGTCAGAGGTACCACGAGTGCTAAGGGTCCGCAGCGCCCAGCATTCATAAAGCAATATAAATGATATATGAGAGGGTAACCCATTTGTGGGTTCTCTCCAAGCACGAGGGAATCGAGAGTCGCCGAGGAAATGACACCGGCAGAGGCGCACTAAAATCTGTCTCACAGATCTGTCTAGCACTTACCGGACTCCATATTAATTTTTTGGCCATAATAAGATGTTTCACGTGACCTTCCGTAGGGCAGGGTTTCCAACCCCTTCAGCTGCAGTGGTGCGGGCGCTGTGGACCCCTATTGCCCATGGTACTTTTTACGTTATAAGAAGTATGTCTTATGTGGCGGCCTTTTGCATAGAGGGGAGAGGATCCGTCCCTTCAGCTACCGTTGTGCAAGCATTGCAAACCCCAAGCACTCGTGGTACCTCTGACGTTACCAGAGGAACCTATGGCAGAACATTCGAGCTCCTCTTGATTGGGAGTTCAGATTGGGTTGGCCTCGAGGGGGACAGAGGATTGCCTAAAGTCCTGGACACTAGCCTACAGAGCTAGTAGCTAGGTATGTTAGATCACCAGGCGGCCCCACCGAGGTTGTTCGGTAGTCTCCCTGCTGGGATGACGCGCATATGTGGGTGTCCACTTCCACCCCTTAATGGGAGGGGGTGGATTAAAGTTATAAGGTATCACCCTAATGGAAACACCCGCGATACGACATACTGTCCTCTGGTATTAGAGGGGGAACTACAGGGACGACTCATGCAGACCATCACAATGAACTGTTTCACACGACCATTTGAAGCTGGAGATTCGGTATTAGAAAAGAAACGTTCCAAATCAGTTTTAACAGAAATTATTCTAGATGAAATTGGTGCAGATTTTCAATGATTGCCTTGACAATAATGAACAAACTAGGCGAACAAATAAAGTGAAAATAGTCGGTATTGGGACTCCGAAAAATCTGTGCTAGTTAGTGAATAGTTTTAATGAGCCTATGTTATCTTAGTGAAATTTCATTGTAAATTCAATAGCTAACTATAGATTTTATTCACGTTGTACATTGAGCTCAATACAGTATAGTACACCAATATTATGTGAAAGACTTTATACATAGTAAACTGATGATATATATAATTTTGAGCTGAATTTTTTAAAAAAAATTTAATTAACATAAAAATCAGAGGTCTAAAATTGTTAGCAGCTTTGGATGCTTAACATTGAATGCACATTGTCATCTAGCATGTGCATTTGAAAGTAACAATGATATGGAGCGCTCAAAATATAAATGGTAAGAATACTCTTTTAAGTCAATCTAAGACCATCAAGACTTTCACCAAACCGAACTCTGATTCAGATTCACATTCACATACCCCACTACACCAGAGGTTCCCTATACTATGCTACTCACAAAGAATGGCTGTATACTTCGAAGGCTTTCAGAATTCCTTCTGATTCTCCATTCCTTCAAAACAAATGTACCATGGAGACTTGACACTCATGTTATCAACACCACTCTAAAAAAAATGCGCTAAAACTAATAGTCATTGTCGTGCACTAATCTGCTCAAAGAATTAAATTGGACAAACCCCAACTATGAATCAATTTACATTGATGTTTATAGTCGTGATAATGTTGGCGCAGTGTTTACCCCTAACACAATGCTCTATAGTCGACCACACACTTGCCATTTTGCCAACCCTTTTGTTTGTATATTTATATTGAAAGAAAGTTTAAATGCATCAAATTTGGAATATAATGGTTATCCTTACATTTTCAATGTAGTAGTTGCTTATTTTAATGTGTATCTTAGTTTGAATACTTTCTGCAATTTAGATAACAGACTACCTGGCCAGCAAGGTGATATTGAACTGTCAATGTAATGAAACAAACCGGGTGGTGTATTCTGACAGGTGTTGCTTAATTCCAGACTTGGATACCTACCTCCATACAAAAAATATTAGGTAGTAAATGATATGTGTTGGTGGAAAAGCTGTTAAATGAAAGAGAAGAAAACTAATACAAAAAAGTGGATGCTCATCAGAATATCTGTATTTATACCCCTAAGAGCCTATATATATGACAGACTTGAACTCCTATATTACTTTCACCGATTCCCTGAGTACCCTATGGAATGCCCTACTCCAGTGATGATTCCCTCTCCAGATTTTGGTGCAGAGATTCCTCTGTTACACAATGACTATCATCTAACAAGCAACTCATCTTTGTAAGGATGTCATATCTGGCAGTGATCTTCTGGATACTGCATTAAGGTCATTTTTTGAGAAAATCTAAAATTTCGAAATAACTTTTCATATAAAAGCTAGTTTTGGACTTAGGGTTGGAAGACACTGAGAATTATGCTTTTTCCATACACACATGGACATTTTCTACTTCTTTTTTTATTCAGGAAAGTCTCAGAATGTGTATTTGTGGTAAAATCTGAATGTGATTTTGTGGGTGGAGTACAATACAAGCTTCCTCTATCATAAGTAAGCAGCAGAGAAAGTAAAAAATGAAAGAAAAAAATTCCATTTAAAGGTCTGAATCATTTAAAATTTTGTTAAAATAATTTTACTTGTTAACACTGTTTTCAATTGCCAGGATTTCAGCTCTGCTGCATTGAAATTTCATCCCGCAGGAATTCTTTTAAATGCCAGTTATTCTACTGACATGGGGCTATTGCATTTAAGCACACCTAAACCCCATTGGTCTGGGCTGGGTATGAATCCGCAACTTTAGGATCAGTGAGCCAGCTCCTAACCAACTGAGTCACCCAGACTAACATTGAAATCTTTGTGTTGCATTCTTGAAAGTTACTTAACTTGAATAGATGTTATGGTATTTATACATTTAGTTTTTGAGTTACGCTGTTCACACACGCATAAGGTGTACACTTTTTCTGACATCTTAATTTCCATGAATTTCTGTACTCACTATCAGGATAGTGTGCAGGAGAGAGGGAAATATGAAAAGAGTAGGGGTAACAAGGTGGCAATCACCAGCGGTCCAGAACTCTTCTCATTTGAAAAACATAATAAACCTTTTCTTCAACTTCTTCAGTGTTGATGTAAACATTTGACTTCATTTTTGATAGATTGAGTCAACATGAAAAATTCAATGACATGGCCGGGATTTGAACTCCTGGTTTTGACTCGTATATTTCCCTGGTAAATCACTAGGGGCTCTCGCATTCAAGATACACCGTTTGTGGCAACTTAGTACTGTAAGTACTTGAGTCCCAGGCTTCACCATTTAACTCTTATTATTTTAGTTGATTGACTTCATTATTTCAACAGCTACCATAGTGTTAAGAGTAACTCAGTCAGAAACCCAAAAGAATATGGCCATAATCTAGTTGGCTAATCTGTTGAACTTTTCTTCCTAGGGGAATTTTTGTGAAGCCATTCCATGGATTGTTGTTTGGCCTCAGGTTTGAAATGGTAAATCCGTATCTTATCCCTGTGGTAAGCTAGGATAAGAAATCTGCATCAGCTTCATATTATCAAAGTAACTCTGCACAAATGATCCTTCTTATTCCTTATTAAGAGATAAAGTCCTGAGGGAATTAAAGGAACTTAAAAATATGTTGGAACAAAGTATTGGGATAGACAAAGGCAATAAAGAAGACAAAGTAAGCTACAAATTAGAGGAAATTGAGAGAACTCGCAAAATAACAGAAGATACAATCTGCTGATTTTGGGAATTTAAGAGAATGTAGGAAGGGATGTGAAACATGAAGTACAAGATCTTTTAGAAGGAAGACTAGAAAGGGAGAGAAGATATGAGATATGGATGCTTTCCGTTTTGGGAGGAGAAACGGGAAGGAAAATATTAGAGAAGTTCACAAGTACACAACTAGAATTTGAGGTGATAAAGCAGGCAAAGAAACTAAAAGAAATTGATATTAACGGAGACTAATTTACAGCAAAGAGAACTGTTAAAAAGGCCAAGGAAATAGAAAAGATGCTCATAGACAAGGGAAATTGGCTTAATATTCTTAACTATGTATAAATGGTACGTTGATAGAAGATAATGCCAAGAATAACTTACATGCATTGAACCAAAAAGACATAAACCTGTGTCAAATCCAAAAGCCTAGGACATTAACCTGACACAGGAATTGATGGATAGTGAACGTGGAAACAGCATACAGAGCAAAATAGCGAAACAGAAGGTGGTTAGTTAATAGGAGAGAAATGTACTTGTTGGGTAGGAAAGAGGAGAAATGAGTAAAAGGTGTATAAAATATGGAGGGATGAAAAAGGTGAATGGCAAACAGAAAAGGGTAGTGGTTTTAGATCATAGGACCCAAAGAGCACTAAGAAATCTGAAGTATGTCATGTGACTAAGCAAGTACGGGTGGTGAAAGTGGAAAGGGAAAAGGCTGACGAGTGAATCGGAAGTGCAGTGGCAAACTGAATAATGGTATACCTTGATTGAGAAGGGAAGTGGGATAGAAAGACAGTTAGGTAATAAGGTTAAGTTTAAACAAAAAATACAAAAATGCTAGTGAAGAAAATTAAATACCTCATAATGGTAAATGGAAATTAGTAAAAGAATGAGATGAAATAACAGTTTGATTAGATGGTACATTTTAGTTTGGGAAAGGTAAAATTTTGGTAATTAGAAAAAAATTTACTAAAGCCAATGTAAGAAGATAAAATTTGAAGTGAGATTATAGTGAAATAATAAAATTGGAGTAGAGAAACTTAGGGAAGTGCATAATGAAAATGGAGCAATAACAGCGAAGTGGAGTTAAGCTACGGAAGAGGGGGAAATGAATAGGAGAGACTAAATAAAATGGAAATTAAAGGAGAAAGTGGGAGCAGGATAGATTAGAAAAAAGGAAGAAATAAAAATGCGCAAATGGAAATTGGAGATGGTAGAGGATCACTATACATAATATAACCAGTGTTTCGCTGTGTGGGACCCTAAGATAAATTAAAATACTCCAAATGTGAGAAAAATTGTAATATGTATAATATAGTAAATGTAAACAAATGTAGTTAATAAAATTTATTAATTGTTCCTTACTGTCGTCAGGCACTTAGGGACCCTTTGCACTTAAGTACAAAGTTTAGAATAGCCTAAGCAGTATATAATTATGATGGGACTACCCAGAGAGATGCCTAGCAAGCAGCTAATTGTTACGCATTATTGTTCACCTGTCGACCCGAATAATAAATCTATCAGCACATTGAACTGTCTCCATTGTTGCAGCTTTGTGGACTTTCCCAGGCATTGGAGATCTGAGTCTTGCTTTACCTCATTCTGCCCTGCTAACCTGACAGTTCTCTTATCCACTGCTTGATCCCTGTAGACATTTTGTGAGTTTCTATGTTTGAAATGGAGTAGCATTGAATCATATCTCTGATACGTACAAGTGTCATAAGCAACTGCCATTTTGAAATAAAACTGCATCACAACATCAGTGGAAAATAAGTGAAGTTTTGTTCATTTTCAATGAAAGGCTGTCAAGATATAAAACTGTCATTATTTGTTGAATGACCTCGTAAAACAAAACACCACTATCTGATTTATGCATTATGATAGTGTAATCTTAAATGTTGACACCATATTTAACAGCTATTTAAAATGTGAAACCTTTGGCTGTGTCTTACTGTTGGAATAGTTAGCTGAAGGCATTTATTTTTATCAAGTCTTTGAAACAGTATATCAGATGTTAATATTTGATTGGAAATTCCTCATTACCTTATATGTTTCCTTTGTGTAAGTTCAATTAGACGTCACATTGATGCTTCCTGGAACTGCGTTTACCTTTCTGCTCCATTTTAGCTATTACTGACATGGTAACTCATTGTTGATGCAGTTTAACACAAACTATTCAGGTTTGTTTTTTGTTATTTTTAATGTAGGTCCTCCAATGTTAATTCATATCGGACAATTAATGAAATGGGTGAAATGACACCTAAATGAGTCTGGGGTCCATGGAGCTTAGAGCTACCCGACATTCATCTTTCAGGATAAGGGAAAACCTGGGAAAAAGCTTATCCAGGTAACTCACCCTGACCAAGATTCGAACTCGGGACCTCTTGAACGTGAAGCAGACATGCTACCTTCTACGCTACCGAGGCGGGCACAAACTATTCAGTTTTACAAACTCATCATAGAGGAAAATACAAGTTTTACACAAATCTGAACAGCCATACCAAGTGTCTTGCTGCAGTCAAGGCATATGAAGAGTAAGGTCACAAGATTCGATAGCACATTCTCATTATGTGATACAGATCACTGATTTGACAGGATTTAAAACGAATTCCAGTTTAAGTCTACATTTAATCATGATATGGTTTTGAGAGTCGCCTATACATTTGTTCTATTTCTTTATTTCATAGAAGTGCTTAAAACTCAGAATGCAAAAACATGGATTTGGCCATCTTAAAAACTTAAAGACACCTCAAATGCACAGATGTGATTAATTTTTGTCATATAAACTGACATTTATATGTCAGATTTGTTGCTACATCATTTATTTGCCCCATTATGAGGCAAGTTGCTAATGACAACAGAAATGTGATCACTGATAATTTCTGTGTACTGAACTATACAAACAACTGTGTTGTTTTCTCCCAAATTAAGACATTGCAACCTATTTATCCTGTGTATTTTATTTCTTGGGAGGTTAATTAAGCATTTTCTGACGTGATTTTGGGATACCTATTGTGGCGTTTTTTCTTCTTTTTTTTTTTTAAATATGCAGGGAAAAAAATAAAGAAAAAGCAAATTTCCTATAGATGGAAAATCTCATTTAGCACAACTGCTAAAATGAATAGTTCAAAACAAATAAGATAAATTTGATTAAATAATCATTTCAACTTATGACTGTGAAAAGTTAAATCACCACAAACGTAAAATTATTAAACAGATTAAGATCACGTAGAAAATGAAGCTAGTTACAGTGAAGCAATAAATATTACACAAATATAAATATTTGCCACTAGGGTTCCACTTATCTTAAGAAATGGGTGTTAATACTTCTTTCTAATGGAGATCGATTTCACAAACAAATCGATCTCCATTAGAAAGAAGTATTAACACCAATTTCTTAAGATAAGTGGAGCCTTAGTGGCAAATATTTATATTTGTGTAAGATTAAGATCAACTTGGATTAGAATATGAATATGCAGCATTTATATCCAGATAGCTGACGGTAAAATGCCATGTTAATACTGAACGCTCTATTTAAATAATAAACCATTCATTTTAAGTGATTAAGGTGTATAAAAAATAGGTAGTTTATGATCTCCACTATAAACAGGATAGTTCAAATGAGATGACTATTGGAGATAACTTAGAAGAAAAATTTGTAAATATTAACATTTTATCTTGATATATTAATATATAAATCAAGTTACATGGCAATTGACTGATCCATTTTTTGTCAAAGGTAACCTTCATTTATACTTAAAAGTAATAAAAATATAAAAGTGAATCGAGAAGATACATTGCTTCACTCACAATGCTTATGGCATAAATGAGTGAAAATGGCTAATCCTACACCTTTCTCCTCTAACCTCCAGTCCAAGCTTATGCAATAGAGACCTTCCGGATTCTCAAATGAATGCAGGTTTATTTGTTTAACACAGAAAAAGATAGCCTGCCATTGCTGGAGACTAAATAATCTTAAACACTTTGCCATCTGAGTTATAAGCAAAATGTTCGGCATGCTAGGTGGAGTGCATATTTGATTTTATTGTTAGTTGCTGTAATACATTTAATAATCAGGATTTGCCCTTTTTTCAAGAAAGAATTGCATTTTATATAGAAATTAATAATTTATTTCTCTATAAATATTCATACATAAAATAAGTTACTTTTATATGAAAATTAAAAAAGTTAGCCAAAAAGGCTATAGATATAACAATATCAAAGATTGAAACAATAACCATACACTGCTGTAAAAATTGCTATCAATATTGCTTCGGATCCATTTAGTTTCCTTTGGTATTGGCTTTGGAGTGCCACTGAACAACAGTGTTAAAATAAATAAATAGAAAAATGCGAAGTTCAAGCATCACCATAAAAGTCCTTTTGATATACATACTTATCTACCCTAATGGAAGTACATAACAGTATACCATTTCCCAGAACAAAACACCACCTGAGCAAGATAAACTATATATTATTCATGTTCAACATGAATACAAAGCCGGATTTAGAATGTTAAGTAGCTTTGCCAATATATTTTGGTTTCCACAACTGGTTTAAGAAAAAGCTATCCACCAAAGCAATATCTTTGTCAGGATTTTTTAAGACCAAGGAATCACATCTTCGCCTCAAGTCTATAGGTTCTTCTCCCTGCCATGCTTCAATTGCATCCACAATTTCCCTGTCTTCCCAAGGATCAATCACAGTAGGCGTTAATGGAGGTGGAGGAGTTGCTCTAGCTAGGGTACTACACTGAGAAATAAGCTTCTCTCTCTGTAGACGAACCCTTTTCTCCGTGATTGCAAAGACATGCATAAATGCTTTCTGGCACACCTCTACAATTGGTACTCCTGTAAGACCTAAACAAAAGAAAGCAAAAGGAAAAGAGTTAACAAACAATAATTAAGTTTGATAGTTACAATTACATTACTTTTTCTATTGCTCTATCCCCAAACACTGTCCTTAATTCTTTTTTTTCTATTTCATGTTGTAGATACATGGGGGAGACCGAAGTGATTATCAAATCTTGGAATATATTGGAAATTGCTAATGTTATTGGGCATAATTATGTATTTTAATGAGATCTATGTTTTCATGAAGGAAGTTTTTATCTTCAACAGACCAAATCACCTGTCGACTGGCCCTTAAACCCCACTATTTATCTCCAATGTCTTACCAGTATTCAAAATTACATAAAATTCATTACAAATAGAGGATTTCACTGGCTATTCACAGAAAATTAAGATACTTATGTATTAGTATTATTAGTAGTTTATCTTATTTGTAGTTTTAATCAAAATTGGTCAGTTTAAGAGGATGACAAATGATTTCAAATAATGGAAATGTTATAAGTCTTCATGTTGCTTCCTTGGAATGTGCTGATCTTAAATGTCAAATTTTGACATTTATTTGGCTTTAAGAGTTTGACCTATATTGATGATGCACGTGCGAGAGCGCACCTTTCTCTAGTTAATTTTCCTGTCAGGAGTCTCAAAAAAATGTATAGGTATTGTGAACTTTCAATATTGCATTTATCAGAATGCAGCTCAACACTTTTTTCTTTTTGTGTGTTTGTTTAAACACCTACTCTTTGTACACATGGCACCACACTGGTGATTCATGAAATAATGCTGAAGAGAAATATAACATTTCAAGTCAGAGATAAGTATATCTCCTGAGCAACTGCCAGTTATGAGAGCCCTCCCCCACAAAAAGGGAGGGGTTAAGCTCTAATGGGGAATGGTCCTTACTGGATTTGAATTGCAATTCTCCCATGTATGCCTGAATCTCAGCTATGCATGTCAGTTTTCTCTAACACCTAAGCCCCTTGTGATGCCATTCTCCAACTGCCAAGAGTTTGGCCAATCTTCTTTGGCACTTTTTGGACTGCAGTTAAATTTCTTGAACAGTGCCTGGGAAGTTCAGGAAAGAATCAGTGAAACAGGAAGCTAAAGAGCAAGACTGAGATAAAATTGATATCAATTACATTAAATTAAAAATCGCATTATGCCTGATTGGAGGAATTTAATAACAGTGATATCAAAATTAATTGAAAAAACTATTTGCTGTCGGGTTTTTTCAATAAAAACCAAATACTTATATTGCATGCTGTAAACGGAACCTCAAGGAGTAGCAAGTGCATATTTCAGAAGTGTGCTGCTTAAATAGTAGACAATTTACAATTAAAATATACTGTAAATCACTTAAGTTAACACAAATTGCCTATCTTAACATATTCAACATATTTTCTGTAATAAATCTCAGCTTCCTAGTTACCTAACATTCAGTTAGAATAAAGTAGAAAGCTTTAAAGGTATTCACAGAAAAATTGAAGATAAACATTTTTTGTAGTACCAATATATATATATATATATATATATATATATGTGTGTGTGTGTGTGTGTGTGTGTGTGTGTGTGTGTGTGTGTGTGTGTGTGTGCACGCACGTGCCTAATGTGGAGTAGCTCACTGCATTAGTGAAACAGAGCTAACCCCTAGCAGGAGGCCTTTGCCCTTCAAGGGATACATTAGGCTATTTATTATTAATTATTATATAAATTTTAATCAAAATCATTGTAAGCATTTTTGTAAAATGCAATATCAGTCTCTCTCTCTCTCTCTCTCTCTCTCTCTCTCTCTCTCTCTCTCTCACACACACACACACACACACACACACACACACACACACACACAATCTTACTATTTTTTGAATAGGAATTCAGGGATCTTCAATATATTCTGGTAAAATCTTAATAACAAATGTTTTAATGGAATACAGCACTTCCTCTACCCAGAATAACCAAGCAGTGAAATGTGAAATAATGCATATTAGAAAATATAATAAGGTAATAATATTTTAACTGCATTTATATAATCTGTAATGACATTCATACTGACCATTTAGTTTTATTGTGTTTAGATAAAATAAAATAACCTGCCCTTTAATCTGCTGCTCCAAGGTGACATGCAGCCTAATAAAACTTTTATTTTGGCCCCTAGATTTATTGCAGCAGTGTTTAGTATGCCCCTTTGGCATAAACTGTGAAAGTGCAATTTTGGAAAGTTTCATAGCAAACCATTTTTCATAATATCATATTGAACAAGTCCATTAAACTAGTGACTAATAAGGGTGTCTAATGCTAATATTAATATTGCAAAATATGTTAAAAAGTTTGCTGAACTAAAAGGTTATTTAATAAGTGTTTCAGATTTTATATCAGTTGAAACATCATGTTATATTCTTTACTACCTTCAGCAGTAACCATGTCCTGTTATCACACAAATGAAATTTATGTTCCACATTATAACTGTACTAATGTAATGCTGTATTCACCAACTTTCTCTACCGATGACAAATTCACATGTGTTCGTCATATGCTATAGTAAGTTATTCTCCTATACATGCTACACTACTCATGATAAATTTGTACCTAAAATGGTTTCATGAAGCTCAAGAAGTTGTAAACAAAACTGCATGATAGGAAGCACTTCACCGACTGGTGGCAAAACCACAATTTTCCCTGTTTAGCATTAAAGTAGAACCTCATTTACCCAGATCAAATGGGGCTGAGGTCAATCTGATTTAATGAAAATGTGGGTTATCCAGAGCATGACGGAAAAATGATAAACATGTACACCATCACCGAAATATTTTTAATGGAGTTTAGAAATTACTATCATCACCTTTTGCCTAAAAACATATACGCTGTATGTATTGTAATAGCCTATGTATGTATTTGCACAGTACACATAACTACAAGTAGTCGGAAGTAAGAGCCATTAAGCTTCTGCCGTCTCAGTTTAATGTATCGCTTAGGAGCAGTGCAATCTTGCATCTGCTTTAACATTACAAATTCATTTGGCCATGTTTTGGCTTGACTATTGAAATAAAACATCAATTTCTTTGTTTGCTGTTGCTTGTGTGTGGGCCATAATCACATCTAGTTCAACAGTCTCAATTTGAATACTCTTCATTTTCATTTTCAGTAATACTGTATGATGCAATAATGCATTCCTCTGTAATTGGTTTATAACCTCTGTCATGTCTGATTTGCAACCGACTGTCTTCACAAACTTCAGAACAGCCATCGATATTTTTAAAAATGTCTATAAAATCTTCTTTCACACCTATTTTTTCTTCTTTAGTCTTGTTTTCTGGAAAGTCACGTTTCAAATGTGTTATAGTTGAGAATCTTCTGATACTGTGAACAAGCATAAATGTGGAAAACTGTTAAAATGTGCAGAGAAAACGGTTAAGTAAAATGTTTTAAAAACAACTTCTGTGAAAAGTATCCACAATTAATTGACATTGAGTGTGGTGACATTGAGTGTGGTCAGCTGTTCTTTACCAATAACTGAACATAGTTGTTAGTAAAGCAGAGTTGTTGCTCAGAATTGTTTGCATCACATTTACTTTATATTGTATTTCCTACTTATAGTGCTCTATTTTCTTAACTTTCTGATTTAAGAAGCATAAACTTCCAAGCATGTTCCATACTGGGATCTAAGAATAGACCAGACATGAAATATTCCAAATCCTTCTAACACTGTAAATAAAACAAATAATTTTAATAAATAAAAAGTTATTTAAAAATAACAAAAACAAAATTTGTATTTAAATTAACTGTATCTTTCCTGTAGAATGCTTTTGTCTATGTTTAGAGTTCCTTTTTATGCAAAAATCAGTCAAAAGGGGAGGTAAAGAGAATATTCAGGCTATTGAAGGTATACATTTTATTTTTCATGTCAATATTAAACATGTAATACTTTATATTTGAGTTTGATTTATGAGTCACTATGTTTACACTCAAACTTCACTTGTTGTATAATTGAAACGTTTTCAAGATCATTCAATCTCATCCTCAGCTGTTTGGTGACTAAATGAACATTCCTCTTCTTCCACTACTATGGAGCTCCGATCACTCTGCCATCTGGTGTTTGGGGCACTAAGTTTTAATACTTCATTTAATGCCGGGATTTCAAAATTTATAACTTTATCATGGTTTTTGTTTATGAATATTTTTTCCCCAAATATCTAATTCTATGGGTGTACTTAAAGATTTTAACAGTTTAATGTTATGTCCAATGTTGTGGCTTTCTGTCCAAAAATGGTGTGACACTGCAGATTTTTCTGACATCATAACTGTCCTGACACCAGATAACTGTGGTGACAAGTGCTGTTAACTTGACTTTGCATCACAATGAGCATAATTAAACGTGTGTGTATCTCATATACAAAATAACTGATAAATGCACCAACTACAAGTTTACATTTATATTTATGCTACAATTCTGATTTCCATCCATACAAATGGGATGGAATATTCTTCTGCACATTTGTCTGTTCCCCTTGAAAAACTTCCAGGAAATGTTCTTCCTATTTCAGCTAAGCTACTTTCTTTTTCACTTCAACATAATCTCCTACACATCTCTTTGTATCTCAATTCAGATTTCCCAGGAATTAATTTCCCCATTGCTTCCTTTAATTTAACAAGAATGTTTTCTGGCGCATTAAGGAAAACATCTTCCACCATATTTTATAGCTGATTGTTGAATACTACTGATTCTTTCATCAACCATGTTGACTATTTCAGTTGTTGGCTCTGAACTAAGCATACTATTCACCTTTTATTCTTAATGTTATTTCAATAAAAAGAAATGCATTCATTATAGTGTGAAATAAAATATTCTAAAATATAGTAGGGGAAGTGTTCTACATACTCATTTCAAAATTCTTGACTCAGCTGATGCCTGTCATCTACATCTCAACTCATATGTAAAACCTCTCTTTCCCTATTATATCATTAAAACTTATTTCTAAATCAACAAACATGGCATACCGTTTACCCCTTTTCTTAACTAAATATTTATTAATCATTGTTTTAATAATATGTTTTAAATTGTTTTTTTGCCTTTTCTGAATCCTGCTTGATAAAGCCATATCCTTTTATTTACTTTGCTCAGTTTGTAATTTTCTTTGCCATATTACATGAAGAGTTTTTCGGAATTCAGTAACAGAGCAATTTCTTTATAATTTGTTACTTTTTACCCCTTTACCTTTAAAGGTAGGATGGCTAACTGATCTGTGCCAAGTTTTGGCACCCTTTCTTTTTTTTAAATTATATTTATAAGTTCTGTCACATTACCTGTCTGGGTTCACACACCAAATTTTTAAAAGCCCTTCATTCCTACTGCTTTATTTTATTTAAATTTACATACTTGACAGCTAACTACCACTTATGAGAAGGCAGATCCAATTCTTCCAGATGTTCCCACCTTGTAATACTTCTCTCTATATTATCCATAATAAACAACTTTGATGCATTCCTAATTAGAGTTTTGGTTTAGCAGAATTTCTCAACCCTATCATGCTAAGTAAAGCTTGTTATAATTTTATATTATGCCATACTGCTGACATTTCAAGAGTGCTACTTGTTATGATAGAAGGGACACTAGACAGTAACAATTAACAGTTTGGAAACATCTGTTCCAACTGATCTTGAAGTCTCAAAAGGATGTCAAATTCCAGCTCTTGTTATTTAATTCTCAAATAAATAGGTCTCTTCTTTGGAAGTGATGCAGAACTTCAAAATTAATTGAAAAAATTACTTGTAGTCAATTTTTTAAATTTATAGTTACTCTGTTACTCCTATACTACTTGATTTGTATTTTTGAATTTGTGAATTGACCAAAATTTATTACTACTTAAAATAATTTCAATTCAGATTCAAAGTTAACTGCTTGTGATGAACTAAATTCTACAAAACAAGAGTAGCTTAATATGTACTTCCTGCCATTTAAATATAGAGCTAAATTTTCAAGTACAAAGAATAGAACTACATCGTCAATGTTGATGGCACTTACTACACTAATTGGAAGTAATGAGTGTAAATGAAATCAAAATTGTATGAATTGGAAACCTAAGGTCATATCAACACTGGAACAATGATAATCACCATTAAAGAAATAGAATTGTTTGCAAATTAATGTAAGCTTAAAAAATGAAACCTAACCTAAGCTCCTGTGAAATCAGAAAACAAAACATATAGATGTATTTTTCGGTAAATCAGAAACCAAAACTCATGAATAGTCAATGCAACTTACATGAACTTTGGTGTAACCAGAAGTATTACAATTACTTACATTTCTTTATTAGCACCAATGCACATTACTTTGTTGACAGAATATATATATATATAAAGAATACACATAACATTAATTTGTAAAGCTCTGTAACAAATTAGGAACATACACAATGCAATATCTGAGAATATTAGTATATTACATAGCCATTATAGCAGGTTTTAGTTCTGGCATCTGGGTTAGCAGTAAGGAAAATGGTGTGGTTTGTTGATGTAACGTGTTTTTCATATGTAAAAACATTTATTGAAAAGGTAAAAATGGGAGTATTAGTGTCATTGGAAGTGCTGAAAAATTACTATTAAGGTACTGTACTGAGTTTTACATGATACATTAGGTTGGTTCATCAGACTTAAAAAATGTTGAAATGCAATATTTCTCTGGATATATAATTAAAAAAAAATTATAATGTGAACTTTGACATAAATAATGCTAATAATATATGTACTGTTAAACACCTAACCATTACTTTTGTTTTTATATTGTTGTACAATATTTTCTTAAATGTAAATGCAACAACAGTAAAACACATCCTTGCACGACATAAATAGAAATAGTATTTTATCCCTATCCAAGTTTTACCTTGAACAATATATACGTATCTTGCTATGTGTAACAGAGATATAAATGTCAGTAGCAAGAAAACACAAGTGTGGTGTTTTGAAGTGTGTTTATGTATGTAATTTGTTTATTACATACCCGATTCTGTAAGAGGGTTATCTTCTTTTAGAAGAGGAACATGGTATTTACAGCTAACTCTTCTTTGGTTCCTTCCTGGAACTTTGTGGTCAGTTGACCGCTTCTGCACAGCCCTTGTTTCAATGTGGTCCATTAGAAACTCATTCTGAAGAGCATGATCTCCTAATTTGTAAAATTCCGTGAACAGTCTGCGGCGTACATCCTCTGGAATTTTATCTCCGCATTTCTGGGGGCACTGACACAGTATCTCTGCGCATACACATAAAAAAAGAAGTTTGGAGATGTGGCATTATCTTTTACTTTTAAATTCATATACGTATTACATTTAAACGATGTGCATTAGACTAGAGGCTGGAGTATTTCAGTTCAACGCATCCTTTGGTCATCGTTCATCGCGTCAGATTGACAAAGGATGTTCTTACGGTGAAGTCATTTTGGGTCATAATTGCTTTGATGTAAAACAATTAAGTTTCTCTTACCTGGTTGTTTCTTCGCAGGAATTATTTTTCCTGATCTTGAAACGTATTCCTGGCCAGTGTTACGCAGTTTCTTTTGCAGTTGTCTTTCTGAGCGTGGCCAACAATTATTTGTATTGCTTTGAACTTTGTCAAGTGTGGCCATTTCGGACGCCATCTTAATAACATCCGCCTCAACTTCTGCACATACAAGAAAAAAAAAAAGAGTGTAATGGGTGCAAGGCCATCTGCCAGAAGAGGCTGAACTATTCCATTTAAATTACCACGGTAAAAGAAGTTGCGTACTTGTCCAAAGGATGTCGCGGTGGGTTCACGGTAGTGGTGCCCTCTAGTGGAAGGCAGAACACTAAGTGTACGCTACCCAATAACCGCAAGGCACAGAACACGGAACTTCCAGCTCGCCTTGTTATCTACAAGTAATGGTATAAGAATCGTATACCACACAATTGATAGCAAGATTTCACAGGAGATACTCGGTCTGAGATACTCCGAATAAATTAAACAAAAATAAAGCATTTTAAAAGATGTGTGTGTCGAGAAATACTGTACATGGAATTTTAGATGATAGTTTCTCGGGCTAACAGCCAGGTCAGATTAGGGGCTGTTAGCCCAAGAAACTATCATCAATAATCAAAGCCGGGAAAGCTTCGTCATTAATCATGGAATTTTAGTTCAACATTCCCCCAGATGCGACAACATACAGTATCGGGATTTCACCAGAAATATGCGTTTTGAAATTCCTTAATTAAAAACAAAGTCTTAAAAAAAGTGGAGCGGGAGGGGGAGAGAGAGGACAGTAAGATGAGAAAGAGCGCAGAGCTCAGGGGAAAAAAATCTATTATTACCACCCTTTGTGTTTAAAATGCTCCAATATGGTACGTTTCGAAAATTTTAATTTTCTGAAAAGTGATACAATTTTTATTAAAATACCAGACGTTAAGAGATTTCATGGCATATCAAATGTATTGACTTTTCTGAAAACAGCCTCTTAAAGCCTGCCTTTTCATTGTGAAAACTTTAGTATAAGAGGTAAACCGCAAGATATGAAAAAAAAATCCTACATAAATAAAATGTGCATATATGTCGTTTAATCTCTCAATTTATGTAATGTAAACTTTTTTGTGATGTGTGTTTTGAGACATATTCCTTGTTATGGGTTTGAATTTTTAAATATTTGCACTTTTTATAAACTGAGACATCGTTTTTATTTATTTTTCTGATCGAGTAAAGACCACGGAACTTTTAAGTCATCACTCATCAGTTAGCAACATGCCCTTAAAATTTTTACCTTTGCTTTACTAATGTCTAGCGAAATGTGAAATGGAAGTTTGAATTATCAGAAATAAGATATAGCTTTGTAAAAACAGTTTATAGAACAGCAAATTCCTGCGTTGCCACGAACATAGTAGGTATGTATACGTACAGCTATTTTGCATTCCGTCCATTCTATAATAAAATTTCATCCGAAACGCATATTTTGAGGTCCCTAAATAATACAAAGAATAGATAAATGTTCAGGTGAGAGGGCGAGAAAGAGAACAGCAGAACTGAAGTACCAAATATCCAAAAACTTAGGTTTAGGATCAGCTAAAAATGCTACTCAGATTTTCAAGAAAATCAATCACCACCAAACTACCCTTGGCAGGAAATAAATATTTGAAATTTCCGATTATTTCGAAAACAAATTTAGCAGTTTTTAATGAAGTAACACATTTTAAAATTTTTGTATGATAAAAAGATACACCATGAATTTTCTGGGAAGCATCTGTACACAATTTTATTTATTTATGCGTAACTGTAAACTACTGCAAATATCTTTAAAACATCCGATGTTATTGATTTAAATTTTCAATATTTCCGACATGTTTGCCCTCTCTATAGCTGGTTACTTATAGGAAGTAGTGGAAATATTGCAACTCGGCCAAAAATTGGATATCGAGATTTCACGTGAGATACATATGAGTATTACGAGACTCGACGAATCCAATAAAGGACATTAAAATGGTATGAGGGAGAGGGAGAGAAAAGAAGGGAACACTATAACTAAAAACGAAACCGAAACCTCGGTATATGTATCTTCCAATTTTCAAGAGTTGCATCCCAAACCACACTTCACATGAAAGATTTTGCATTTTTCAGAAATGGCGGTAAAGGTTTTTATCCAAACATTATGTATTCTAATGAGTAATAATAATAATAATAATAATAATAATAATAATAATAATAATAATAATAATAATAATAATAATAATAATAATAATAATAATAATAATAATAATAATAATATAGTATATTCTGAGGTGAGGTCCTCTTCATTGTGCAGGAATTTTGTATACCTAATCATGCAGAATTGGTAAAAGCTGAGCTATAGACCTAAATGTATCACTCAAAGAATATGCTGCACTCACAAGGCGTTCTATACTCTTGTATATATTGTTCTACAAGCGCTTATTCTTCTATGTACTTCTTGTTAATTGAGCTAAACATTTGCAGAAATTATTTTTATTGCTAATTTTGTTGTATATGCAAAGCGAATATGGGAATGCTGTTCTCTTTATCTTGAGCCCTAGAATCTTTTGCTACGAACGGTCCGAGTGAGGAGGCTGGTGCTTTGCTAAAACAACTGAGAATCGTTGTCCGTATTACCACTTGTATATTTCACTGCATTATGTTAGCTTTGTTGCTGTTTTCTTGCATTATCATACCGGTTTGCCTCAATATTTAACCTACTCAAACAATAAGTACCAAATGGCTGAAACAGGTCCATCAGTACCAACATAATCCCACAATAGACTTTTACTTCAGCGGTAGGCTAACCTTAAAGCATCGGAAGCTACATCGGACAAGCTTTATTGATGCAGAAAATTAACTTGCAACTGTGATTGCCTAAAAGACAGAAGAGTCCTGTTTTTTTTTTTTTTTTTTTTTTCCAATTTACGTCCTCCGTCATATCGGACGATGAATGGAATGGGTGAAATGATGCTCAAATTAGCCCAGGTCCATAGAGCTTAGTCACCCGACATTCGTCTTGTAGGATAAGGGAAAACCCTGGAAAAACCTTATCCAGGCAACTCACCCTGACCGAGATTCGAACTCGGGACCTCTCGATCGTGAGGCAGACATGCTACCACCACGCAACCGAGGCGGGCTAAGAGTCCTGTTGATATCTACGAAAACAATCCATCTGAGAGCGCAAGTTAAAATGTAACAAAGGTACAGTAGGCTTTAAGCCACAATCAAATGTTTTAGCTGGTTGCTGGTGCGATGGCTTAGAGATTTTATGTTTGTTTGGGCAAGAGATAAAAAATGGTTTAACGACTTACCATTTGAGGTTTTTGAAATTGTTTGTTTATTTTTTAACTGCTGTAGTTCTCACCATCCCATTGGGCGCGAAAGACTGCTTAATATTTTATCAGAGGCCTGTATCACGTTTGAAGTTCCTAATTTAAAAAGGAATAAGGATTAGAAAATTCAGACAGATAAAAGGAGCATCTGCCAAATGGTTCTCAAGAAAAAGTTTTCTTGCGTTTTCGAGTTCAGCAAAAGTCATCAAGAAAGTAGAGGGCTTGTGGATATTTCCAGAAAATTGAGGATGCACATTTTATATCATAGAGATTTTAGACATATGACAGTTTAATCAAAATCATTAGAGCCGTTTTTGAAAGAGACAAAATTTAAGGAGATTGTTCCATTTAAACGGTGATCTGTGCGAGGGGGGATTTTCTTAAAAATCATTCGCAATCTAGGATGACAGTGGGCTTACATACCAAGTTTGGTATGAACATTTTTTTTGGCTTATTCTGTTCATAGACGCGCGCGTACTGTTTTAAAAAATTGGATATTTCATTTTTTAATTTAGGAGACATCAGGACATGTAGTCTCGGGGTGGAATTGTTGGGTGGAATACAATACTTTTTCTATCTACTATGTATGTCAAAGTAAAAATGTAGTTCTCTCTTAAAACACACTTTATTTCAAATAAATTTTTCACGACATAAGCCATTTGCAAGATATCGTTCTTAATTGAAGTCTGATAGCACTTTCAGTGCAGTGACGCACAATAATCCCTCGGCTGCAAGTTCGAAATTCCCGCCGTGAGAGAAGTAGAATGCTATATAATTCTCATTTCTATTTCAATAACATCGATTAAAGTACCTACATAGTAATATTAATTTTTTTAGTGATAATACGGTAAGCCTAAAAACATATTCGCCATGGCTGATCTTCCGACAGTGTTTAATGTTTTATATATCGTTAGGTATTTTTAAATAATTGGATAAGTCAGATTTTAAATTCTTGCACTTCCTGGCTCATTTTATATCTATGGTGTGAGTAAAAAATATGGAACAATGCTTGTGACTTTGTTTTTATAGTTTTCTGAAGTGATATATTTTTTTTTAGAAAAGCTGTAATATATTAACTTGTTTTCATATTACTGTGATTGTGAAAAGGGCACGACTTTTTTTAATGACAACATTTTTTTGGCATTCAGGTCTCGGAACGTGCAGGTGGATGCTTTATTGAACTTTAATTTGTTTATTAGGACGTATTACAACACATGAAATTTAAACCAAGAAAACATTCATAAGAAAATTAGTGGTGCTGTGTTGTAACGCATGATGAAGTCACTTCAAAATGTGCTCAAAATGGCCTGCATTTACTGCCAAACAATGCCAAAGTCTGTTTGAAATTAGTTAATGTTTCCAGCAATACTGTTCGCCTGATCAGATGCATTTCTTGCTAATTCTTCGCTTTAACTCTATCTTTTGGTCGGTCCTTGTAAACCCATCACTTCAAATATCCCCACAAGAAAAAGTCTAAGGGGTTCAGGTCAGGAGATATCGGCGGTATTTCAATTCATTGTCTTTCTGTAACTCGTGTCATGACTAATTTACTTTCAGGGACATTTTGCAATGGAGTGAGCATTGTTGTCCTCATCAGCTTAGCGTTTGTATTTGTTCAATCCAAAGCCACATATTGAAGCAGCCTACTGTATTGCTTAATTCAAAACCTACTCCATTTGAAGTAATGATGCGTTTCCCTATACTCAGTACACATGCAGTAAGGTCCTAATAAATTTAAATTGCTGTTTGAAAGGGAATTTGTTTGTACGTTCCGAAACTTCAGGACTGGAGGAGTGCGGAAAAAGAAATGTTGCCATTTAATAAAAAAAAATCCCTTTATTTGTAATCATAGTAATATGAGGACATGTGGATAACTTACAATTTTTCTAAACGATGTGACTTCATAGAGTGGCAACAGCGGGGTTACAGGCATTGTTCGATACTTTATAGACACCCTGTATATTACATTAAATTTAAAACGAGCCCTTTGCGATGACTGAGATCAAAGGGAGATCAGCTGCTTTGGGCCTTGTTAAATGGGCAGGACAATTAAAAAGTTGGGGACCAATTGTTTGACAGTGAACAACTTGATATTAGTGCTCTTTGTCACAATCTTACGTTTTGAGCAATTATGGGCATAAGTAGTAACGTGGTAGCGGTGGCCACTTAACCCTGAATCTGCAGTGCTGAAAACGTTTACAAATACTTCCAGTTTAAAATAGTCGAAGAAAGGTGTTAAAAGTGATGGTCCAAATGAACCCAATGACAACTTTCTGATAAGTGCCATAGAGCTAACCTTTTATTATTTATCTGGCACTTTGGTGTATATAACTATGAAAAACAACTTAAAACTAACAATAATTGAAATTGAGTTTTACTTATGAGCGTTCTTGATTTGCTGTGGTTCTCAATGTCCCCTGTATATGTTGGAGACATTCATTTTGCTCAGACGGGACTACGGCTTTACTTCCCCTCCGAAAGAATACCCGATAGGCGTACTGTAAGGCTATACGTATACGCTCACTAACATGCAAAAGCGTGGTACCGTATCGGAAAAAATGAAATAACGGAGTTACGCAAGCGTAGGTCACTTGCGCGCGAGTCAGTTTATTTAAGCTCTGTTCAGATGCAATCACAGCAATGTGTTGTCCATTTGCAGGCGCAAGAAATCATATCCTATAACATGAATGGATAATGTATTAAGGAGAAAGACAAGAGAATCAAAATCGCTTTGTGTCAAGCGACAAAACTGGCAGGTAAAATGGTCATTTATATTTGTGTATAATTAATCCGTCAACCTTTCATGTCAGACACACAGCTCCCAAATGCCCCATTTGTGTTTCGTCCTTACTGTATGCCAGGCTGTTAGTTGTTTGCTCTTCTAGTAAACAAGATAACAAGCGAGTGCAGCGCTTGTCAATGAAGGTCATACGCTTCAACGTTCTGCCATATACAGCAACTTGTAAACCATTAGTAGAAGTCAAAATATGAAAGACAAGTTTCACAATCGTATCCCGCTCTCTAAACAAAATTCACTCCTGCTGTTAGGTTTAGGCAGTATAAGCAAGGTTTTTCTTGAACTGCCTGTAAATACGTTGGTTCACGTGAAGTAGACACACCGTTAACGTCGTGCATACCGCATCGTAGTGTATTTCAGTTTTGACCTGTGGTGTTAAGTGCTAAGACTGGGGTTTCTGCCATCAACTCTTTTGACTTCACAAATACTCCTTGTTTTTCTTTGTCTCACTTGATTTTTTTTCCTTTGCTCATTCAGATGCCTCGCACCGCTGCAAAGATATTGACGGATCGTCTGTAAAAGGAAAATGGACTTGTCTCACTTCTCTAATGTACCTTGGCACCCTTTAGTTGTGTAATAGCTTGAATCTTATCTTTTTCATGCTCGATGCTTGCCGCCAACGCTTCGTGTCCAAGCAGTTTTATTTCATTCATGCCAAAGAAACATTTTGAGTGTTAGGCTTCAATGTTAAATGACTTCTTAAATACTGGCCCTAATTGTGATAGTAACTCCCGGAAGCTTGGAGGGAAAATATTGTGGTATTCAGTTATATTAATGCTTCCCAGTAATTTGTTTCAACTGTCTTTAAAGATATTGGTGCATTTACTAACCGAAAGTTAACCTCTCGAATTGATACTGTCCATTGGGGCACGGAGGAGGTATACTTCTTACTTTCCTCGACCATTGGATTTTGAAAATATGTGCTTGGTAAATCAAGGGTGCAATAATACTTTGAAACTCCCAGATATCTAAATAGGTCATCTGTGAATGGCACCTAAGGGAAATGCAAGACACTCATCGTGCATTGTGATTTCTAGGGATATTGCAATAATTTCTGCGTCTTACATTTTTAACGTAGTCTTAATAACTTTTCTTTGTTTATGGGACACCTGTTTTATCTGCTTTACGAGTGTAAGGCTAGCTCTTATTTGAATTAGGCTGTCTGTAGTGACTAATGCTTGCAGACTGCGAAAACGTGGCGGCAATTATCCGGTAACTTCCGTAGATACTCCTATTCCTTTTCCTCAAGATGGACGTTAGAGTTGATTTTTGCATTCTTAATTTCAATCTGCTGAAATATTTATCATATAAAAGTAACAACTTGTGCTAACGGGACTTTGTACACAAGTGATAAGTAATGTTATGGTTTTTTGATTTCGCGCATTGTCACATTATTTCGGCCAGATGATGTACTTATTTTGCATCGTATTAAGGCACAGTTCTAGCTCGTAGTTAACGGTTGCTTCTTGTTTACTAATGCTACAGAAAACGGAGTCAGTTCTACATCTACTTGCCGTATTCTTGAATTCGTTTCGACTATAATTCGTGTAATTGATATATTATTTATTGAGTACTAAAGTAATATATCTTGGGCTACCCCTGTGCTTAGCCCTGACCCTTTCAGTGTAATTAAGTATTCTTGCTTCTCTTTGCACGTTGCCTCTATTTTCGTACCATCCTGCAACGTCAGCATTATTGTTCCTTTAGCGGGACGTATCAGTACTTCGTATCTCTGGAGAAACTCCTAACAAGTTTAGGTGAAAGTGTTTACTACTAATATTTGTTTCTAAAACTTTATTCCTCCAATTGAATTTCGCGCTAGCTTGGAATGGTGCCACCGCGAAATTACTATTTGCATTTGGCAGCTTTAAATTCTGAGGTGCTACTTTCTTACCCGTTTTAACTAAGTCATTTATGCTCATAGACCTCCCCTAGTCCATCAGAATACGTCTTATCTGCTTGTCGTTTATTGCTACTTCTGTCTGTTATTAGTTCCGGTGTGGTGAAACTATAAAATGAGGGGCGGTTGGTTGGAGGCCGGTTTCGATAATTTGCACTTTTTATCCATGTCTCATAAAAAGCTATGATACAACCTATTATATTACAGTAACTGCTGACAGGTTTCGTTGATGTCCCCTGACTGTAGTTTCTTCCCGTACTATCTGGTGACCCGCAGTGTTTGGGTTACCAAGATGGGGTTTACACCGCTGGACGTAGAGGAGGCTTTCTCTGTCTTGGCACGCTTGCCTCCTGCACGAGCTTATCCTCATAGAGCTTCCAAAGCGTATCATACATATATTACACTCCTTTTCTTAAATACAAATCATCTGTGGTCTCAGTTGAAAAAAAAATATTCAACACGGTCAATAAGAGGCGGAGTCCCCGAAGGTTCCGACTTATCCCCCACGCTTTTTAGCATCTACGTGGTCGATCTACCAACAGAAGCGCACGTCAATGAGGCTTTGTATGCTGACGACGTGCTGCTCTATACAACAGTCAAACACTCACGTAGTGCCCTCAACCTCATCCAACGACATCTCCGCCTTCAAGAACAGCACTTACAGGTGTGGGCGATTGCCCAAACTGGAGAAAAACTACACCATCCTCTGTACTTAGCGCCACTTTCTCAAAGCATAGAGTGAACAAATGCCGTTGCGTACATAGGGGTGAAGCTAGATAAAGACCGAACATTTGGGGGACTTATCTGAAATCTGTAGCAACGGAGCTCGGTCCCGTTGTTATGTTTAGATCCGGGATGCCAGTCGCCCTGATCTTACTTTTTCTGGCACTAAGAATTTCGCTCCTGCTTTACACCTTCGATACCTGTGGCATGGCTGCAGGCTCCAAGCTGCTGCTTTTGCAGCAGTTGCAGAAAAGTCTTCACCATAGTTTCATATACCGCTCCTTCCTGATGTAACCTCATCTCTTCCGTATCCGGAAGATGAAATTAGGTGCCGGTCGCAAAGTTTTACGACTCATCACTCTATGAATGCCCTTGTTCGGTCTCGTGGGGATTATAACCTATGAGCACGTCGCTTCAGGCGTCACTAGGTAACCCCGGAGAAACCAAACAGTGAACGCTTATCTCCACACTATCCTACCAAAAGATGCCTGGAACTTAAAATTTAACCCTTCTCCCCAAAGATTTTGGAAAACAGTATTTAACCATTATCAAGAGTCGATGTGGAGCAGTCATGCTGCCTCCCTTCATCCCCCAACCTCATTCACACTTCTGACGCTACAAACTCCACGTCCTATAAGTGGTCAAGCGCTAACAAGAACACTACTCGTAAAATACACCTCGGACTCTCCTTAGCTTCTCAGTATTCAACGATTTAGGTACCATATGTGTGCAGGTATCTGGCTTACAAAGGAATGTGGGCGGGGAGCACGTGTTCACAGAATATGTATCATGTTACAAAAAATATTGTCCACAACACCAGAATAACCTCACATTTCAGTCGGTTAGAAAATTATGTAAAACCAGCTTCCTAACCAATGTAAATTGTTACTGTAATTGCATCCCTTAGACAAATTATCGGAGATAGGTTAGTGATTTTGATTGGTTACTGGTGTCTGGAGAGCGCGATCCGCCTATCTCCATTGATGCCCGCCTCGGTAGCGTAGATTTTAGCATGTCTGCTTCACGTTCAAGAGATCCCGAGTTCGAATCTCCGTTAGGGCGAGTTACCTGGATAAGGTTTTTTCCTGGGGTTTCCCTTATCCTGAAAGACGAATGTCGGGTAGTTCTAAGCTCCATGGACCCTGGACACATTTGAGCATCATTTCACCCATTTCATTCACCGTCCGATATGACTTAACGTTGGAGGACGTAAAATTACCAAAAAAAAAAAAAAAAAAAAAAAAAATCTCCATTGATCGATTACACGTTTATGCGAAATGTTTTGAAACTGCTGATGACAAAATTTGTATCTTCCTGTACAAACAATGTAAATCTCGTACAACACATAATTTGTTTTTTGTGGTATTATTTGAGCTATTCTATTATTGGTTTGGATTTTAAGATACTTGTTGCTTTAAAAAAGTATAACACGCCATTAGTTTTGTTATGATCATGCAAAGAACATGGAATTTCAAAACCATTACATATGGCCCGCTTTTTGAAAAATTGTCTATAGCTCTAGCCTGCAAGCCTACTCTGTTCTGCCTACAGCGAAATGAGTGAATGCTGTCTCTAGATTAACAAGAAATAGAAGGATTGTGCACGTTCGCGTGCGCGCGCCAAAAAAGAAATATCAGATAAATACGAAACTTAATATTAAGTTCAGTATCTTCAGAAAAAGTAATACCTATAAGATTTTGAAGAACATCCTCTCACCTTAAACGAACTTTAACATGCAACATGTTCCGACATTTTTAAGTTTCTCAAACTTATCTGTTTTTTTTTCCTTAAAATACCACGTAGTAATTAATGTACTTATATAACAGTAAAGTTTATTTCTTGGAATAGTCGTGAAATTTTCATTCCAAAGATATTATGTACAATTCTGTATTATGGGTAAACTGTAAAGTGGCAATAAATGTACCTAGATCTTTTTAAGGTTCACAATTTATTTCAAACCACATTTCTGTGGCATGGCTCATTTTGGACACGTTGGATTGCATTTTTTTTTCAGACCTTTGTCATGTTTTTCTCTATTACGTCTTTTAAGTAGTGAAGTATTGCATTCCACCCAAAATTTTCCGATTTCACCGAGAATACATCGAGTCTGCCTGAATAAGAAATGCAAAACAGTGTGTGGGTGAGTCGGTGCAAGCATGTGTGTAACAGAACAGTCAAAATCAAAAACGAAAAGTTGGTTACCAAACTGGGTATTTAAGTATGCGAGAAGATTTGTACTAAAACCCTTCCATTCCAAATTACGCTTTACTTGGATAATTTTTGGAACGTTTATATTTCTTCTAAAATGGCTCTTAAGAAGTTTTATTAGATATTTTCGTGAAAAATAATAGGTATATTGAATTTAAAAGTCCTGTTTATTACGAATGATTTAACTGGTAAAGCGTAAAAGACAAAATCGTAAACATATAATCGTAGATTTCATTGAAGTACACAATATGTGTCAAATAACTTTGTATGGTACTAACCATTACCTATTCTTCGTTACTGATTAGAATTTTAATAAGTAAATAAATATATATGTAAAATATCCTTTTGTATAGAAGAAAATTGTTCTTCCTTACTTCCTTTCTTCCTTTTGTCCTTCCTTTTTTTCTTTTTTCCTTCACTTCTTTTGTTCCTTTCTTGGCCATGCAAAGAAATTGAAACCCGTCATATATCGACCCTCTCTTAAAGGATTGACTATCGCTTCAAACCTACTCTATATCTTTAATCTGCTTGTAGGTACCTAGAAGGAAGTGGACAGTAAGACAGGTTTTACAATTTTTATCTCGATTAGCATGAAATAGATGAATGTCGAATGTGTAAAATTATGTGATTGTAACCTAGTGGTGGGCCGCGCCATGGCTCAGTGGTTAGACCGCTTGGCTCTCACCAAGGCGGCCCGGGTTCGATCCCAGGCGACCGCAAAGTGAGATTTGTGGTGGACAACATGGCGCTGGGGCGGGTTTTCTCCGGGATCTCCGGTTTCCCCCGCCATCTCATTCCACCGATGCTCCATCTTCATCTCATGTATCATCAGTGTCATCGCCTGCGGTGCCGTATGTAGTAAAAGCGGGCGTTAAACACTACACATTTCATTTTAACCTAGTGGTCATTTAAAGATATTGGGATTTGACCGCCATAACAAAGTGATACGCTATTTAAAAGTATGACTAGTGCTATTTCTTTTGTATTTTGAAGGAAATTTTTAGTTGTAAGTTGAAACTTCATCTGCATTAACAAGAATAATTATATAAGTTTTATAAGAATAATTAGTAGAAGACTGAGTAGATAAAGTAACGTGAGTGCAACACTAAAGTTTTTCTCGTGGCCACCAAAGAACAGTATTTTAAAGCCATTAAATATTGACGTAGTTTTTAAAAATTGGACCTTTTTTTTGTAATTTACGTCCTCCAACGTTAAGGCATATCAGACGGCTAATGAATTGGGTGAAATGAGTCCAGAGTCCATGGAGCTTACAGTTACCGGCATTCGTCTTGAAGGATAAGGGAAAACCCGGAAGAAACCTTATCCAGGTAACTCACCCTGACGAGATTCGAACTCGTGACCTCTTGAGCGTGAGGCAGACACGCTACCATCTACGCTACCGAGGCGGGCAATTAATGTGTTAGCTACCGCAGGAAATGTGTAATTGTAAATTGAAAGTTTATACAGCGTAACAAGAAGTTGGATAATACAATTTTGTAAAAGTGTTTTATAAATTTGACGAGATTAGACAGTTGCAGTTCGATCAGCTAAGCCTTGAGCAGGTCATTTACCGCTAATGAGCTAAGGAACAATACTAAAGTCTCTGTAGTGAAAGCGAACCATGCATTCACGTGATTTGCGGCCGAGCTATAAAACGACTTCTCTGTGCACGAAGCTTATTTTTCTATCGACTTCATATTAATCAAAGCATAAGTTTGCAGCAATAGTTTCACTTTACAGTTCGCTGTTGGTGCAAATGTAATAGAGGAAATCAAACTGACGCACGGACTTGGAAAGAAATGCAGGCCTAGAAGTGTTTTTCTTTCTATGGCATTGCGAGAAGTAACAAACAATGGCACTTTAACAAAATAAGAGTCAAGCAATTCAGACCAAAAATAGGTATGTCAGTAACGGCTCGTAACACCAAAAGATGTTTTTTAAATATATTGTTTGTTTTAAAATATATATATATATATTTAAAAACAATATATATGTATAAACAATATATATGTATATATTAAAATAAACAATAATATATATATATATATATATATATATATATATATAATGAACCTCTTTACAAATGAAGAGTTCACTGGCTATTTCCAGAAAATATAAGATGCATACGATTTATTTATTGTATAAATATAGTAAATGCATGGCATTTCATGCGAAATTGTCCTAGCCATATTTGTAAAAAAGCGCCTAAATATCGGAAATGTATACATGTAAAGGATAGTTTATGTGGGATTTTCCTGAAAATCTTTTTGTTTTTCGAAGATACTTAATTTAAATACCAACTTGAAATTTATCAGAATTTTAGTTATTGGTTTTTGCATTTTGTTGTTCACATACATCCTTGGGTGGAAGCTATAACTTCTCCCGCTCGCCAACGGAAAGAAAGGTCCTGACAGGAAAGTGCTATTATGTTTCAAAACAGTGATCAAGGACAATGAATGTGTGCGACAGGTAACGCATGCTACACAAGACGCCGGAATGTTTTTTTGAATGGGCTGTAACTGAACTGACCCTAGTGTCAGAAAAACTACGAGTCAAGGAATCGAAACCGTGTCTTTCCTTCCAGCGCCCCATTCCCCTAGGATTAGGATTGGGATTTCATTACGGAGGGGATTCGTACGTAGGCCACCATGCTGGGCCCTTTGTTCCTATGCCCCCAAGAGGGGACATCCCTGGAAGGAAGGATGAGGCGAAGGAGACAGAGGGCGGCCGACCCAAGGAGCCATGACAGTACAGAGGGTAGGGTCCCTACAGTTTACTTTGATAGAGATCTCCCCGACAGGCCAGGACAACGAACCCGCTCCCCTGCAGTGGGAAGGCAACGAGCCCAGAAGCCGAGTCCGTGCCCCAAAGGACCCTGGCTGGCGGTCCCGAAGTGATTCCAGCAGAGGAGCTGAGGCCGGCAACCGACCTACCGGAAAAGGAAGTAGTTTTCCTCAGAGTATATCATCCTGCCATGCACCGCCGAGACACCCGTCGACACTTCTACCCTGATAGAGACCACCAGATGAGAGATGATATGAAATGATAATGGAGATGAAATGGAGGGACAGGAAATTCGGGGGATATAACTAACCTACCCAGCATTCGCCTAGCTAACCGAGAAACCCCCCGAAAAAAACCTCATGGGTTAGGTAGGTCGGCCACGGGAATCGAATCCGGGCCTCCCGAATGCGGTCCACAGACAAAACCGCCTGAGCCATCCCGCTCGGTCATTCCCTGGGACTTTGCTGTGGCAAACTGTACTTGCTTGGTAGATGGTAGAGAAAATACACTGAAAGGAACTGGTGCAGAAGCATGTCTGATAACTGAGCTACTAGACTAAGTAGCTGCATTTTAACAGCATGTTTGTAAGTTACTTAGGTTGTCATTTTGTAATATGAGCATCTGCTGTATGACCTTTTCAAAATGATTCAATTTCAGCAGTATCGAGAAGATATGAATACATAGACTCAAATTACGTTAAGCCTAATAGTAAAATCCATGTATACCTACTTTAAATGGGCGTAAATATTTTCCTCTAAAACTTTCAAAATGTACAGAATATTTTGTTTCATTTAAAATACGAATATGTTAGCATTTTTAGAAAATTATGCCTCTGTAAAACCATGAGGCACAAAGGCAGTTCTTACTTTAGTCATTGCTTTATAAGTAAAATGTTTGACTAAACGCCACACTTTGCTGCGTTATTGCTTTGTTTTATAGTGCATGTGGTACGGGTAGAAGGTGTTTAAATTACTGAACTTAAACTAGTGTATAAAATAGTCAACTTTTTGAACATTTCTTTCAAAAAGAAATGTTTCCGGTCTAATCAGTGAAGTGGTTATCTGTATAATCTGACTTTCAAAACATGTAAACGAACACAGCATAGAATTGCAAAACCAATATCCTGGCTATTCCCAGTCGTACCTTAAACCTTAGATCTCAACGGGTATTTAATTTGCTTAATATTTTGCTAAAATAAGTATAATATGTTTCATATGTTACGAAAGTAATTATTACCAGCAATTTTTTTCTTCGTACATGGTCTTAAAGTAATACACTATAAAAGGTAAAGTAAGGAAGCAGGACGGAGAAAGGCAAGACGGAGTAAGAGGCTGTCGGGTTAGGTCGGGTTGACTCGACTCGAGACCTACGGCGGGCGAGGGGCTAGGCGGTGGGAAAGACTAGCCATGCCGATGGGAAGAGCAAGTTGTTCATCGCCCGCTGGTTGTGCTGACCAACCAGTCCCAAAGCATTCTGGTTCGTGTATGCTCGGGGCTAGCGTATTGTGGAATCGTATAGTGCATGTGTGTGACCAACAATGCCGAAAGAGTCAGAGGTATGTCTTTATTTAGTTCTGTAGTAATGCACATTTGATGCAATACGCTGATGACATTCATAGAGTTTAATACGTAGATCCTTCGTTAATACAGGATTAACATTTTAAAGATTTCTTCGGTTGTAAGCCTATGAGATATTGGGGTATCCGTGGGAAGAGAACGCAACGTAACTTCTCATGAATACTTGATATTCTATAAATAAGTGCACATTTTTCGAGTTGCTCAAGGCAGAACGTAACAGTGTGATACCAGGTTAGTGAACTGGGTAGGTGAATCTCGTGAGAAAAATAATAAATTAAACGTCCTCGTAAGTTTGAAAAATAGACAAGACGAATATGGAATTTTGTACAAATAACTAGAGAAATATACATTGTATACAACTTAGAAATCATGAAAGACGAAATATGCAAGTCCTGCGTTAAGACTGTCTACCTCTTTAGAATAAAGAAATTTCTTTAAAAATCTTAGTTACATAAACAATGACTGAAATGTAAAGCACACTTTTTAACATTCATCTTTCGAGGCTCTGCAGACGGCCGAAAAAAATTCCTCCCCCACAGCCGGAAATTGAACCCGAGTTCTATGCTTTTCTACATTTTAAGCAGTGTCCTTACTCATTTCAGTTGTTTTTTTTTTAAATGAATTTGCAGCTGCTTTATTTTTCAAGCAGTTCCGTGTTGCCTGAGAAGTTTGTACACACGACACTGGTTTACAGCGTTCCCCAATTTGGATCATTCTTGTTTATAATAAAAACTAAACTGTGTAGTGTGCTGAAAAATTATGAAATAATAAAAAAAATGTGTATTAGACCCTATTTTCCCTTCCTTTTAGCAATTAATAGTTTTAATTGCTTATAGGTACTCGAAGAAAAATAGTTAAAATCTGTACACAAATCCGATGTTATATTCGTATGACTTTCACCACCCGTTCTCTACAAATTCTACTTTCTACTTCTGATTATTGAGATAATTAGATTTCTGTTTCGTTGCACTTTGGCCTTTTAGATGGCCACAGGGATTCACTGCAGTCTTTCACTACCCAAGCACTGCCGGCCATTCGCAAACTCAGTAACGCACAAGACTGGTGCCTCTCTCCTCTCTGCTTGTAAACAACATACCATGTTATTGAAGTTAACCTGAATCATGGCTGATGCCTAAAGATAAGTTTTCAGGAATTTCATTACACATCTCGTTGAATGTACCAAAGGTTACTACAGTCAGCTGGAGCTATAGTCAAGTCTTTAAAATATGGGTGTCTGTGTAATGACTTTCAGGTTCCACTCTTTTCATTGCCACAATGACTAAACTGAAAGAAGGGAAAACAAGACTTTCTGAAGCCTCAATTGTTTATTACTTTCTCTACCACGTGCCCGCCTCGGTAGCGTAGATGGTAGCGTGTCTGCTTCACGTTCAAGAGGTCCCGAGTTCGAATCTCGGTCAAAGTGAGTTACCTGGATAAGGTTTTTTCCGGGGGTTTCCCTTATCCTGAATGTCGAATGTCGGGTAACTAAGCTGCATGCACCCCGGACACATTTGAGCATCATTTCACCCATTTCATTCGTCGTCCGATATGACTTAACGTTGGAGGACGTAAATCACACACATACACACACACACACACACACACACACACACACACACACACACACACACACACACACACACACACACACACACACACACACACACACACACACACACACACTTACTTTCTCTCTCTCTCTCTACCAGGTGTGAAGTAAATAGAGAAGTTATTGCATTCCACCCAGGTGGATATCGAAATGTCGTCGGAAATTCCTGAATTCCCCCTAAAAGCATTTTTATTTCTATTCTCGGTATATTACGAGATGAATGTATGCCACGCAAAAGTTCGCTGCCGAGATTTCACCGGCAGTACGTTTTGAGGCCCCATTAACTAAAAAAAAAAAAAAAAAAAGTAAGGTCGTGTGTGTATCCGTGTGTGCGTGCAAACGACGAACTTAGAAACCGAAAAGGTAGATCGAATTCGAAACTTGGAACATGGAGAACTTAAATACCAAGATGCGATACAAGGATTTTTACGAAATTCCCCCCAACCTAAATTATCTTGGAAAATTGTCGAAATCTTTTATTTTCTCAAAAATGACTTCAACGATTTTGATTATTATATCATCTGTTTGACTTTTCGTGAGACATAAACTATATCCTGCAATTTTTGGAAATGGCCCCTGAAATCCTCTTTGTTGTGAATGGCTTTTTTATAATTTTGTTTTTGATAGCTCATAACAAACTTTACGAGTATATTAAGAAGGTGAGAAATAGTGCTGCTCAGATATAACGCAGATCAGGCCAGAGCATATAGTTCACGTCAAATACGTCGTATTTTATTTTTATTCATTTTTTGAATTAGCGGTTTTCATTTTACAATACTTATAGCGCTATCAGAAGCTAAGTCATTTGGTTTTTGTTTTCTTTAGTTTAATTCTTCTCCCTTGACCATCCTTACATAGCGACCCCTTCTGAAGAGATTTGACTACCACTTAGTCTGGTGTTAACCCTAATCCCGTTGCACTTTCAAGGAACTATGCAATAAACTTGTGAAAATGTCAAACCACGATTAATATGAAGTAGACAGATGAATAAGAATTTGTAAGAAAAATTGTTCAAAAGAGTAGAAAAAGTCATGGGAATGTAACAATGATTTCTTTCCTGATCATGTAAATAGAACGGAATTTCAAAGACGTCTCATAGAGACCAGCTTTTATAGTAAAACATACGATTGTCGTTTCAACTTCTGCACTACCATGTTCCCATTGTATCTACAAGGAAATATGTTAAAAATTATTTCTAAATCAATGTTCTACTCGATAATTACTGTATTAATAGAACGTAGATGGAACAATAGGCTTTGGTAACATTACTAGAATGGTTAGAGAATGTCATGTGATGTACGTTTAGGATTTTTATAAAAAGATCTGTGAACAGCGTAACTCAAAAGCGAAACATTCAATTAGCGGTTCAATATTTTCCAAAGAAAAAGACGAACCCTTTATAAAAAACCTCCCAAACCCAAACTATTTTTACGCGGAACATTTTTCTCTTCGAACTTTTGAATTTTCTTAAACGGCTTGAACAGTGTTTATTAAAATGTGTTTAAAGAATATACTTGAATAATGAAATGTGCCTGTTACCTTGACTTTTCTATGAGTTTGCTTATCTGAAAAATTATGAGATAAAAAGCTATTGAACAAAAATTACACAATGTATATGAAATATTTTTATGCCATCAGACTTTTCTAGATCTTTTAAAATGCCAGTGTATCTAGTTTAAGTATTGTCATTCAATTACTTCTCACAGAATAAAGGAAGGAATATGGAGCTTATAAGCCAGCGTTCAGCCTACCGTTTTTAAACTTCTGGCTAGGGATTCATTTTGTTCTAACCCCTTTTTGGTTTCAATGAAAAGTTTAATGAGGCTATTTATGGAAAGGTTTGTGTCGATAAGGATGAAGTTTATTTCGGAAACATCTGATGTGTTGTACTCACGCGACGTACTCTTAGTCTTTCCTCTACTTAAGGTTAATCGAGGTAAACATTAAGTTATTGCTGATTTGCTTGTAGATACAAGAATATGGGAATATTGAAAAATTCAAATACCTAAGAAGTATCTCGCAAATGTTTCACAATAATTATATATAATAATAATTAACTTTGTGACAAATTGTGTAAGAACGTCTGCTCATTTTGTAGTAGCATTTTCACTCATCTCTTACGGTTTATTAATTATGCAATAGTCATCTAGAATGAAGAGGACTTCTGAGGACATTCCCAGTAAAATCAAGGTATTCATTTAATTTGGCATGAAATTATCTTAACTAGTATATGTTGCTTTTCATCAAAATCGCTTGAAACATTTCTGAAAAAATGAAATATTTCGAAAAATGATCCATGTAAAGGACAGTTTGAGGTGTTCAACAAATTTTCCGCTTTTGAGTACACGCAGAAAGACTCACCTTTCATAATCTTTTATTTTTAAATTCAGGAATCTCAATGTAGGTGTAAAATTTTCGCGTGGAATGCAATATCCTCTACGTACTATGTACGTGGTAGAGAAAATAAAAAATAGGTGAGTTAAATTTGCACGACATTCTCTAACCATTATTCCAGCTTCATATAAAAGCTTTTATTTCCATTAATCCTGATAAGCATGTGCGGAAACGCTTCTGTTACATGTTTTTACATCATATATTCAAGCGTAATGAAATGTTTTAAGAGTTGGTCGCTATTTGACGGCTTATGTCCTCTTTGCTTGGCATGAGATAAACTTCAAATTACAGAGAAGTAGAGCATTTAAAAATTCAAACAAACCAGGAATATCTCGGAAATGGTTAACTTCACACAAAAATCTTAATTCGACATAAACGAACCTGATCCGCAATTGTGCGTTGTAACATTCTGCCTTTCGCTTACAGTTAACCAATAATGCAAAAGTAATTCACTGTGAAGGGCACTCCTAAGACTACTCTCAAAAACTTCAAGCTACACATCTTATTTGTTATGAAAATGTCTTAAACATGTGGTATTTTAATCATAACATTTGGAGCAATTTTGGAGAACGTACAATTTTTCGAAATATTTCCCAAGTAAAAGGTTTGGGAAAAAAACGGTTTGGGGGGGGGGGAGAGGATTTACCTAAAGCTCTTCGTGTCACATTGTTCTTATATACTTAAATCTTTTGTAATTTACGTCCTCCGTCATGTCATCGGACGATGAATAGAATGGATGTAATGATGCTCAAATGAGTCCAGGGTCCATAGAGCTTAGTTATCCTACATTCGTCTTTCAGGATAAGGGAAAACCCCGGAAAAACCTTATCCAAGTACCTCACCCTGACCGAGATTCGAACTCGGGACCTATTGTACGTGAGGCAGAAATGCTACCACCACGCTACCGAGGCGGTAGGTTAGGTACTTAAGTGATTTTTTGTTTGTGTTCACACACATACATAAGGACATTTTTCCAACAATTAATTTTTATTCATGGGAATTCAAACGCTGCGTTTACAATGAAATAGCATACCTTCCGTAACTATTATGTACATGTTAAAAGAAGTAATAAACTTTTTTTTTTAATTTACGTCCTTCAACTTTGTTATATCGAACGATGAATGAAATGGGTGAAATGATGCTCAAATGAGCACAGGGTGTATAGTTTAGTTACACGACATTCGTCTTTCAGGATAAGGGAAGATCCCGGTAACAAACCTCATCCAGATAACTCGCTTGACCAAGATTCGAACTCGGAACCTCTTGAACCTACCGAGGTGGGCAAATAAACATTCGTAAGAATGATCCGCAGAAGCTATATCACAATAAAAGATAAAGTTATTTACACGTAACACATCAGGTTTTTACTTTCTCCTCGTATATCGTGGGTGGCTAGAAAAGTTATTTCATTTTACTAAAAATTCAGTCTGAAATAAATATTTTTAAACTTTACATTTTTTTTTCTTTTAAGAGTATCATTTTTGAGATATTCTTTGTTATCCGTTGGAAGTTCCCAGTATGTACAATGTGAAGAAAGTTCCAGGAATTGGTCAGTGTATGATTCATCCAATTTTACCTTCCGAAATTACACATTTACGCCAACGAATATTCCAATTATCAAACGATTTTTGTGGGGTTTTTTTCTCAGTCAATTGTCGCCGCGAAATTTTTGTCTTCTATCGATGAAAACGGATGCTTCGAAGTGGTAGCTTGAGTTTTGGAAAGTGAAAAGTCGCCCGGAGCCAAATCAGGTGAATACACTGGTTGTTCGATGAGATTTGTTGAGGTTTTGGTCAGAAATTCGGTGAGCTGGGGCGTTATCGTGGTGCAGAATCCTTGAGCTGTCTTTCCACAAATCTGGTCTTTTTCACCCAAACAATCGTTTAAAATGGTACGAATCGATTCATCAGAGACAAAGTTCAGCAGAAATCTCTCTCAGACCTAAATGACGATTTTCAGACACCATTTCCTTCACTAAAGCGATGTTCAGTTCAGTTGAAACTGTTGATGGCCGACCAGAGCGAGGCAAATCTTCCACCACATCTCGACCACTTTTGAATTCACTACACCACCCATACACGTGTTTTTGATAAAGTCGATTCACCGTGAGCCCTCTGTAATATTTTCAGCGATTCGACACATGAAATGCCATTTGCAGTGCGAAATTTGAGACAGATTCTTTGTTCAATATTTTTATTCATTGTAAAATCGCAACACACCTTTGAGATGCTCTAACAATATGGCGCCCTGTAAACAAACTACAGTTGACAATCATACGCCGCGTGGGTATAGAGAAAAGATGTACCAACTTATCGACAATAATTTGGAATCCCCCTTTTACGATATTTTTTTATGATCAATTCCCGGTACTTTCTTTAAAATGTATACTTCTCTCAGGTGAAAACTCATTTTTTATTTTATTTAATATTTCACTCCAGGACTAAAAGTGGTAAATTTTAAACCTACCACATGACGGTCAGCCCTTAAGTGATTGGTGACGGTCAACCCAATGATTGGCTATTTGCCTGTTTTCATTGTATCTAGACGAATTATACAAAGAAGTATGCAATGATAGCTTTTCTGCAAATGTTTATCTTGATTAACATGAAGTAAATTGCGGAATAGGCTTTTCTAGGAATAGTTTGTTGAATAATGTTTAGACTTGTGTGCGTGTAACACAGTTTTAGAATAAGGTCCGCATGTTCGCGCGTGGCAACAACGTAACTCGAAACGAAAAATTGGGATAAATATAAACTTGTTTTCAATATCCTCTTCCATAGATACATGTTTTCAAGAATATCCTTCTACTGCTAAAAAGTCATTTTATATAGAAGAGTTTTTTTACAGTTTTGATTTTCTCAGACATGATTAACGATTTATTTTAAATTACCATGTAATAAGGATATTTATCGAACAAATAAAATGTGCATATATCTTGATTTTCTGAGCAAAGCCTGTGAAATCCTCTTCCTTTGTAAGAAATTGTTCAACCCGTAAACGTTAAGCAATGGATGAAAGCATACTGACAAAAAATGCAGTAGACAGTCTTTCAAACACAATTGTTTTGTATAAACTATTACCGAGATATACTTTATATCGGATTTGTTCTGCATTTTTTCCCTTTTTATTAAACCAAATCTTGTCATTATTGCCGCTTGTGATTCCGCGAAAGACTATGGAATTTTAAGCTAGCATCTGTATAGCATTTATAACGAATGCGTAATATACCTTTTCCTTATAAACCTGAAATGGTTTATAATATTAAAATTAAGTAGATAGAAAAACAAGCTCTGGTAATTATGTATGTTTAAGAGCGTCCAACTACAAGCTCAGCGCTATTATGAAAAAAAAAAAAAAAAAAAATGTAGTAAAGACCAGAAATAAAGATGACCACAAAATAAAAGTCCTAGCGAAAGGCCTAATCATGCGTAATTGTACAAATAAATAATTGCAAAAAACAAAGATAAATTCGAATTAAAAGAAATTAAAAGCTCAAAAGGTATGATTATATATTACACCAATTCTTAAGTTGAACGTCTATCCTTGACAAAAATTTAAAAATCCTTTCGACAGCTTTGTTATGAATAATTTATATACCCACAAATAAATGAAAGAAAATAGAAAAAGCTTGTGTATGTAACACATAAGATACAGGGTGGCGCACGAAATGTCATACATTGAAATTGTGTAATGTTTTTGCGGGTTGGCAACGCTGGAATAATGGTGTGACATTTAGCCGTAGTTCGTGCTTAGTTCAACAGATTGTCAAAATCGCGCCTGCGTGATTCCACCGCTTCAGTTTAGTAAAATGGCGGACAAAGGCCGGTTGATGCTAGAACAAAAGGTGAAAACTGCTGTTTTAAGCGGAAACGAAGAGCGTAGCAGAGACGCAACGGCGTTTTCGTGTTCATTTTCGTACGAGGTGGGCCCCCTGCAGACAGTGTATAGACTAACCACACAATTTGAAAGTGACGGCCATATTTTAGAGCAAAAGCGACCTCGTGTCAACACAATCCGTACTCCAGAAAATATCGAGACTGTGAGAGCGGCTTTGACACGAAGTCCCAGGAAATCCACGAGATGAGCTTCGCCGAAATGGGCATCTCACGTCGTTCGCTTCAAAGAATACTTCATGCTGACGTGAAATGATTCCCATCCAAAATGACAGTGTTGCACAAACTGACGGAATATGACAAGGTACGGCGATTACAGTTTGCGACTTCGGCTCTTGCAGATGATGCCGTGATTCGTAACACATGGTATACTGATGAGGTTTACGTTCATTTGAACAGTAGCGTCAATAGGCAGAATATCACATTTTGAGCACGAGAACCTCCTGGTGTTGTACATGTGATGGAAAATTACGGAGAAAAAGTTATAGTATAGCAACGCAAAGATTGTTCCTATAAGGAATGTGCTGTGCGACAAGGACAGCTAATGTGTGTGGCAGAGAATGCCTGCTACACAGGGAGCAGACCGTTAAAAAAAAACATGTGCCCTATTCACTCTGCACATTAAAACCGAGAAGATTCATTCACAGAAGTAGAAGCCGTCAGAATGTTTTTGAATGGTCTGTAACTGTACTGACAGGGGGTGTCATAAACCTGTCCAGGGAGGGTGTAGGAACCTTCGCCAACCCAACTGCGTCTCGTCCATCGGAGACTTACTCTCCTGTGGAGGAGTATAGTATATGGGGTGCCATATCCAGCCATGGAATCATTGGGCCAGTCTTTTTCAATGGCACAGTTAACAGTGCGCACAACTTGGACATGTTGCAGAACAATTTTCTTTTCTTTCGCAAATTTATGTAACAAGGTTACCAATGGAGACTCAATGGTTTATGCAAGATCGAGCTCGTCCACATACAGCAACCCTTATTCTGGATTTCCTGTACCAACATTTCGGGCTCCGTGTGGTGTCCCATCGATATCCTGAACGTTTCCAGGGCGGTTCAATATGGCCGCCACACAGCCCGGATATTAATCCCTATGAGGATATTTGAAGGAGACAGTCTACCGCAACAAACTATGCACTCTAATGCAACTGCGAGCGGCTATCACAACCCTTTTCCAGGGAATAACAGAAGACATGTGACGTAGAGTGGTCGGAAACGTCACTGTTCGTCTCGAAGAGGTGGTACGTCAACATGGTAGACATATTGAACATGTACTGCACGCTCTTTGAGCATACACATTCTGTTGATTAATGTTAAAAGGTAATATTGGCATGCTTTGGTTATTAAGCTATATCAACAGTTTTCAATGTATAACATTTCGTGCGCCACCCTGTAGTTATATGGCTTCCACAAACTATTCTGAGGAAATCTTATTGTTTTCTCTAGCATTTATCAATAGTATTCCACCTAAAAATGTGGTGCCGAAATTTCAGCGAAAATGGGCGTATTAGGACTACCTGAAAACAAACAGAATTTTTGGAGGAATACTTCCTCCTGCTGATCAAGTGGAGCCCGTGTATAGGATCAATGTAATCCAAAATCCCAGTGGGGCTTAGCTGTAGATGGTATTTGATTCGGGGTTTTAAGGTTGGGATATTTGTTTTTAAGAGGGAAGAAGTTTGAGGTAGCATTATACTCCTGTGGGTCTATATACAGGATGCAAACGCCAATTGCACCCTGGTGGGCGTAGGCATATAGTCTTCCTCATGTGTACGTCCTAAAGAAACCGGTTCACAGGTTCACGTTATAGCGCATCTATGGTTGAAAGGCCGTGTGTCTCCGCCGTGCAACAGCAACTGCCCGATTCGTATCCTCCATAGTAATCTTCGTGATCTCAAATGTGACATTGTAGATATAAACATACAAATGGACTATTTTGGGGGATATTTTCATGGATTCTTTCTGATTGGGGGGAAATCTACACTTTTCACTTCGCACACAGTATTTCTAGATTCTTTGTGCGTGCGTACGTATTTCTCAGTATGGTAGGTGCTCATAATGCTGCAGAGAGGATCAGGTTGCAGCTGTGAAAACCCATTATCACTCAAAATTGACAGCTCATAACACAATATGGCATGGGAAATACTTTTACGTTTTTACATCCAAAAAACACTGGTTCCACCAGGTAGGGGTATGGTATTGCATTTGAAAATATGCTGGCGTGTAATTTGACACCATTATCTTCGCTATGTGTAATTTGATACAGTCCTAGCTCCGTTATTATATAGAACTTATATTCCAAGCTTGGTATATACCCAAATTTTCGTTGTTACCTCCTACGTATAGTGTGATTAGGGTAAGTATTGCTTTCCACCCAAACATATGATATCGATATTTCACCGGAAACAAAAGTTTTGGGAACCCCTTAAACTAAAAACATTTTCGAAAAGTATCCGCGCGCAGATTTGTGTGTGTAGGAACAGTGTAAGTCAAAAACGAAAAATTGGTTAAATGCCAAACTTGTTATTTGAGTTCTGCATCGTCTAAAAATGCGACAAGAAAATTCCACAACTCTTTACATGTAACACTTTTTCGTACATTTTAATGTTCTCCTAAAAGGCCCTAAGAATTATTAAAATAGGATGCGTTTATTTGATGAAAATTAAATTTATATCTTGAATTTTCTGGGAATATCTTTAGATGTCCTCTTCATTCTGGATGACCTTTGCACAGCTGGTAAAATAGGAAAACAGATCAAATCATACTATTCAAAAAAATGTAAATCTGGCTAAAACAAACAATTTATGTCAAACTATTTTTAATTTTTCTGTGGTGAACCATATTCCTTACTTTCTGAATTTATTCAGTATTTTTTCCGAATTGGAAATCGATGTTTATCTTTTAGCAATGCAAGAACGGAATTTCAAAGCCATCGCATAGCAGCGAGCTTTTTAAGATTTGTCTGCATTCTATACTCCTTAGCAATAAAGTAATTTCTGCAAATGTTTATCTGAATAAACATGAAGTAGATCGAGGAATAAGCGTTTGGTAGAACCATCTCCTCAAGAGTAGAGAATGCCATGTGAACGCAACACATCAAATTATTCTTATAAGTTTGGTGTTTTGGGTTCAGCGGATTTTCTCTAAATCACACTTCTAAAATTGATGGAGGTAAAATATTCGTTGTATATGTAAGGACAGATTCTAGATGAGACATAATGAGATAATTAAAAAGGAGTTGGATATGTGGTAACTTCGCAATTCCATACTCTACACTATCACTATAGCAAGCCTGTATCTAATCGCTGTGGAGGTCCACTCTATATATAATCACGAGAAGAAACGAATAGCGACTTATCCTTGGAAAATGTAGAGGTATTTAAAAATTCAAACCAGTAAGAACACCTCGGAAATTGTTAGTGCTGCGAATCCTTGCATTTGACATAAATAGTGTGCCTTTACGAGATCTTGTATCTTTGTGCAGCAAGATTCTGTGCATCTAATATAGTTGACCAATATGATGGTTATTCAGAATGAACTTTCACAGGCAATTTCGCAGTCAATTCAAATTGTATATTTTGTTTGATGGACAACTATATAGTAACTAGCGATGGTTCGATACCAGCTGTTCTCGATACTCGATACCGATATACAATATTTTCCACGCTACCCGATACCGCCATTTCTACGTCTAGTTTCGATGCGAAATAGGATGCTGGGAGAACTGTGTAATACCAGGTGCATATATTTAATAAACAAAACTCAAAACCATCAGTATTCTTACTTTTAAACTCTACATTACATTTAAAAGCAAAACGGCCCATTTTTATAAGTTTTTGTTAAAAAATACTAGCATTTTCACTGTTTCGGTGTCTGGTTTTTCTTTTCCTGTCACATACGAGTCCTGCTGTGCTAAGTAATCTTTCAGAGAAAACTGTTGCAGGTGGAATACACAAACATGTAGCGGCTTTTTTTTTTTCAGTTCTGAAAATTGAGTTTGCTTTCCAGTAATCCAGTGCACTAGAAAGAGGTGACAAATTGTCGTTGAGATATGCAGTGATTTCTTCTTAGAATCTGGTAACTGTCACTGAATTCCGCACCCGATTTATTTTCTTGCATAATATTATTGTGCAGGTACCACATTCCTGGTAATTTCTCGGGCTTTACAATGTTCTACTTGTGGCAGTATTATTTTGTGATTTTAAAATAAAAATTACAGAATGATCACTGAAGTTTCGAAAAAGTACCGAGCGAACTTTCTGTAGTATCGTTCGGTCGGTGCCCTGCAAATGTATCAAGGCATCGCAAGCATCGAGGACACGTCATAGGAGTCATTCCACCTCAAACGAGACAAATTCAAATAAAACTGGACTATCATGTATGAGATGTTTTAGATACTTTATTTCGCTGAGTGTTTGCATGTGGTATCTTCATATGTATATTAAAGTGATTGCCTTGGCAGCTATTGACTAACAGACTTATTCCGTTTACCCTCTTCATGGTAGGAGGCCTTATAAGTCAGCGCCTGAGGTCAGATGCCTGTTAAGAAACAGCTTTCCCGACCCCTGCCGGGAATCTTATTTAGAATGATGGTCGGAATGCCATTTATTTCTCCAAACCGAGATCATGAAGCTACTACACGTTTCTCCATCAGCTAACCAGATTACCTTTCTGAGAGCATTTCAAATTAGCACCTTCATAGTTAACTTGCCTCCCGTTTTAGTTATTCAAAATGAATAAAATTATCTCCAATTCAAGTACAACTATACACAAATATATACTATCCTCTGTTGAAAACTTATGTTGACTTCGCTTACTCCTATAATACTTGGCATGTTTTGTTTTTGCTTTGACTGAAGAAAATCGCTGTAGGTGTCTTAAACTTTCCATGCATCTCTAATCTGTTTTGGACTTATCGGCCAATAAATCATGCAACAAGAGATCTGTCAGTAGACAATTAGGCAGTGACAATAAAAATGAGAATAAATGGACATTGGTCATGGCACTTCTGCCTATCGAAAACCAACTGCAATCATTTAAAATTGACATCCAACTTTGAACGAATGAAATGCTATTAAAGATTGTCTAAAGCTCTATTTACTTTATCATTCATCAAGGCGTAAGATAAGCCATACACTTAAATACACCTTTCATGGCTTTTCTTTCTGAAGTGCTCAATAGCATAAACAATTTATTGCATTTACATGACTTTCCTACAAACACTCCTACAAGCGCTTATCCCTCTACGTACTGCATGTTAATCGAGACAAACATTTATAGAAATTATCTTGCTGTTTTCCCCCCTTCAAACGGAAGGTTAAAAGTCACTTACTGATGCCAAGATCGTGAGAACGAACTCAAAACAAAGTTTTTTTTAAAGGAGAGCCGTACGTCAAGTCAACATGTTTCTGGTACATAACTCCTGCAGAAAGAAATTCCGAAATCTGGAGGCACTAATATGATCCAGCAATTGACAGCGTCAATTGAATGTATTGAATGACAATTGATAATGTAGCAAGATTAAGCGATAGTCAATATTTTAAGAACCTTAGCTTGTCGCCGTGTGATAACTGTTTTCTTTGCATAGCCAAAAGATTTCAAAAAGATGAATAGCGACTTCGCATTTGAGAGCAAACTAGGCATACGTTTTGGAAAATTCAGACAAATAAGTTTCTCGGAAGTAGTTCATTCACAAAAAAAAAGTATTTTGGTTAAACGAATTCTACATTTTTGTGTAGTATGTACAAACCAACCAGAATTTCTGAGAAATTTGAAGAGAATTACTAAGGACATCACCAGAAAATTGAAGATGTATATTTTATCGGTCATCAAAGTATCTTAAACATAATGTGCTTTAATCAGTCCTTAGAGCTGTTTTTGAAAAATTGAAACAAAAGGAATGTTCCAATTAAAGCTTTGTCTGGGTTGGATGATGTTCTTGAAAATCTTCATGCCGCATCCTTGGAAGTTCCTAAATTAATACCAAATCTGGCAATTCCATTGAGTTTTCGTTTTTTGAATTTTGCGTTCTCATATGCGCACACATGCACACTCAACAGTTGCGCGTGTGCCTATTTCTAACACTTTTTAAATTTTTTATGTTCACCAGAATTCCAAAAGTACATTCCCAGTGAAATGTCGATATCTAATTATTATTTGATGAAATTCAATACCTTTTCTGGCTACTATGTACATGGTACAGAAAAAAAATCATTTAAAAAGGCGTAAGTGTTGGAAAATTGAGTCAAATAACAATGAGTATCTAGAATACTCTACAAAATTGCATTTAGAATAAACTATTTTAACGAAATATACAATTTTTTGTAGCAACATTTGTCTATCTCTTACGATTTAGCAAGCAACTTTGTGATGTTTTCCTAATAACAAAGGAAAGACGATGACTGTTAGTTTTTTATGACTCAACTTCAGTGGATGTGGCAATTATAAGAAAATAAAATTGATTACCGGTGGGGCATTCATATCGATACCTTTAAGGTTGATTAGTATTTTCTAATTTTTTTTTTTTTTTTTTTACTTTTTGTGCTAGAAGTACTAAAGCTACCATGATAGTAGATGTGCCTCGTAGCACATCGGTGGAGCACCTGCCTGCTGTGCGAGTTTAAATTTTTCTTTAGTCATTATCCCATTCTCCCCAGAGACAAAGTATGAATAGCAGAGAGGAGAGAGAGATATATCTAATGTATAAAACCCAAAGTAAACGCAGGAAGTAAATAACTATGAATTAACACCATTGTCTATAGGTAAAAGGCTACAGACATGATAATTGCAGTTAAGGCTAGCTATAAATGGGTGGGGAAATACGATGAGTTAGTTACCAGGTATCTTGTGATACGGGTTATTATTGATTATCCCATAAACTTGGAAAGAGATATTTGACTCTGGACATGGTCCTATATTACACATGTTTCGTGCAAGTGTTGGAAGTGTTCTTGACATAATTTTCACTTCTGTGAATGCGTTTTCTTAACTTTATGCCCTTTTCGAAAGTTTTGGTTTGGTTAGTTTTACCTGCACGACAGGTTGGGCGTCGCTCGGAAAACCTACAGTTGAAAATTCTGGACACACCCTGACTAATGCGATGGAACTGATGAGGGGCAGATCTATCGCAGCTGTCATCAAACCTCGTACCATGGTAGCCGCAAGCTGAGTAATGAAATGTTTTCAATTGTTATTTTTCTGAAATCTAGCAGCTTAAAAAGTTTAGGTGCATCACATTTTTAGAGGGCTTACATGGTATTGCGCGATTGACATTTCAAATCTTGAATGACGATTTAATTAATTTCCTTTATCCTCATTTGCATATTTATTAGGTATAATATTTTCCATTGTTCCTGGAACCAATTTTACATTCTTCTGGATGTTCCTAAAATATTTTTTTTTTTTATGTTATTCAGAGAAATTTAAAGTTTCGGCGAACTGTTTATTTCCGCTTCCTCAAATCCCTCCCAAATATTCTATGCACTTAAATATAAATGCTGATATTTTCTATGTTCTCGTAGTTAATAACATGCATAATAATTTATGCATATAATGTTAGATATGGTCCACTTAAAATTTTCACTGCAAATACTTCTCTGAAGTAAGGATATGTGTGAAAAACCACCTTCATATTATGAAAGCGAGTAAGGGTTTCCTTTAAGTAAGCAAGGACCATTAAGAAACTTGTACAAATATAAATTTTCAGCATAAACTTTTTTTACTGTAATAATTCAGCATGTAATAATTCAGCCCCTAGGAGCAAACTAATTTCAATGCATAGTACAGTTGCTCAGAATCTGAAAAATAAGTATAGGATTTGCAGCAGTTCTTTTTATTTCAGATATGATATGATAACTAGTCTACATATGAATTTTAATATTTACAGAATATGTTTATAACTGTTATTTGACACTTACAATAGCTTATTTTGTATATTTTGAGAGTTACCATTATCTTACTCCAAGGAGCTGATTTATGATATAGTGGATAACATGAAAATATCGTTAAGAATGTGCTTTATTGCGTTACGATGAGCCAATTGCATCCCAAGAAATTGTAAATTCTAGTAGACTCTTGAGATGCGACGAAACGCACAGCAGTTGCACATTCTGATATTCAAGTGCGAACTAAATGTTGCAGTTATTCTTATGTCGTTGAGGTACTATAATGCCACAAACGCTGTTTCACTATTGCCTTATGAGCTGGAAACAATGTCAAGTTTTCAATTTCAAAGGAATGGAAAATAAAGCTCTTCTCTTTCACGTTTTATTTGGTGTCCCTCCTAGAATTGCAGTGCGCACCAGTTACGTAAAACAATGTACCTGTGAGAGTAAACATAATCAGTGACTTTCCAAGGATCTAATAGATGAAAATGAACGCTAATTAAAGTTTTACGACATGATAATTACAGTGCCTGCTGTATATTTTGTATTATTCCAGAATAATTGAGGGAATGTGTACAGCAACGCACCTTCGACTTGGAGTAAGGCTTACAACTTCCGTGGCTACGGTAATCTTAGCAACCAGATCCATAAGTGTGTCGATCAGTCCCATAAAGCAGGCACTTCATATGCTCTCAAAGGTAGTAAGTTAATATTTGTCATGTGTGGTGACCGAACAGGACTACCGCGATCATCCATTTGTAGTCAAAACTGTACATTAATATGATTGCTAACATCAAGTGTAAAATGTGTTGGCGCTCCGTCTTGTTGAAACCACGTAAGCTGACTAATTCTCAGCGCCACATCTTCTACGAGCGGTGGAATGACATACACGAGCCCGCGCTGTACATGAAGACGTGCATATTGTGACAGCGCGGGTTACGTAGAATCAGAAGTCTGGTTTGCAGAAATTTAGAACACTTTATTGCAGTAAAAAGACGTGAAATTGACAATCAGCTGTGTTTAAGGTCGACTTGGTGCTCCGCTGCACGTAAGCAAATGGAAGAAATCACTGTGGTACACTTCATACGTCCACTGTCGCAATAGCCATAACACAACTGCCGGTATTTATAGCTCCAGTCATTGTTTCTAGAATGCCGTAGACCTTCCGAGAACATTCGCGGCGGCAAGAGAAAGAGAAAATTCCGGAGTCGCTCTGTCTCTTTCTTTTTCTTGGCAAGCGTCCAGCTCTCCTGCCCACGCGGCCACAATGCCATCGGTGACAGTATGGTCCAATCACAAAATCATTGACAATACCAATCAAAGCATTCACAGCAAACAGCTGTTGGTAGGATCGACTCACCAGTGCATTTAGATTTTCGTAATAACGTACATGGTTATTTCTAGTGTTAAATATATCCTCTTTTGTAAACTTAGCCTCACCTGCAAACTATACCAAAACAATAAAATGTTTCCTGCACGCTGCCATAGGAAAATTTGCAAACTTCGCACGAAAATGGAAGTCCACTGGTTGCAATACTGCACTTATGGATAATACAGATGCATTTGTCCATGCAATCTCTTGAAACGATTGGCTTGTGTTGAGAGCTCACCAATCGCGTGTACCACATTCACTTCCAGATCGGGTGTTCTGGCATATCTTCGCAGCACCATTTTAATAGAAGGATCCAATTTCTCGTTGGCGCCTGTGTACCAATGCAAAAGCACTGTGATGTGATTCCTGCCAATGCTTGAAGACCTCAGCTCTTCCATTGCATGCAGTAAACCTGTACACAAAGTAAATATCGGTCAATTCATCAGTAAACCTATCCGTACTGTTGTGCACCCGCCTCTGTAGCGTAGGTATTAGCGCACTGCCTCATGTTCAAGAGGTCCCGAGTTCGAATACTGTTTTTTTTTTCTCGGTTTCTTCCATATGCTGAAAGATGAATGTCGGGTAACTCTAAGCTCTATGGACTCTGAACTTATTTGAGCATCATTTTACCCATTTCATTCATCGTGTGATATGACTTAACGTTTGAGCACGTTGATGACAATAAACAGTTGTTGTGTAAGAAACCCTTAAAATGAACGTAGACGTACTAAATAAAAACTGAAATCGAAAAATGGAAAATGTGTCATTAAATAACAGATTTTCAGACGCATAAGGGCAGATAATTTGATATTGGTACCTAATGTGCATCCAGTTCAGTGAGTTAGTTGTTTTTCCTTTCATTTAACAATTTTCTCACAAACACATCACATGATTTACTATGTGATATTTTCTTTACTATCGTATTTTAGCCGCGAAATGAACAACGCCTGACACTGTAGACCACCCTGTCAGCATAGTCCACTTCAATACCTGACTTGCTATCAGGTAGTCGGGGTCATTAGTCTTCATTTAAATTTCTTTAATTTGTTTCTATGGAAGAGTAAGCTGTGGATAACCAAATAATGAATATTTTGGTGCGTTTGAACCGGGACTGATTTCTGCTTAATTGTTTTTGTTTCTTGAGAGCGACCTTGACATTTGTTACTGCTTTACGCCTTAACAACAAAACGCCCGCTTTCTGCGAAAATTGCAACGTATAGTCTTAAGTGTGCCAGGCATACTTGGAGTTATTAACCTCCCTGAAGACATGTTACTCTTATTATCTAGAACTATTTGTGCATATGAAATAAATATTGATGTTTTCATTATACTATCCTGAGTCACCAGTTCAGATATCTGCACTTATACCCCAAAAATCCTATATGTGACTATAGAAAATAAAGTACTTTTAGCTGATTTAAACTGATAGCACGTTTAATCTCTTATTGTGAATAAAAACTGTTAAGATACTGGAATTAACTATTTGGTCATACATTTAATAATGTGCATATGATCATTTTTATTGGCACAAATGTTAAGCAAATTCACTGAGGTAGAATGTTTATTATAATTTAGCTGTCACAGGAGGTTCTCTCCCCCATTTGCATGTTCAGTTGATTTGACTTAAAGATTCTGCTCGTACAAATCATATAGGTTATTGATAAGTAATCGTGTCTGTAATGATAAGAGCTGGCACAGAACTCCAATAAACAAACACGTTAAACTATTATTAGAAAACCATGTAAGAAAAGAGATGTAAGCTTAAATGCATTTCTCGAAGATCACGCAATGGGAGTGTTTTGGGGTAAGTTCAAAGTGCAAATTGTGCAAGATAGAAACTCGGTGCATCACATTTTCTGCTCCCATGGGACTTGTTTTACAGCAGAATATTGCTTTTGGAAAAACTCTTTTAGAAGCAGAAGAATTTGAAACCATATATGTTATGAGACTGTATTTCTTGGTAAAGGGCTTAACGAATTGGCTTTAAAACGATGCAGGTAGCCCAAGGTTTCAATGCGTCCGGGGGAATGATGGAAATCTGTTTCGGTAGAGACAAGACAGAGAAAATTCTAAACTCTGAAACATACTCAATATTTTAAGGAGTTTCAGGCAAATACATTGCCTAGAGACGTTTATTAAAACACGAATCTGTCTCCGTATGAAAACAGACAACTGAACGATAAGTCATATCGGACAATGAATGAAATGGGTGAAATGATGCTCAAATGAGTCCGGGGTCCATGAAGCTTAGTTACCCGACATTCATCTTTCAGGCTAAGGGAAACCCCGGAAAAAACCTTATCCAGGTAACTCACCCCGACCGAGATTCGAACTCGGGACCTCTTGAACGTGAGGCAGACACGCTACCATCTACGCTATCATGGCGGGTGGCTATTGAAAGGTTTTGTTTTTGCGACCAAGTAGGTTATACACCTAAAATAGAACAATATTACACCGTCTGTGTAGCGTGGCGGTAGTACGTTTGCCTTATATTCATCAGGTTCCAAATCAGAATATCGGACAGGGTGAATTATCTGGACGAAGGTCCCCCCCCCCCTCCGAGGTTTTCCCATATCCTGAAAAATGAAGATTGGGTAACTAAGCCCTGTGGTCGTATGATATTTGAGCATCGCTTCGCCCATTTCATTCGTCCTATATGATCACGTTGAAGGACGTTAATGTATTATATATAAAATTATACATAGCGTCTATTAAAAGTAATGCACATTCCACACCATGGTACTCCATAATCATTCTCTCGGGACAATCTTATAAATTTTAAATACAATCACTATTTTTAGAAAGTCACTATTTTTATAGGGAGCAGCTGCAAGTGAAAAATATTCACACACGCACACACACACACACACACACACACACACACACACACACACATTAGTGATATCAAGAAAGAAACAAGCTGCAAACGAGAAGATAAACATCTTAATAACAAAATTATAGAACAAGTAGACATCATGAAATACTTAGGCATTCATATCGACAAACAGTTCAAGTTTGATTATCATATTGACCAAGTGCATGATAAAGCTATAAGCCTAATTCACACTTTATCTAAATCAGCAAAACTAACCTGGGGACTTGGAAGCAAAGCACTAGAAACAATATACAGAGGAGCTATAGAACCTATACTGACGTATGGAGCACCCTTATGGGCATCTGCATTAAACAACCCGAAGAATCTGAGAAAAATTCAGAGAATCCAAAGGTTGTTTAACATAAAAATCACGAAGGTATACAGGGCAATTTCATTTGACGCATCTTGTGTCATTGCTGGCATCCAACCCATTGATATCACAATTGAAGGGAAAGTCAAACTGTACAACTTCTTGCAAAATAAACAAGACTATGACGCACCCCTGCCCCCCAGTGACTGGAACCACCCTACAGAAGTACCTGAAGTTAAAGAAGCTGATGATGAAGACTCTATATTCAAAATATACACGGATGGAAGCAAAATAGGAGAGCAAGTGGGTGCAGCAGTTGTAATATTCAAACAAGGAACTTCAATTCGAGAGTTAAAATACAAGCTAGACAGAAGATGTACTAATAATCAGGCAGAACAACTGGCCATATTGAAAGCGCTACAAGAACTTCAAAACTTTAACAACACACCGGAGGAAGAGAAGACTGTAGCGATATATTCAGACAGTACAGTAACCCTAGCCATTCTGCGGAATAATAATAAAGATAACTCCATAGCAGAGAAAACCCTTAATATATGTAAAACCTTACAAAGACAAAAATGGAGAATATATTTCAGTTGGGTGAAAGCCCATGTAGGTATATGTGGAAATGAGTTAGCTGACAAACTAGCGAAATCCGCTGCTCTAGATGGAGATCTGCCCAATAGCTACAGTTTGATCCCTAAATCTGTAATTATTTCTGAAATAGAAGAAACAGGACATCAGGTCTGGCAGAATAGGTGGAATGCCACGGACAAAGGGGCACTCAGCAAATTCTTTTTTCCAACAATAAAAGATAGGCTGAAGAGAAAGCTTCCTTTAACACCAATTTTCACAGCAATAATTTCTGGCCACGGAAAAACCAAAGCTTACACCGATTCCATATAGTGGACGATCCAAAATGCACATGTAACAGCTCCCAACAAACCGTAAACCATTTAATATACGAATGTGTAGACAAAAGTCAACAAAGAGCCAAGCTAATACAAAATGTAACTCTAAATGGAAGCAAGTGGCCAGTAACCAACGAGAGTCTTGTAAAACACCACTTAAAAGCATTCTGTAAATACATAAATTCAATTAACCTGTAAAGATATGTAAATATGTATAACTTGTGAAATCAACTGCTAAAAGATCTAATGTAATATTAACATGTAAATATGTACAATTTGTAAAATCAAATGTTGGAAAAATGTAATGTAATGCATGTAATACTACTATGTAGTGGGGCATGCCGATTGTTATCAATAAAGAAAAAAAAACCACTCTCTCTCTCTCTCTCTCTCTCTCTCTCTCTCTCTCTCTCTCTCTCTTACACCAGCCATCGATACAGCTGCAATGCTGATAGAAATATTACAACACTACTTCGGCAGATGACGCCATGTGAATGCTCATCTGTATCCGTAGATTGCAAAGCGTGGCTAATGAGATAGGCTACGGCACGAATTGGAGTGACGTAGAAAAGGTACTCTAAAACAGAACAATATTGCATAGTATTGTGATATATCTTTTGTATGAATTTAACAAGTAATTTATTTGTTTATTTTGATAATGGATGTATTAGGTGACTAATTTTACTTCATTGGACCATGACTTGACTTGGAAAATCATCAGATTTCAGTTTGTGCCGCAGCCTATTTATCTTGTTACGTTGGAAAGCGAGTTACACTTAAAATGAACAGTTTATTTAGTATGATTACTATCTGAGCATCGGGTTTCTTATGAAAGAATCGCTCATTGTCTATGAAGACCATTCCTGGGTCAAGCAGTCCACTATACAAAATACTTCTTTTTAGAAACAATCATGGATTAACTCTAAATTCACTTTTGTTCTAATTATAGTATAAAAGCGTAAGAATATAGCACGTTTAGTATAATAATTTTGCCACATTATGTGAACTAAAAATTCTTCTCTTGTTTCAGGTGAGAATCTGTCAGCGCATAGATTGTCTACCTGCTGTACTCACGTATGTTTAAATATATTTTACTCAATTTTGCCTTCCTTTGAATGTAATTCGAAATGTTGATATTTCAACGAGGGTATTTTTAAATATTTTTTACCACATATCTGGTTAAACAGTTAGGGACACATCATGTATTGTTTGAACGTTGAATCTGAACTGTAGAATAGAACATGAACAGCTTTACGCGGCCTTCATTGAAAAGCTTCTCCAAAGATTTTCTGCAGAGGTCCTTGGCTGTTTAGGAGATTTTTACATGTAACCGAGTATTTGAATTACTCAGTTTGTTCCAAAATCGAATGCTCTTCCTCGTAGGTGGGGGACGTGCGTATCAGATTGTAAAACGCCATTGTACAGACGTAACAGATTGCTGCTTTTCCAGCCACAAAACATAGTGAACCTGCTCTGGCGCTTTTGCCATTTTAGGTTCGTGTAACAAAAACAACCGTAACTTTGCCAGCCACGCAATTCAAAACTTCCAGACTTCTCTTAGTAGTGATGTAACATAACCGCGCGTGTATATGTTAGTTTGAAATAGATGAAGTTTTTATTTTTTACATTTCAATCCGACACACCATACTTCTGATCAGAAACGGATAAGGATGTGGAAGTGTAGAATAAGGGGAATGGGGTGAAGCGAATCAACTTTGAAGAAAGAGCTGTAAGAATTAAGATAAAGGCTGGGATCGCAATGGGGAAGGAAGAGGTAAAGGACGGTGGTGAAGCTGGGCTCTGGAATTGTGAAGGGTTAAGTAGTTTAGGAGTTGTTTGAGTAACGCTAAGGGATTTGAATATTTTGAGATTAGCTAAAACATGGTTAAATGATAATGAGAGCGTAAAACTCGATGGTTTTCTATTCATTGTGGACGGAGAACGGTAGAATATTTGGAAATGAGAGTGCATTAATAAGCAATCAGTGATGTCTGAGGTTAAAGTGCATATAGGGTGATAGTGTCATACGGTTAATATTAAAAAGTTAGGTTATGTCTGAATGTTGCAATCCGTGCAGAAACTCTAATTTTCCTGATAATGAATATTCTTCGTCACTTACTCTTTGAAAAGGGAATTAAGATAAGTATACGTGGGACTGAGTTTGACTTGGAGATTGTAGTCCAATGAATGGAACTATACAAGCAGAAGACTGTGATTATGTGGGAGGATTGTTGTTGGAGTAGGAAGTCAATATAAGGAGCAAGAATAGTTGGATGAATGAAGGAAAAGTTAAACGTAACAATATAAGCTTAATCACCAACACATGATTCATGTGTTAAAGCGCGTTTACCTATGCTGATTGACAGAATTCAAATGAATAGAACCTCTTTCTGATAAAGTTCCTCCTTTAGAGCTGCACAATTACGTTACTTTTATTTTGCATAGCATTTTAACTACGTTCGGAACTCTGTAAAATGAATGCTTTATAAATAATTACATTTGCTACAAATAAACAATATGCCTGCCCCACCTGTCAATTCTCTGAAATAAATGATATTCTCCTTTGAACACCTACATTCTATGGCGTCTCTTTATACCATGTTAAAGAATTTACTTTGGTCTTGCACTGTTAATGTTTATATTAGCCTATAATGGATATTAGGAAGCATCATATCTTCATGTTAGAAAGTCTCAACAATCAAGGAATTTAAAATGTTTTAGGTTCAAGAAACGAAAAAGAGGCCGCATCGTTGCTGAGCGGTTAGACCGCTTGGCTCTCACCAAGGCAGCTCGGGCTATGGCGGTTTTCTCCGGTTCCTCCTATTTCCCCCGCCAGCATTCCACCAATTGCTTCATCTTTCCTATCATTTCATCTCGCCCTCATTGTGTCATCCACTTCCCTCACTCTCAAACCAGGTATCGGGCTAATCACCCATCCTGAATTCTCTCTCACTTATCCAAATATTCCGTTGCTCATCCCGTCGCCTACGGGCATAAGGGAGGAACAAGAATACCCTGGCACCACGTGGTAGTATAAGAGGGCAGTTAAAGAAAGAAACGGGGAAAAAATTAAGAAATTTACTGCAAATTAATTATGCAGTAATGCAATACAAATACCATGCTATGAGATAATAAGATTAAAAAATATCAAAAGGAAATGAATTTAATACATTATACCATAAGAAAGCATTTAATGGTAAAGGGACGGCACCAATCTTAAAAAAAAATGCTTGTTCCAAGAACTGCATGCCTGTTAAATAATTAATGATATATTAAACAGAGCAGAGTATATTTGTAAATTATTTGGACGCGAATCAAATATTTGCATCTAGCACATTGCCATTTTATTTTCAAGCATTATTGTTGCAATGTCCATATTATCTGTTTCTAGAAGGGTATATTTATTCTGGCTCTCCAATCCTAATAAGATTCTAGATGAATTATGGATATTTGTTAATTTTCCATTTCAGAAAATAAGCATGTGGGAGGCAAGGATGGAACCATCAGCAACTGGTACTTTTGAATTTTGTGGGTAGTGGTGTAAGAAACTTGGCTATTCCTTGGCTATTGGTTAAAGGCTGTGTTCTGAAAGTGCGGATAAAATCAAAACCACTATTGGTGTTGCATTTAAAGATTTTTTTTTTTAAATTTACGTCCTCCAACATTAAGTCATATCGGACGATGGATGAAATTGGTGAAATGATGCTCAAATGAGTCCGGGGTCCATGGAGCTTAGTTACCCGACATTCGTCTATCAGGATAAGGAAAAACGCCGGAAAAAAACCTTATCCAGGTAACTCACCCTGACCGGGATTCGAACTCGGGACCTCTTGAACGTGAGGCAGACATGCTACCACCACGCTACCGAGGTGGGCTAAAGATGTTAACAAAACAATACTGCGTTGTGACATTCACTTATTTGCACAGAAGATCAAACTCAAATTAAGGCACATTCATAAAGATTAAAGTTTTGTGATTCATATTTCAGGTTTAAAGATAAATAATGGTGAATTCACATTTCAGCTCCATAGAGCAAGATAACGGTAACTCACAAAGTATACAGAATAAGCTATTGCACATGACAAGCGGCTGTATATGTTCTGCAGATATTAAAATCGGATTTATACTATTGTGCCTATCATATCTGAAATGAAAAGTATTATAGCAAATTCTAAACTTCTTTTCCAGATTCTGAGCAATTATACTCTCAAGGTTACCATTACTTGCTCCAAGGGGTCGATTTGTTATTGCAGAAAGACAAACTATTGTAGATTTCGCGTTGTGTAGATGAATGGTTTTATCTGAAGTGCTAAATTTCAAAGTAGTGCTCCTATTGAATTATGAGTATTTCTCAATTTAAATATAATGGTAATAAAACTGTTAGCCATATAAAAGTGGCAACAGGTATTCTTGGGAAAATGTTAGGGAATGCTGAATTCCCTAGTGACAATCTTTTGCATCCAGAGTACAAACTACCTGAATCAAAACTAAATAAAAGTGCTCTGAATTGTACGGATTTAATTTTATTTTTTTCTGAAATCGGAAGATACTGAAATGGTTGACTAATAAAGTGAGAAGTAACGAGTGGATTAATGCATAGTAATCTAAATGTTACTAAAATATCCTGTTGTCTAAAGGAGAGAAAGGGAAAGCGGAAGCATATGATTATGATAGGACTAAGAACGGTAATAGACTTTGCTGGAAAGAAAGAATAGAGAAGAAAGACCTTTTGATATAACCAGGGTAGGGATGGCTAATAAAGTATCCAATGTAATCGGACGGTGAAGATCTGGAAGTGTAACATTTGAAATTAAACCTAGAAAATGGGTATTCCATTTTAAGAAATGGTTTCTTTCAAAGTTGGTGTAATGAGAAACGGAGTTTGAATGTAGACGAGGGATGGGAGAAAGATATGGGTGGATTATTTTCAAGCGAAGAGGTTCTTCTGAACCCACTTTTCAGAAAGAATAAAGCGATGGGCATTGAAGAATTACCTGCCGAACTTCCCAAGGGATGATAAGAAAATATGAGAGATTGTTCTACTGAATTAAGTCCTTCTAATTTAATAAAAAGAAAAGAAATATATGTATATAAATGGAGAGAACTGCAGCGCTTCATTTGATTTATAAATGACAAGGATATGGAGAACCAGGAATTATAAGAGAAATTACTTGATTGAACCCCTAGAAAGATTTTATTGGAATATTGACTGATTGAATGGGCGGACAGAATTATCTCCTTGTCTAAGTGGATTCAAAAGAGAACTAGGGACAATTGATAATGTACTATTAATAATTGAAGCATTAGTTGGTAAATATGTCATGAAACGAGATTATAATTTAGTATCTTTAGCCCTAGAGAAAGCATATGCCAGGGTAAAATATACCGCATTGCGGTATAAACCGTGGAGCAAAGACTTTGGGTATTCGCAAATGTTTCGAGAATAATTGAAGACATATCTACGGAACCATTTCAACAAGGCCCCAAGAGGAAAATATTGTGTAAAGTTGATGAATTTAGAAGGGAAGTCATAAGGCATGTGTTATATAAGCAGTTCCGTGACGGTCTGTCTCTTACCATTTAATTTATACGTTTGCGTTTATCTGGAATGAGTACAGATCATACTAATTTGTTTACAGCACCACACTGAGAACGTGACAGTGTTCTGACATGCAATAACAAATGCGAAGTTACCGGACATAGCAGTACACTTTGATTGCGGCGTGAAAGCATAATCGTAGCAGAAAAATAACGCTGTCTAAATGCAGTACTGCAAATTATGTAATTTATTGGAATTTGCTTTAAAGAAACAAAGTAAAAGCTAAAGAAAGTAATGAGTAGCTATTGTTTTAAAATAATACAAATGTATATGTAAATGGTACAGTGCTTATTATAAGGATTTGTAAGCACAATCAAATGGTGAAATAAGCAAATACATAGGCACGAAAAATGAAACAAATAAGTACCAAAAATAAGCAAATAAAAAAAAAATACAAATTTTTCATAAACGTATTGTTTCGTAGAATTCTTACCTTGCGTAAGCTTGTTACAGTACACAAGGGAGGTTATCTTGAATTTTTTTTAAAAGCTCCTGCGCTTGTCAGTGAAGAATTTTTTATACAGTGAAAAGGATCTCTCAGCGCCGCCTGACGTTACTGAAACATGGGAAAAACACCGCAGATCTTAAGTGAATTCCCCTTCGATATACGTTTCTGCACTAGAAAGTCTTTTAGAAATTTTAGTGTTTCGTAGCCGGATTTTTTCGTTAATACCTTACTGAGTTTCTCAAAGGCAGTTTTAGCAATACCAGAGTCTCTGAAGACAACGTTACTGAAATTGCATCTATCAAAAAAAGTGAATGTTGCAAGGTACTGTTTCGAGCTTCCAGCTGTTTATAATAGATATTTTGTAGAAACGCTTATGGATGTACTCTATCTTATCTTGGATGCCAATATTAGCAAAACTTTCCTGTGCAATGGCAGTGGTGCTTGCATCTTTTGCATCTAAGGAGTACAACACTGTTTTACTTCATTGAAATATATGACACAGCATTTAACCAAGAACCCCATCGAGTTAAAACTGGCTGAGGAGGTAAAGGCAAATTTGGAAGGACTTAATGAAATTTTGAACTCTAATCGGCGACAGTACAAACCCAGAGACAAGAAAATACGCGTCTTTGTATCGGCTCCTGTTTCAGCGAGAGAATATAAACCTTCTGAATGATAAAATAGCTAGAAATGACAATTTACGGTTTTGTTTTAATTATGTAAAATAAGTATGCAAACCCCTATTTCAACTGAAAAAAAGCATTTAAATATTTCGCTTAGAAACTGGGCTCTAGTTAAAATAAATGTGTACTGAATTATGTTTTGCAGAAGCCATACACCTATATACAGAATACATTTTCGTTTTAATCGGTAAATGCTTTTGTTTATTTTCAAATATATTTGTGTTTATTTCTTTGCTACCTTTTCGTTTGCTTTATTTTATATACGTATTTGTGTAGTTCAACTGTAATAAGTCATTAATAAGTCATTGCCAGTGTGATTCCTTTATTTAAATTAGTTTGTAGGTCACCTCTGGACAAAGATAACCCGTTACGTGTTACACCTAAGCGAGATCAGTTTATTTCCCTGCCAACGGGGAATTTTGATAGTGCTTTATAAAGAAACAGTGCGTGGCGGACAACCGATAACGCACGTTCCGCACCGCTGCTCCCACCGGCACAATTCTAGGATGTCAGTCTAATGTTTAAATGGACTATACAATTCCCGATTCCGGTCCTACCCACATTCCCTTCTCCACTCTCCCTCCTTCCGTCTGTCGCCTAATCACGCGAAATCTTTTTGCTGCACCGAGGTTGATAAGTACGTGTGATACCACGTGTTTTCCATGCTATGGTGCGTTAATGCGTTATAATTCCAGAAAGTCGGTATACTTCACCGTAAAGAATCTTCAAGCTCTTGTAGAAACATTTCCATTTCCAATTTCTCATACAGACTCCTTGGCGTTCGTGATCTTTTCAATGCATATAAGGGAATCGGATCTCTTATTAAAAAGAAATCGAAAGTAAATCATTTGTTTTTACAGAGGGAACCCGTAATGACAAAGTGAAATTGAAACGAAATGCAAAGAAATCTTTAACAATTGCCGAGAATCGGGAATTTTACAAACCTCAGCTTGGAATGCAACTGAAATTTAAAACAAAAACACTGAGATACGTAGCTTAGGAATTGCAGGCACGCGATAATCTGTGAGGAATTATTTTTTGGAATAATTAATTGCTGGGTAATGTTAATGATCAGTTATTTTACCTTCGTTTTAAGGATTTTTATTAGTCGAAACGTGATTTTATTTACATGGCCATACAAAGACGCCAAATAGATACTTTAGTGCATTAACTTGTCACGAAATGCCATTAAACCAAGACCTTGTTTGATGTGCCATGAATCCTTATAGAATTATAGGGCCTATATGTTTCCAGGATTACGTGAATGGACTTTAGTACATATATAAAATCACGCAATTTCTCGAAAAATTGTGCAACTTTGAGTGTATCTACAAGGGCATTTTACCGGGATCTAATACCACAAATTTCTCTCGATAAAATTGAGAAAATGCTTTAGGAAGGAATACCAGTAGCAGATTGTGGCCAACACGGTATCAAATTTGACAGAATGCTATATGTCAGACCTTAAAGATATCGTGATAATCTACATACTTTGGAAGAACTGAAGAGCAATATAAGAAGAAAAGTTAATAGTAACAATGCAACTTTGTTCTCTTGCAATTGTTTCGCCTAGAGCTTCTTTGGTTGCCTGTGTATTTATACTATATTTCCGTGTTATCGAATTCTGTTTCAGTATTTTTTTATCCACCCTCTTCTGTATAAATAAGCTGTACTTTCATTTTTCAGGCTATTACAAGAAGCTTTGTAATCTTTAAGTTTGAGTTCTTTCATATTGTTAACAATTTTTTCTGTGCTTGTATCTCTAGTACGTAAATGCAATTTTAGAGTTACCACATGGTCACTGTGGGCCAGTCCTCTGTGTGCTCTGACAACTTCGTACAACTTTTTCCTTTGATGGTTATGCACTCAGTTAATTCTATGCATATTTATGAATTTCTCTATGCGAATATGAACAGTTTAGAATTTCTAGTGAAATTTGTTAGCATATATTAATCACATTCATTATCTTTACAATATTTTCTTGTGTGGTCTTCATTTCCTACTTAACTTCCTATTCTACCATTGAAATATCCAGCAATAATTTATATTTTACTTTTTATCTGTTATTCCACTCAGTTTGCTGAAGATATGTGACATCTGGCTCATCTTCACTTACTGTATAGGCTCCTATTATAGTAGTTTGGTGTCAATATAAAGTTTGGATTATTTTAATGAATTTTCGTTAATACTTCCCAATTTATAAAATACTTCTGTATTTTTTTCCCTTATTATTGACACTCATGATTTGCTCTTTGGGGTTTTTGTACTCCATTGTGTAAATGCATATACGATCCTTTTTCTTAGCCGTTTCCCTACATTTTTGTTTTCCATAACACACTGTCTTGTTTCCTGTTTTCCAATTCTTTAATAGTCTCTCCTTTATTTCTTAATCCTTCCATGTTCTTATCGTCACTCCTTTTCGGTAGCTTTTTTAGTTTCCCGGCTGCATTCTTTGTTCCTTTCGAATGACTGGGGAGTTGGCTCATCTCATGAATCCCCAACTTGGAGGTCCAAGTAAATTTTTTTGGCCATCCTTTTGACCTTGATAAGCCAACATCCAACTGCAAGGCAGCAGCGCTAGTTTTGAGCCACCCCGGGTAGTTTATTACCCTGGTACCGGCCATACTATATGCCACCTAGCGAAACGCCCAATGGGAAACTAGCAACTCTACATAGCTCGAGATGCTTAGAATATAAACACGTCAAAGCACGATGTTCACACAAAATTTGCACGCACGCACACTGACACACACACAATCACACACACACACACTCACACACTAATTCATTCCTGAAGTTTTAATGCATTTGTAAATTCAGAATGGAATCAAAAAGTCTGTAAGTGGGTGCAGCTCTCGACGACTATTAGATGTATCACACCTTTTAATTTTGGCGTGTGGTAATTTTAGATTTGTGCTTAACACACTAACGATATCACTGTCAGCAAAATGTTTAATACATATACAAGCAGTTTTACGGAACACAAACCATCTCCATGCATAACACGAATTCATCGTTCTGAAGGAAAAGAAAATGGTGTATACGTCCTTGTTTGAGAGATATCTAAAATACGATATGCACATCATACATTCGTACTATTTAAAACAATTAAATCTGGATGTTAATAGAAATTCATATCTTGAAAGGGCCGGTTAGGTTTAAAAAGTAAAACGATCACATTTTATTGTTTGATAATTATATTGTTTCTAATACATATGTTTATATGAACTATATTTTGAAGCCATTGAGAAAAATTGACACTGTTGAAATAAATTCAGTGAATAGTTACACAAAATTGTTTTATTTAGCTTATGTAGATTTTCACGTAACCTTTGCTGCTTAAGTTTTTACAGAAGCTACTGCTGTTTCAAACGTCAGTATGCAAACAGTCCAAATAAACAGTATTACTGTAACTGTAGCACTACTGAACACATACTTAATGTATTTGATTACTACTACATGATACCTATAGGTATATTCATAAACGTTCAGCCAGAATTACTCGGAACGCTACGTTCAAAACGAAGGTGACAATTAGAATATTGTTACTCCATTCTCTTATATTGCTTTTTGAGGTCTTTGAGTAGTACGCGTTTCTCTAGTAAAGCATAACTTTCTTTTCAATATTGATGGCCTTTTACATGAACAGCAAAAGTTTGCAGCTAAACAATTGGTAATTAATATATCCCATGTCGGAAGTTTCAATCAAGCTGCAGCAAGATACGCTGTATGCCAAAAGGAGGATTATGCGCATTCTTTTGAAGTGTTTTGATGGAACAAAATTACCGCGGGCGTTTGATAAGCCACCAAGTGATGTTTTCCTCTCTCTACACTGGCTCTTAGAATGAACTGCGGAATAATCTGATTCGTCAACGTTGAATACTGTAAGGGCCTCATCAAGTGGTTCCAATGTATGAAAAAGTGTTTGACTTGATGTTAAAGCCTTTAGAAGAGCCATGAAAGCATTTCTACGTGGCCGAAACTTAAATTTGTGGGCCACTTTTCCCCAACTGTTTTGGTTCGTCTATTCATTTGTTGGAAGCTGAGGATTAGCTAGTAGAATACTGAAAGGAAGTTTCCTCTTAGCATCGATGCAAAAAGTAATTCTTCCAGCCATAAGTTCTTTTGGATCAGCTTCACCTACAGTTCTTTACGCTTGAGTAAACCTTCTATTCACTTATTTATAGGTTTTGCTTATATCCTTTATCCCTCCTGGGATACCTTATGGGTGCTTATTTGCAATATTATACTATTTCATAAAACATTCATTTGAAATTGTTTTTAACTCCTCAGTAGCATTGATAATTTCCTGGGTTTATAAACTCCAAATGTCATTTTGCCAGGTTCTGCAATAGTGATCGAAATAGTAAGTTACCTCTATTTTCCAAATGGGTGTAATATAATTTTTTCGAAATGGTGCTATTTAAGAAACGTTACCTTCTTACAATATGAGTGCTATTCTCAGAGAATATTGCTTTGTAATCAGTTATAATTACGTATAAGGGAAGGGTGCACTGATATTTCCACATGATAAAATATTATTTCTGTATGACAACATAAAAGTTAAATCAAGTTCACAGAAAACCTTTTCACGGTAAAATGATCACACCTCAGCCAGAAGTTAAATTAGTCAAGATCCATGTAGATGTTCAGCAAGAAACCATTAGCTTAAGCGTTTGTACCTGCAACTTGGGAGCAATAGAAGTAGACGTAGGTCAGTTCTAAAAATTAGGAAGGTAAAGGAGCTTTTAGGATATAGTAAGTCACAGAGTAAAAAATAGATTCAGAAGCGAGTAACAACCCCAAAAATTGACATGGAGAAGCTTTGGTTGGCTGAATGATGGAAGGGGAGGCGGGACTTTATGGCTTGTGAATTACATCCGCCAAATACCGCGGTGTCGTCCTTGATCGTGGGCTGACTTTCACCCCACACATCAGGGCCAAGGCCGCATACGGACTTGATGTACTTAGGCAATTGTATCCCGTATTAAAATAAAAAATGCCCATACACCTAAAACTGCACCTTTATCGGACGATCATCCCGCCTGATCCTGTATGGATGCGAGATCTGAGGATCGGTGTCACGTGCCATTGCAGACCGTGTACAACAGCAGACATTATGGATCTGAAACTGGACGCAGATTCCCATCTCACATCCTGCATGATGACTCTGGGCTCCCACACATCGTAGATATAGTTCAAGGGAGATCTCGTTCCATGCACAGTAAACTCGCAACCCACCCCAATCAGCTGGTGAATACTCGGGTTCACTATGACCTCCCAATAGGAAAAGCCCGCCTCGGTAGCGTAGATGGTAGCGTGTCTGCCTCACGTTCAAGAGGTCCCGAGTTCGAATCTCGGTCAGGGTGAGCTCTCTGGATAAGGTTTTTCCGGGGTTTTCCCTTATCCTTAAAGACGAATGTCGGATAGCTCTAAGCTCCATGGACCCTGGACACATTTGAGCATCATTTCACCCATCTCATTCACCGTCCGATATGACTTAACGTTAAAGGACGTATAGGAAAAGATATAAACTGCCCAAAGACGCCATGCAGGGACTATATTCCCAGCTACTCCCACCCTCAGATCCAGAAATGAACGTGGTAACACATAAACCCACCCAAATCCCTGTACCCTCTGGTTGATATGTCCTACCTTCGGCTACCTTCAAGCCGGCGGCCGGGTACAGACAGCATTGCGCGTGGTGACTGCATGGACGGGTGGCTGTTTGGTGGTTAACACCTAGAAGACTATAGCAGCCTATGCCCATAAACTAAAGCTTGAGATACATGACGAATCTTTTAAACCGCCGAGATAAAACCGCACTAAGCGACTAGGCGTAAAACAAACCTACTCAGGATTGCTGTATTGCGTGGCATGCAGATTAATAGTGGCTTATTGTCACATATTGGCAGTCCGTATCGCTTAAAGGCTTCGCTTAGTTTAAAACATACTTATCAGTCCCCGTAAGATAACTTTCCGCCCAAATTTCAGCAACTTGCGAATCTCGTTATCATTACAGAGATAGCTATTTTAAACTGTAAGAAGTTAGAATATATAATATTTTAATACCTAAATGTCTCACTTTTAAGGTTCAGAAACAGTTTAAATCTATATCCTCAATTAGACGGTAACTCGCTTCCAATAGCTCAGGTATTAGCATCCATTAAATTTATAGCAAACCTAATGGCGTAGCCTTTCCTCGCACCTACCAATGCATACACGAGAGAAAGATCGGGAAGTTCGATTTGGGTTAGTTAGGCGCTGGCCTACTGATTTCCAAGGTCAAGGTTCAAACCCAGTGCAGATGGTTTTAAGTGTGCTTAATATATTTACTGGCATATATAAAAACCGCAGGACAAAGTCGTGGCACGCTGGTGGCACTGACATGATTCTGGTAATCGATGTGGCCGTTAACAAACACACATACGCAGAAGTATCGTAAAGTTTTAATTATCACGTGATAGTTTATATGTTAGCCAGTGTCATTTATCTCTGGGGACATAATGTTGCAAGTTTGTCAATTGTGTCCTTTTCTTTTGTAACAGTGGTTGCTAGAAGTGACTAAAGAGTAAGATGAAGGAAACTGAGGTCCGTAGTATTAAAAATTTACCAGGAAATACGTGAGATGGCGGCTCTATAGGGCAATGATTGCCCATCTTATAACCTATTATACGGTGGAAAAGGAATTTTCAAACTGGTCACATGTCCCTAACAGACAAGCCAAGAGCTGGTAGACCGTCCTTGACAGATGATGCTGTCATAGCGAAGAAAGTGGAGTGCTTAATCCTGGAAGACAGACAAGCAACCATCCAAATGATTATGAATGAGACTCATCTTGTTATGGTAGTGCATGGAAAATTATTCATGCACATGTCTAAGGTACCTGCACGGTGGGTTGCACGTTTCGTATCCCTTTGCAAAAGCAAACACGGCGTTACCTTTAAAGGCAGATGTTGATGCTGTTGGAACAGGATGAGGATGACCTTTTTTATCATCTAGTAACCATGGATTAAAGAGATAAAAACCATGAGCATGGAATGGAAGCATGCCGATTCTCCCCTCCCAAAATGCAAAGATGCAAGTCAGCTGGGAAGAATATGCTTTCAGTTTTCTGGGACTGTCGTGGAATCATCCGTACAAACGTCATCTTTACATGGGTGAAACCATCACTGGCAGATACTACATCAATCTTCTGGAAAAATCACGAATAACTATGATTAAGAAACGACGTGGTGTGCTCTCCAGACATTCGTCTTCTGGCTGACAATGCTCCAGTTCATTCATCTCAAGTCGGAGTTGACAAAACAAGGGAATATGGCTTTCAGTACTTGTAGCATCCGCGTTATACGCCCGATCTCGCATCAAATGACTTCTTTTGTTCCCAAAAATGAAGAATCCGTTGCGTGATCGGCGATTTGACAACACAAATTACGCCATCAATGACGGAAAAAGAGCGGTTTAAGTCCAAAAATGCCGAGTTCTACAAATCAAGGTATTCGAAAGGTCAAGAAACGCTGGGGAAAATGTGTAAATCTGAATGGCGACTACATAGAGATGAATTAACAAGCACAACACAAACTATCATATTTTTAAAGGATGATAAAGCTTTACGATACCTTTTCGTAAAACAGTAGATTCAAACCTCGAGATATTGTAGATTGTATCAACAAATGTCGCATACAAGGTAGACTAATCGTATTTTTTGAACAATTGTGTGTGCGCAAGAAAACAGTGATTAACAAAAGCAAAATGTCCGATAAATTGCAATATTGGTATTTAGGTTCAGCATTTTTCTAGGATAGAAAGTGAAGATTTAAAAAAAGAAGCCCGTTTTCCCTATAATTAACCTTTAAATTGGTTCTATATAAATTCTTTTTTCTCAAAAGTACTATCATTATGAGGAAATATGTGTTTATAGTACTTCTTGGGCGTAGCCTATAAAGTACCAAACCTTTGGAATGAGGTTTTGTATATCTATTTAAAATACACAGTTTATTTCAAATAAAATTTTTATGACAGTTATTTAGGAGGTAAACCATTTTGGTTTCAATGTTTCATTGTGTCAGTTTTTGTCACTATTCAATTCCCCGTCGTGTCACGGAAATGATAGTGAATTTTAGTCACTATTTAGCGACCCTTCTGAGCTTCGGTTTACGCTGTCCCTCGTACCTCCAAGGAACCGTGTAATTTAATTCTATTTTTGGCTATAGTTTATCCCAATTAACATGACGCAGGCAAACCTTTCGTAAGGGTGGTTATGTACAATATGGGGGAGAAAGTCTGATGTGCTTCACTCACATGACCTCTGCTCTTGTACAAATATTCCTGCTATTTTAAACTAGTCCTGTCTATTTCATGCAAATCGAGGTAAACAATAGCGCATTGCTGATTTTCTTGTAGGTATTACGTGGTCTCATAAGTAAAGTCAGTTTTTTGATTTTAGTGTTTTGGAAAAGTTATTGGTTTCTTTGGTTCGGCAATGCTATTTACAGGATGCCAAGGTTAGTGTTGTGTACTTTGCGAGCATGTGTCAGCCTTCAGTTGTTAATAAACAATCACAAAATGGAGATAAAGTTGGAACTTAGAGTCCTTCTAAAACACTATTAGAAACAAGTTTATAAAGCCGCTGCCGCAGTTCGAAGAATCTGAAGTGGAAGGAGAAGGTTCCAACATTTCAACAATGAAGACGAAAACGCTAAAGATCTACCACGTTCTGGAAGACCTAGAGTGTGGAATACTGAGGATATACGCCAAGTTTTGCGAGAAAATCCGCAAAAAGTACCCGTTGCCTTTCAGAAGAACTTGCAGCATCAAAAGGTACCATAATCGCCACATTAAGATACTTGAAAAATCATACAGAAGCTGTAGATCTTTACTTCATGAACTGACACCTCAACAGGCTGAAAGTAGAGTGAATATCTGTCGTCAGCTTAACCGTAATCCCATGGATGATAGATTTGTCAAGATAATTGTCACTTGTGATGAAAAATGGGTGTATTACCGAAACCCTGATGTCTCGAAACAGTGGCTTGATACCCCCAACCTGCCAAGGTCATCGAAAAAAATCAGTTCGGTCCCAAAGTAATGTGTGTCTGGTGGCATTTTGAAAATGTGATTCACTGGGAGTTTGTTCCAAACATGCGGGCGATTGACGCAGATCTTTATTCTTACCAACTGGAATGAGTTCATGAAATTTTTAGACCGAGATACTCAGCATTAGTTAACCGAAATAGAGTTCTGTTGCAACAGGACAATGCAACACCCCATACTGCACAAAAATCATGGAAAAAAATTTAGGAATTGGGAGGTATCGAACTGCTGCCGCACCCAGCATACAGCCCCGATCTCGTACCATCAGATTATCATCCTTTTCGATCTGTTGCCCATTTTCTACATGGAAGAAATTTTGACATTAAAGCAGTGCAAGTGGGTGTCACCGAGTTCTTCGCATCAAAAACCAGAGAGTGGTACCATTGTGGGATAACAAACCTCGTTGAAGATGGCTCAATACCATAGAATCTAATGGTCTATACTTTGAAAATGAGTTGTTTGTCAGGACACATTTCAAATAATTGTTTTTCTTAAAAACGATATTATGAGGCTATATAAGGTGAATAGTGGAATTCCTAGGTTTAAGCGATAGTCAGATATTTTAAGAGCACAGCTGTTCACTATTTGAAATGCCATTCTCTCTGCATGGCTTAGAGATAAAAAATGAATAACGACTCCGTATTTGAGAAAAGTATGCGTTTTGAGAAATCATGGTATGTCCCCGAAATGGTTCGTTGCCACAAGAGTATTAAATATGATTTTTTTTTTTTAATGAGATAAACATTTTTGTGTAGTAAGTTTTTTATATCTTGGGATTTTCGAGTTAGTCAAAATCCATCCAGAATGAGAGAAATTCTTAGGAGCTCCCAGAAAATTCAAGATATAGATAACATTTGTCATGAAAGTATCTTAAATGTGTGGCATTTTAATTAAGTGTTACGGCCATTCTTGAGAAAATCAAAATTCTCAAAATATGTTTAATGTAAACAGGATAGACTGGTTGAGGGGGTATTTTGAAAATCTGCGTGTCGCATTCTTGAAAGATGCTGATTTCAAACTAAGTTTGGTATTTAGATTTAATAAACGTCATTTTTAGCTGATTTTTTTTCTAAGCATATTTTTATTCAAAAGACTTCAAAACGTGTATTTCAACTGAAATCTCCGTATCGATTTTTTTGGTGGATTGATGGAATAGATTTTTCTTAATGACAAGTACGTGTTATAGAAATTATTAGTAGAGAAGTCAATGTAAATGTAACACAATTTTTCAGGTGATAAATCGCTGATTGGTGTTTTTCCCCATGTTCATTCAGTAGGGCATCGATTACAAAAACACGTGCTTTCTTAAAATCCCACTGTTGCTTTGGCTGCTTATACCCTACAGTGAATTTATAACTGCACTGAAAGTTTATCTTGAATAACACAAAGTGGGCAGAACATATTTTGTAAGAAATGTTCGTTGAAAATAGAATGCAACATGTCTTTGCTGAGGTTTCAGTAAGTTATGACTATGCAATCCGGTGTACATTTCATGCTGTAGATGAAAAAGAGAACGAGTAAAACGTGCGAATAGAAATCTTCTTGGGCTCAGCCAAGCTGAACTTGGAGAAAGCTTGGACCTTTCTCCAAAGTTCACTTGGGTGACTGCCCGAAAATACATGTTCATATCGCAACCAGGGAAGCTTCAATGATGGTAGTAATAAAGTACACATGTACAGCTTTGTTTATATTGCAAGTTCACTAAACGTGTTTAGTGATTCATTTGGTCTAAAATTGATATTGAATTAAATAAGCACAATACAGCAAGTATGGAAAATTCAGATAGATTACGAGAACATCTGCAAAATGGTTCTCTCTCTCTCTCTAAAAGCACATAAATTGTGTGTTTTAAGAGAACCCCATTGTTTTGTGATAAGATTTTGTCTATTTGTTAAGGTTTCCAAGTTAATGCAAAAGTCATCGAGAATGAAAACGATTTAAGAAAGTTTTCAGAAACTTCAAGGTACAAGTTTCATTCTTCGTGAAGCTGTCTTAAACATGTGACATTTTAATAAAAATGTTACTTTTTTGTAAAAAGATGAGGAGGTTTTCAAAAGTGTTCAACGTTAAGGGTTCTCGGGTGTGGAGGACTTTCTAAACTCTACCTTGGAAGATGCTGAATGCCAAGAGGGTTACTTAACCGACCTTTCATTTTTGAGCATTCTGTTCTGTCTGTCTGTCTCTCTCTCTCTCTCTCTCTCTCTCTCTCTCTCTCTCTCTCTCTCTCTCTCTCTCTCTCTCTCTCTCTCTCTCTGTCTCTCTCATATACACACATATACCTTTCATAAAATCCATTTTGGATTTACGGAGCCTTAAAAACATGTAGGTATTTTCGGTGAAAGTTCGGTATATAATTTTTGTATGTAATAAAGTCCTACGTTTTCTGCTTACTGTAATTAGGTTCAGTAGTAAATAAAGTACAAAGTTGGATATTACATTAACATAATTTTTAGCAACTATATTTTTAAGTCTTTCTCGAAGTATGTTTACAAGAGCTTAATTCTTTATCTACATTAAATTCACCGAGATTGAGTTTCCAACAAAAACTTGGTTACACATTTGGTCGTAGATACAAGGAACATGCACGAGACCGAAGTCACGTCTTTAAAACGTGGATCGCTATAAGCTGGCTTTGAAAATTCACACTTTGTGTTACATACGAAAAAACAATGAATGTTGCCTTAGGACTTCAAAATTAAATATATGCAAGCTAACAAGAATAGTTAGGACATGTTTAATGTTACAAAACTATATAAATTTTAAACTAGTCTACAGTGTTGTGTGTTTGTAATTACTTACCACAAATAGAAAATTACACAACATTCATTAGATTAAAGAGGTCAACTTGAAATAACCTAATTATAACGTATTTATTAATAAACATTGCATGTGCTCCTAAAGGTAATAAAGATATTATTGTTCTTGTATTTCCTAAAAGAGTTATTAAAAAGTGTCCTGCAATTATATTAGGAGCTAATCGAATTGGTTATTCCCAGAAAATCCAATATATAGGTACATTTTAGTAGTCTACAATTTTGTAGATTCAGATATCTATGAATAAAACATCACTGCAGACATTTGTGAGAAAATATAGAACAGTTCTTTTGTGAATTCATTAGTTTGGAGTGGAGAATTTTAATGTAAATTGTTGCGTGTCTGGAAGATATTTAAATACCGTGTTTGGTGTTTTAGCCAGTATTCCCTTTTAGCTGTGTAGCTCACTCATACAGAGGTTTCAATTCGGGGCCGGAAAGTATGCGTTGCTGGTGAAATCTCGATATGAGACGGAGGCTCTGCCGGGTTCGATCCAAATGCCAGTGGTTCCTCATGGTGCCCTTTTGGAAGCCTCCTGGGCTCGATCAGTCGTCGGCTGGCAGCAGCAAAGGGGACCGCTAATCGTTGATCTGCGGAGGAAATAAATGAGAAAAATGTGCGTGATTCAGTGTTTTAACAAATTTTTTGACATGTCTGTAATTTTTAGCACTATTCGCAGTCGACTGAACTCGACAGTTGTCAGAACTCGGTCCTCTCCATCCCAGTTGCAGCACTTGCCACACAACGTAGTGAATGTATTGAACCGTAAGTTCAATAATTTATTTTGCCTTGTGACTTTCATTAAGTTCGCCATGGTTCTAAGATTCTACTTCTCTGCAAGCCCATGGCATGTGCACTCGACCGTTCATGTATTTATGTGTAAATATTTACTTAAGCGAACACGTGCGGTATGTACGGTGGTATCCTTTCCTGTCGGTATTTCTAGAGCAATTCAAATTTGGTGTGCACAACTACATTTATGGAAGCTGGCACCTTGAACGTAAACAACTCCTTATTGGGACGAGGGGCGGCTATTTTCGCGCTACTTAACGTGCTATAATATTTTAGATTCGCTTCCTGGATTTGTATGATTTTTCTTCATCCTTTATCGGAAATGTCATGGGGTCGAGATTTTCCCTGATTATTTCACTGCAAGCTTGCAATTCGCTGTTTTGGCCATGGCAAATCATCTAATAAAAGAACAATAACGCTGCACCCTCGCCGGATATCACAATAAAGGAGCTTGCATAGGGGCATCATAGAGTGGCTTAGCGGACTTCAAAAGCCCTTTTCTTGTATCTATTATTTCATTGTCTTGGACATTATCGTAACGTAATGCTTAAATTACATTTAAAACAAAAACTTCCCCATTATTAATGAAACAAGTACATACATTACTCCAATAAATCATCTTATTGTCCTCCTTGGTCTAGGGGTTACACGCTAGCATCTGGTTCCCGAGATCGGGGGTTCTCACCCTGTGGAGGGCAATGGATTTTATTTTTCTCGGCAGTAAAAAAGTGCTTAGCATGGCTTCCTTTGGAAAGGAAGTAAAGTCGGTGATCCCATGTATGTAATGTTTTAATTTATCGTGATCCCTTTCTAGCGACAAAATGTTCAGCTTTGACCTTCAGCCCAAATGACTTAGTTGCCGTCGGGCCAATAGCACTCAATCATTGCAGTTCAAAAGCGTCCACAAATAAATAAATCACCCTTGTTTAGTTACATATTATGCAAAAAAGATACCTCACATTATTATATATCATATTGATTGAATAATAACTAATTGTTTGGGCTTATTAGCTTACAATTACGGTCTCAAGTTTGGAACATAGTATGTATTATTACTTTAATTATAGGTAGTAAAGTTAACGTTCTCTGGGATGTCATCGGACGATGAATGAAATTGGTGAAATGATGCGCCCAATGAGTGCGTTACCGGCATTCATCTTTAAGAATAATTAAAAAAAAGGGGAAAACCTTTATCCGACAACTCATCCTGTTTGAAGTCGGGACTTCTTGTTTCGAAATTCATATAAATTTGCTACGACACGTCGCTGGTAGATTAACTCGTAACTCTTATCACTTATGTGATAAACTGTTTTTTTAAGTATCTAAGTGACACAATTTCATTATCATTTCCTGTCCATTTTAGGACAGTTATACATGTGCTTATATTCTTTTGAATGGGAGTGCTCATTCATCCTCCCTAAAAACAAAGGGGATGAAGGGTAATAAAACGGATTGTTTTCCAACTCGCTTTATTAACTTTCATCTCTCACCATTTTCTTATAGAATTTAAATGCGCTAAATTTCAAAATGTGAAGATACCAGCGAATAGGTTTAATTCCAAAGAAATAAAATGTGATTGTTTTCAGTTCATTGTGGAAGCAAAAACCTATATTCTGTCGAACATTGTCTATTGTTAAAGCGTAATCTACCCTAATATTAAGGGAATAAACTAATCCTGAAAGGCAGATATTGCTCGCAAGTCAAAGGTATAGCTATAGGGAAAGCGCCTTAATTACCATAGTTTTTTCTAATATGATTGATCACTCGGATAAACAAGCACTTCTACCGTAAATGCAATCAGCAATCGTAAAAAGAAATCTTCGCTGAAAGAATAAACATCTCACTTAGGAAAAAACGCACAATGAGCCTTTCTTCTCCAGTCTTATTTTCCCTACCGCTTTCTGAACTTGAATCATTAATTTCGACACGGATATGTCTTAATTTCAGCGGTAATTGTGGAGCAGTGATGCTAATCATTTGTCTTTGTGCGTTTCAGAAACCAAGACGTGGTAGTATCCAGGTTATCATAATCCGAGCATTTTTTTAAGAATGCGAGGCAAATTGTCTATTAAGCCGCTTCATTTACGTGCACAAATTATCACGTTCTTTACTTCCTCAGTTACTGCTCCAGCAGTTAAACTATGGTTGATACTGTGACTTTGTGGGTTCGTAGAATGTCTTGTTTGCAGAAATTTAAAATGGTCTTTATTTCAGTAAAAATACGCTTTGTACAACCCTGGCAGAAGCAAAATTTCGCAACACACACAAACGCAATCTTCAAGGTAGTCTCTTCATTCTCGCCACACGTAAACAAACGACATAATTCACTGCGGTACACTTCAAATTACTATACAGCTGCACACACAATTAACAACTCACTAGCAGCTGACTAGCAACTAACACTTTGCCGGCTTTTATAAAGTCTGTTTAGTTAACTGGTGTGCACGTCGGCCGCTGCCTTTGATGAACCCTCATAATCGTTTTACAACCCCCGACCCTCCTCCCAGATCTTTCTGCAAGGTTGCCACCTTTCTCGATACGTCATGGGTATCGTACGAGGTTTCGTCTAAATAAATTATCTTATGTCCATTACTGCAAAACTTCCTTAGTTTTGACATATATCGCCAAGCTACAATGCTACTGGATTCCATAATAACCCTTATCTTATTCAAAGTGCGGTGTTTGAGCACAGCTCCTTTAGAAGGCCGCGCAAAGTGCAGTGCCCATAAGGCAAATCACAAATTTCTTGCAAATGTGCAACCAATTCGTCTAAGGTGGGCGCTCTCCCTTTTGCATAGAATATATACATTTCTCGAATTAAAACGCATGTGAAATTATCTACTTTTGAGAAACGTTTCCTTTTTTTTTTCACACTTGATCGGTGTCTTTGGTATTCCTTTCGTCACAATATTTCTTACTGTATTTCTGCGAGTACCCAGAATTTATCATCAGGTTCATTGCATGACCCCTTACCAAGATTATTTGTCAGCTCATATTTATGTGTTCAAAACAAGCGGTTGAATTTGCTTAGAAACAGTTCCCGTTATTACTTTGTTTTTTTGAGGCTTTTCCAGTAATATAACTCGGTCCAGTTATTCACACTATTGTCATCACTTTGATTATTTTCACGTGACTGAAAGTTATCTACTACTTCATTTGCATGTACCACAGCATTTCCCTCTCACGGTCTCCACATCGTGACACACAACGAATTTCTGCACGTAATGAAACAGATCAAATGGAAGTTGGAACTTTGGCAACTGAGTCTCCACGTGGAGTAGACATGCGACTGTCACTTCGAGAAAATCAGGGTTGCTATTGGTCCTCAGTGACAGTGTTCCATTTCTGAAGTGTGGAGATAGATTTATGACGGTCATTAGTGGGCGGGATAGTAGTTTCCTTTGAACGGCAAACTGCACTCCCGTTCACTTGACAGACTTTACCTCCAGTCATTGTTCTAGAAAGCCGCCGATCGTTCGATAACAATCACGATGGCAGCGAGAAATTCTCTCTTTCTCTCTTTCGGCAAGCGTCCAACACGCACCACCACTATATCTCTTTCTTTCCTGCCTACTCATGCCGGGCGCTGGCTTTGCGGCTGCTCCAACCAACAATGCAATCGGCGACTATACGTTGTGAAAGTGTAAGACAATTACAATTAAAATTTCAATTTCGTGTTATTAGTCATTCCGGAAGTATTACCTGCTTTTTCTGTACATTTTCTGCTTGGAAGTCCATTTTTGCACCATCTATCAACATTTTAAAAAATGTACAATGCCATAAGTTAAAAGATTTAGTAAGTTTGCTTATGTCGAACAAAAATGTAGACTATAATATAAACATTTGAGTGCCAGTCTGTCATGTATTTTGTGATTACCTAAATAATAAACATTTCTTAGCTATACTTGTGATTAAAGTCTAGTAGAAGGAAGTACGTTCCTTTATATAAAATAAGCATATAAAAGATTCAGAATTGGAAATATCAAGTAGGTCTTATGACGATCAAGAGTATTAAATGTATTACATGTGCAAATCTATGAAACAGATAAGGGATGGGAAAGCAATGCTATGATGCCTACAGCTATAGGAATAACTATAGCTTTTATTATTACCATTATATTATTACCATTTATGTAACTTGCCATGAATCTGTATCTAAAATGCAATACTGAAGTTATATTTGCATAACCAATTAGCCTAATTTCCATAAGTTAATTTTAAATAGTAGTTTTGAACATTGTGAAGTGTGTTTTAGTGTAGAAACAAGAGCTACGAGTAGAAGTTGTTCAACCACATAATTATGCTAATAAGATCTGTTGATATTACAATTTCGGCGTATTGGTACTGGATACAGAAGTCTTCAATCATGTATGCTATTTTTTATTAATTTACGTCCTTTAACTTTTTTAAGCCATGAAATGGGTGAAATAATGCTCAAATGTGCCCATCGTCCATGGAGCTTAGTTACCCGACATTCGTCTTTTAGGATAAGGGAGACCCCAGAAAAAATCTTATCCAAGTAACTCACCCTGTCCGAGATTCGAACTCGGGACCTCTTGAACGTGAGGCAGACATGCTACCATCTACCCTACCGAGGCGGGCGTGTGCTATTGTATATAGAAATGCATTTTCAGAACGCATTGGAGTATAAGTAGGCTTTACCTGTATTCTGTGGTAGAGACTAAGTGTGCTAATGGATCCAAGCATTTCAAGTAAAATTTTAAAATTCGTTCTCGGTAGTTTTCTTTCTTCGTTAGATTCCCATTATTTAATTTTACGATAGGTTTTATTTGTAAATATTAAATTGTCATACACACATTTACACTTGCACTCTACTTGTATGTTCAGTTTTGTTTATGGAAGAACGGACATGAATTTCTCCATTACAGTTTGGTGCAGTTCACCATAAAGGGTTATTTGTAATGGCTTTCCATGACATTCTGTTTTTTTTTTCTGCAGTTTTAATTCTAGAGGTCCTGAGGGACCAATATTGCCAACTTATTTTACCATACATGCTACTTAATAAATGCACGTTTTGACTTCAAAATGTTTTAACAAAGTTTTTAACAATGTTTCGAATAGTGCTGTCCAATGTATGCCTCCAAAATATTGTCAAATTAGGAGATTAGCCAAAGGACTTAAATTAGTGAAACAGGATGTTGATGGTAATAAACTCGTTAAATTATTTTAGGCGCTTAGAGCCATAAGGACCTAAAGCACACAATCGATTTTGAGATTTTAGCGTGTATGCATACTCCTGACATTTGTCGACCTTCAGCCCCTCTTTGATTTAATGAAACATTCATAAGAAGCCGTCTCGCCAGTTTTTCTTGATATTCAGTTACATAAGGGCCCAAAGCATAAACTCTCATTTTGTTTGCTTTGTGCTGTTAAACTTTCATCTAGAGTTGTCAATATAATTTACTCTTTACATCCCGTTCGCAAGTAGATCTTCGCAATGGCAATTTTGATTTTTAACAAATATCTATTTTGCTAAAAACTGTTCCTATGCTTTGGGCCCTTATGGTTCTTAGCGCCTCATTTGCTTTCGATTTTTTCCTGATGCATTTTGTTGGCTCCACATGAATGTATTACTACAGTAACATATTTTAACACATAACGCTGTGTCTTTATTGTAATGAGAAAATTTTCACTTCGTTTCCAGAAAACACACGAAAAACAAAAGTAGATATGTGTAAGCAACGCAGAAATTTTCTGTTGTAGTTTTCTTTCTAGGCATTTTTCCTGTCACTGTATTATAAAGTGAAGTAACCAGGTGCATAGAAAGTTTATTCAATTTATCCTGATCTATCCCGTTGATTAATTTGTTTAAAATGTCCAGGTTACAATGATAAGTATTTTGGAAATTACCTGTCTAGCTCATTTCTGAGTTCGAAAGTTGTACGTCACTTAGAATCCGCTACTATTATCAACTTATCAGCACCTTCATTATTAGTCTTATCGCATTCATGTGCTCAGAAACTACACTTACCGAATTTTATCATGTCCATTTCTATGCTATTTATTGTGGGATGAAGATGGGTGGAGGATCAGTAGTCTTAACAGAACTAGATGTTTTGAAACTTGAAAATATTTTTCTTTTGTCCTTATATGGATTAAGTCCCTGAATGTCATTCAGCATTTTTTTTTCGACTGTCCGTAATCCAAGGAATATGTGGGTGCTCTGGGGCAGATGAAACATTTTCTTTTGCAAACATCTATGTCCTATGTATATTTTGGGATATTTTTCTCCATTTGGAAAATTGTGAAAGTGAGTTCGCCGTGTTTTCAGTTATGTTGTCCGTAAAATACTGAAGTGACTAAGCGATGCTGTCACAAGATACACATTTTACACGTGATTGCCGTATAATCCCATACTTCTCTCCAACACATCAGAGATCAGATTTAGTTTGGCAGTGGTAACAGTGCTGCCTTGCATTTATTTTACTAGTGTATCCCTTAATTTAAAAGGCAACATTATTTTTGTTTCGTTCCTCTTTAAGTCAAGCGATAAATATTTTTGCTGTAGTAGCACTGTTTGTCTTGAAGTCAGTACAAAGTAAGGAACAACTCGTCTAAATTTGGACAGGGGGAATGAGAAACGGCGGATCACACCCATATCGATCGTAGCATGGCTTAATTACCATGCAGTCTGTGTCACTGGTCCTCTTGGAGTTCGCCGTCCCAACAAGCCAGACTAATCAGTAATCACTTATTAACACTAGAACACCAACGGCAGTCTGTTGACCGCTTTTGATTTTCGAACGCTCATGTCGCTGTTTTTGGAAACATATTTATGTGGTTTTCTATTTTCTTTTAATAACGTTTAGCTAAACGATATTTGTTTTGCATTTTCTGGTGTAACTTAAATAGCAACTTTACTATTCGAAGGCACTTCCTTAACTGCGTTTCTTAGGATGTGCATTGTGTAGTTGGAACAGTGAGTTAGCGTCACAGGGGAACAAATATTGCACCTTGTTCGGAAACCTGGCCTATAAAACTGAAATTCTGGAAAATCATAGAAATATGTCTCAAATACAATCTGAAGTGGATGAATTTGTTCGACAGCGGCTTAACGAAAGAAAGTTGTCTGTACTTTCTCAGAACAATGTTAAGGATAATGATTCACTGAAGGTATCCCCGGATCACATGTAAATGAAAAGCTCAAATAATTGTTCTTATAGTACAGGGTCACCAAATTTATGAAACTTCTGAGCAATCGTAGCTTTTTAAATCACACTGAACTGTCAGAAGAAACCAAGACAGATACAAAACCTTTTATGCCTTAAATTTGTCTACAAAAATAGAAATTTACTAGTAATAAGTTAGAAATGTACGAACAGATTTTTCATTGAGTTATTTTAACTTCAGTGAGACGTTTTGCCACTAAGGATACCCATCTGTGAAAATTGTTCAAAAAGTGCAAAATATGAGAAAGCTTTCTGGCTTAATTAGTCATCCGCGTACTTTCATTTCCTATTTTAATGCCATACAACCCTTTAAAATTGTGCCATGACTATTTAAGTGGGTCGCTGTAAGTGGGCACAGTGTTTTATATCACCTATTTTGGTGATTTTCTCGTGTTTTTAATTTTCAGCGCCTTTTGAATATAAATTGCTCCACACGTTGCAGCTTTCAAACTAGAAGCTTGAAAAATTTTGTGCTTGGATAAAAACAGTTCCAAAAGAAATTGATGATGCTTTCATAATGTCACCAGTGTTTGTGCAATTAAATAACAAAGCACATATTTCACAAGCAAATATTGAAAATTAATAAAAGGAGAATTGAATAATATTTTTATCCTAAACCAAGGGTGAGATTAAAATTTCGTCTCATAAATTCACTAATGTATTTATGAGTGTAACCGCAAAGTATTATTTTTCTGAAACTAAAATTGCATCATATGGAACAGTTTAATTAAATGACAATAAAACACTATAAATATTAGTATCACAAGAACTATTTTGGTCAAAGGTCTCACAATTTGAACTATTGTTAATACTAAAACAGTTGTGCCAAGGTTTTCAAGTCAATCCAAGCAGAATTGTAGATTTTAGGATTTTCACAGGTGAGTATCCTTAACAAGACTTTTAATGTTGGGAGTAGGTGTCTTTGCTGTTCGAATATAGTACCCAAGTGTGCATCAATCTATATTTTGTATGTTTTAATATAAATTTTATTTTGAAAAAAAAAAAGTTCATATATGTAGAGCTCAGGAATGCCTTCAATTTTAGACCAATCTGGAGTAAGACTAGGTATTTTTCTTCTGAAACAGGATTGAATAAAGCTATTTTAAAGATAAATCATTTTGTTCCAATTTCACTGCGTCAGTCTCCATAGAAGGGACTTGACACATAGTGCCACAGCTGAAATGCTTTTGAAATCTTGGATGTGTTTGTTGAACAGACTTCTAAAATCCGAAAGACTTTCAACGAAATGTTTGCTGTTGTAAGGAGGCGTTGAATATCCTTGCTTGTCAGGATTTTCTTCTCGCAGGTAAAATACTTGTATTTATCTGGGATAAGATTTTTTTTTTCCACAGCTCCAGCTTTTTTGAGAATGAAGCAACTGTGAAATTATTCACAATATCTTGAAGCTGCAAATTAAAGATACAAGGGCAACACTAATTTTTGGACTGCCATGTTTGTAAAAACAGATAAATGTGTTTTATTTGCCAGCTACTTTTTAATTTTTGAGTTGACTTTCGTGCAGTTTGATAATTATCATTTAAAAATGTTGTGTTCATCCAAAAATGAATTAAACTAGTGAACATTTCCTATAATTGTTTACAATTTTAAGTTGCATTTAACGCCAAAACAGTGTGAAGATGAGAGAAATGCGTTGAAGAGGCTCCGTATAAGACATTTGCTAAAGCGAATGCAAAACATATTGGTGTTTCAATGATAAATTTGGTGAAGGACGTCCAAAAACTGCTGTTACTGATGAAAATATTGCTGCTGTTCGAGCAGACATCCATGGACATTTCATGAGTTTATTCGGACATTGGCCATCGGTATGAGTCAAATCCAAAATATTTTGCATCAACCAGTTAGATTGAGAAAACTGCAATCGATGGGCTCCATATAAATTGCTCTCCTTGTAGAAATACAAACACATTGATTGGTATAGAAAAATTCTGGAAAAGTTTTAAGGCGACACTTCAATTTGGTTTGGAGTATGAACCTTGGATTTGTTATGACCCTGAAAAGAGA